>MTSC01000004.1:58413-626527 GCA_002368545.1 Ramichloridium luteum
GGACCAAGATACCTGTCGGATGGATGGGCGCCAACGGGCAAGTGTGTATTCACCTCATTGGGAAAGAGCTTGTTCGGCGAAGACGGCAGAAAGAAAGTGTACGCAGGGCGAGTCAGGAGACGTTTCATTCATGGAGTGTAACTTACCGGTCGTGCGCGCAAACCACAAGGTTGCAACGTTGCTGGTGTATCCAAACTCTTTTTCCGCCGTGAAATTTGGTACTCGGGGGGGCTGCTGCATGCACGGGCGGAGAATTCCAGGTTGTCACGAAAGTCTACTCGTGGCGAGTGGGACCCAGACTTTGGCGGAGAAATATCGAAATCCAAGGAAATGGCGTAAAGGGTCGCGCCAACGGCAACGTCGGCCAACGGTCGACGCTCGTGAGGAGAGATCTTGACGTATGAGAAGCTCGCTCGAGTTGTCCTCTGCCGCGGGCGTCGCACTTTCATGAGTAGCCCAAACGTACAGAATGTAGGGTGTGTCGCCTTCTGTCGTTCAGTAGGACAGGTTGGATGACGAGGACCGTTCGCGTAATCAACACGATATGATGGGGCGACTGAGATAAAACTGCCATGCAAAGTAAAGGGAATCCCCGGTGGAACAACCCTTGCCATTCTAGGAACATAAGATATTGCTACATTTGGCCTCGTCGCTACAAAAATCCAGAACCATGAATGGTAGAGGAGATGCAGGATTGGTAATGTGAGAACCAAACAATGCGCGCGAGGTCCCGACAATCTGGTGCGCAGCAGCAGAACAAATGGGCAAAGGACCTTCCATCACATTGTCAGGTCGTGAGTATTGAATGGGCCGGCGTCACAGCGTGCGGCAAAGTCGTCTGCACTTCCGCGGCCGGCTCGACCAGTCCAACTTCCGAGCACTACGACCGCGCGACACCCTCGGCGGTACTGCAACAGCGGGACGATTCATGATGCAGTGACATGAGGCATGAGCCATGCGCAAGCTTGGCGATGTTTGTCAAGCCGTCCCTGCTCCTGGTTTCCAATTAAGAGTGTTCGTTCAGGTTCGTATCCTAAATTCGGCGCAGCCTTTAGCATCAGACATATGCTCTGTGCCTTTTCGGTTGTGTGATTTGTCGTGAACGAAGTGCAGAGGACGCAAATTATTATCATTGGTAAGATATTTCGATGTCCAAGGACGCGCCCCTGGCGGTAATGTGTACACCGTCTGTGTGGATTATCATGAGTATTATGGCTGGAGGATCAGAATAGGCATGGTGGTCAATTTTGTTCAGCAGGGCATGCAGATGCTCTATTCTGGTGATGTTGAAAGACAGGTCGATCCCTCTCGACCTTTGATGTTAAAGTCATTTTACAAAACGAGCGAGCACGACAGTGACAGACATCTGAGAGTGGCATCCGTGATGAAAATGGGATCAAACGCTTACGTCCCGATGAACCGTCGTTTGATCGTAACGCACATTGAGCATCGTGTACCAACCCGTCATGGACTCATACCTCGTCTGGCCCACGTCTGAAACGCACGTCCTTCGCTACCTTGAGGCGCAAGCGCGTACGGTAACTTAACGGAAGACGATCGCGGTCGATCATACTGTCGCACGGGCGCTTGTATGGCTGGGTCGTATCCAGGTCAGATGCAGCGCTTGTCAGCATGTTCTTCGTCAAGGCGCGCAACGACAGCAGGGTTCGCCTGGCACTGAGCGGAGGGTCTCTCGGCCATATCGCACGACAGTGGAGCCGAGAGGCAGTTGTATTGTAACGTGGATGCAGTTTGCTGATCTCGTGCAACAGTGAAGTTCATGGCGCAGACAATCAAAAACATTCGCTCTCACTTCTCCCGTGTGGAGTCTCGGCACGTACGGTACCTTAAAGTGGGAGCGCCTCGCCGCTCGTGCAGCGGACTTGTGCCCGGCCAATGTATCTATTTTGCAGGCGAATGAGGACGCAGGGTGAACGAGCGAATATGCAGGAACAGATATGTTGCTTGGAATGGAAAGGTCGACGTTGGCATCAGTCGCCACGCATCGATAGCCCATCGACGGGCACGCCACAAAGCCTTCCTGTAATGATCATCCCGGCTCATCAATCTGTCACGAGCGATGGCTCGGCAGGCACGGCAGGCGCGGCACCCCCCAACGGCCGCGAAAGTCCACTTCAGAAAGGGTGCAAAGCGTACCAAGGGTAACACGGCAGCACAGCGCTGGGGATACTGGCAGCAGCGGTGTCGCACAACGTGGCGCTCCGCCTGCGTACCTGCCTTGCGGGCTGCATGGCTTGCGTGACTAGGGGACAGGTTGTTCATGAACCCGACGGATCCGGGTTGTCATCTCATCGGAATTTCACGTGGAATGACGGTTAGTCTCGCCGATCATTGTTTGGCCGCGGGTGCGCTGGGCAGCCCTTGCGTGCAAATCTGCCAGGACTCCCATCATGGGACAGGTCGCACGCGCCCCTTCGCCGAGAAAGCCCAAGCTGGACAGCCACGCGGAAATTGGCCTGGCGTCTCGCCCGTTGTTTGCCGGAGCTCGTAAAAAATAGCTATTATCAGCTCGCGGGCCATCTGAACCGCCACGTCGTTATAGCTATGCATCTTCCGACGTCGTTTCTACAATACGAGCCTGCGCATAGGCGCACCAGCGCGAGTCAAACGTCACGCGACAGCAGCGAAGGGGAAATGAGAGATGCATGCAGAGCCTGGAGCGCGATCGAGCGCCGCCTTACCCGCTGCGGTGGACCACAAAAGAGCGCGCGCCAAGTGACCCGCTGCAAGGCTGGGGTTTGAGTTGGCTAGGCATCTTGTTATGTCCAGAAGAAAAGAGAGCACAGACTGCTTGTAACGCTCGAGAGTGCCACATGCACGACATGCGACTGGCTCGACCGTGGCGAAGCATGACTCCGCAGCCGATAGCAGGGGAAAAGTATCGTTACCACTGAACAAGGGCATCCTTGAGTTCTTCAGAATCAAATGCCCATAGCCGAAGGAGTGTGCTCCGCGTTACCAGTTCGCGTCGACGATCACACCCCGGATAGCCTTCGCCGTAGTTTAATTGCTGTGCCTCTCCTGGTGTCAAATAATGCTTAGTGCCTGATCGCCAGATAGTCAGCACACGTGGACAGAAGACACGGCACAGCTCGGAGAGGCCGCAGTTTGAAGCGACTTTTGGGCCGACGCCGCCGCATCCTCATGGGTGATCATCGTTTCCAGGTACACACGACGCTGTAACCTCATCATCCTGCAGGGTGGTGATAGTTGCCCGATTAAGATGAAAATCCGGGCCCGAGCCGCCGTTTGCGGCGCGGAAAGGCAGCCGCACGAGGGATGCGGATTCATGGTTGCATGGGCTTGAAGCCCTCGTAATAAAGCGGGCCAGGATGAGCCTCGATCGAATTGGAATGCACGTCCAGATTGACATGAGCTTCCACCAGACTGACTGCAGCAGCAGTCCTGTTCCGAACTCCGAATCTGGTTCTCATCCCCCCCTGGCGTCTCACGCATCGCTACCACCCTGTCCAAGCAGGTACAGTCATGTTTCGAAGATATGGCAAGGGACCACCTGACCGTCTGACCTAATGGCCTGCATCTGTGTGCGCATAGTTGATTCAGTCCATAATTTTCCACATGCGTCAGCCAATCTTGGCGTCGCAGCTCGAGCAACGAGTGACACGTTATCGCAAGCGTGGCTGTAGCTGCCAAGACCATGGCATTCTCTGGCCATCTCGCTCTGGTAGACATCATCGCTCTGTGTCGGGCCTGGGACCTCATCATCGTGCTTGCGACCAGATGCGCCGACTATGTGCCCCGATGGCACATGATTAATCCTGGCTTTGGAGGACAGGTAACGCCACAGCCGACGAACCGCTGCGGGCGATCAGTGTCCGTGACATCCAGTGTGCCGGGGCATGGCAGACTCGGGGAACGGACAGCCAGAGGGAGACAGACAATAATTTCCAGTAATCAGGGCACACCGTTGGGCCGAAGCCCGCTCGCCCGCACAACCCACCGCGGTTCAGCTTCCCTTAGCCCTGGCGGTCGGCTTGAATTTCCCGGTTCTGGTACTCTTCACACGTGCGGCCGGACAGTGTATCTCCCACATAGGTTGGAACGATCTGGCGCCCAACGAGTCAATCCACAGCCGGGTTTTGCGTGCCGTTCGGGGGTTGGGATTGAGATGTGCAGCGGCATCTTCCGGATGGATTGACTTACCCAACGTCATGGGACAGTCGCCAGGTAGGCGGAGGAGGGAGCGATGCGCAGCTATAAGTTACAGTAGTGTACAGTAGACATACTACAGAGTACCATCGGGCCCAATACTACAGTGAAGTTACAGTACAGTACCTCTCTGTGGCCGACCGGCAGGCAGCTGCAATTAAGCATACCCCCTGGTCCTGGTCGTAGCCCACGCGAAGCCAATTGAGCCAGGAAGGTTTAGCACGGTCAAGATCCCCTGCCCGGCGCGTGGCGTTCCCGAGCCAGGTGCAGCACCACGCATGCTGGCTCCACCTTCTTGCGCCGCTCACGCCTCCGTCCACGCAGCAGCACGCCGCTTGCCGCATGCCGCACGCTGCACGCACGAGTCCTGCTCGCACCACGCTGCTCCACGCCGCGCTGCGCTGCACCCGCCCACCGCGGCGTGTCGACCCCAACGCTCCGCGATCGCGGCTGATTCCTGTCTGCTGCACGTCGCCAGTCCATGTGTGTACGAGGGGAACCCATATGTATGGAGTGGGTATGTAGCACAGCTGTATCAAAGGCAACGCGGGAGGAGGAGCGAAATAGCGGCAGTCGAGCGACTGGCGACAATCATTCTGTACTACTCCCGGGTGCCTGCACTGGACTTGGACGACACGGTACTGTCACTGTGGAGGGGACCCATTTAAACATCAGCGAGCCAGTCGAGATTTGAACTAGTGGCAGAGGTGATCAGGAAGCCTGTCGACCTGAACAGCGACCGTGAGCTTGCTTTCTCGCGTCACCCCCCAAGCGGCTCCGAGTTTGTACGCTTCGTCTCCTCTTCTCTCGTCCGCTCTCTTCTCCAGTCATTCATTCTGTCCGACTTGCGACTGGCCACGCTCTTTTCCTTGCCGTTTGCCTTGCGAAGTGCCTGATCATCACGACGCCTGCTCACCCTCCTCCTCCTTTGGTCTGCGCCCTGATCTCCTGTCTGCGTCGCCCGTGATCGACACGATTCGCGATTGGGTCCACTAGTGCCAGGCCGTCCGCCTCTTCTTCCCTCCCACGTCTCATCGATCACCGTCTATCTTTTCCGTACGGCCAGCTCGCCGCACCTTTTTCGCGACCTATCCAGCAACAATAAGCGCGCACGCCATCTCTGCCATTGCCTGCATCCAATATCGCCAGCTTCCGATCTGCGCTACCGCTGTCGCCTTTGGAGCTGCAATCGTACCAGCAACTGGATCTCGACCGACACCTTTCTTCCCCGGCAGCGTCAGCATCGACAGTCATCTTCCATCCTTCAGCTTCGGCTTGCCGGCCTCGGCATTACACAGCAGACTGCGATTCCTTTGACCGGCTCTCCACTGGCTCGAGCGTTCGCTGTGCGCATTGATCTGACACAGTGTTGGAGCACTGCGAAACCAATCGTCTGCACGCACACACACTAACGGCGAGAAAGTCGCGCGCGCAAATACCACGCCTGCTCGACCCGTTCACTCGGTGCCGCAGACCTCATAGCCGCGCGAAGAGGTCAACCGTCGAGCCGAGAAGAAATATCTCCGCTCGTGCCGTCGCCGTCGCCGTCGCCGTCGCCGCCGCTCCCAGTCGCTTCCCTCCCATCGCTCGCGCAAGGCAGCACGCACGCCGCTCCCAGTCCGCTGGCAGACAGTCTGCAGTGATCAGACACGAGGTACGCTGAACTAGCCCCGCACCGCACCCGCCACCGCGCTCGACCCTCGCACCACACACATGCACGCGCGCACGCGGTCGCCGCCCTGTTTCCTGTCTCACCACCACCCATCCGTGCCATCGTCCATCGTCCCAGCTTGCACAGCACGAAGCCAGGCCGGCAGCCACGCTGCTGACTTGCTGAACCAAACACTCGACCCGCATCCGCGTCAACGCGTCCTACCGGCTCACCCGAACCCAGCCCTTCTCCCTCTCTTTCTCCCCTTTCTCTCGCTGCCCCACCGTTCCTGTCGCTGCCTGCCAATCCCCCAGCGACCTGCAGCGTCCTGTCTACCTGCAGCGGCCCTCTCCCGTGATCGGCCAGACCCCACTGCACGGGCGCTGCTAGACCCCAAAAGACGCATCGGTGCCGACGCGACCTTTCGTCACTGTTTCTGGCGCTCGACGTTCTGACTTTCAAGTCCAGCAGTCTCCATACTGACCGCTGGCTGTGCGGCCAATCTCTGCGACCCTGAACTCCGCCTCGATCTATCTCGTTGCGAGGTCTTGGTCTTCTCTTTACAACATTGTGCTGTCTATTCCTGGTGTCTACAGTCAGATCGTCGACTCCGGAATCTTCCCAGCACAGGCGCGCGTGTCCTCACTCCAACATCACCATGGCTTCGCCTTCGTCTGCACCGCCGCCTCAGATCAACCAGCCCGGCCCTGGTCTGCCGTCCATCTCCAGTCTGACCAGCAATCTGCCCATGAGCGCTGCGCCTATCACGCCCGAAGACTCGACGCGGGATTCTGGTACTTGGCCACAGCCGGGTGGCAACAAACGTGAGTCCTCTTCTGAATTACTTTACACGAGCCCTTTGTGAGGAGATGTTGCCACGTCGGCGCGCTTCACCTTCAGTGCATGGAATCAAGCGGGAGCTCAACTGACCATCACGGCAGACAACTCCGGAAACAGCCAGCTGCAGGTCCACACCCTGCTCAATCCCGACGAATCTCCCTCTCGACAGTCACTACCAAACACTCCCAACTCTGGACGCGTCCCACCTGCTGTCGCGAATAGCTCCGCACTACCATCCATCAACCAAGGCTTCCACGATGGCCCCAGCCGGGATAGCTACAACACCCGCGATAGCTATGCGAGTGGCAGCAGCTATAATCGTGACAGCTATGCGAGTGGCGGAAGCTACAACCGTGACAGTCAACTGAGC
The DNA here is from genome assembly GCA_002368545.1 of Ramichloridium luteum. Classification (NCBI taxonomy): domain Eukaryota; kingdom Fungi; phylum Ascomycota; class Dothideomycetes; order Mycosphaerellales; family Dissoconiaceae; genus Ramichloridium; species Ramichloridium luteum. The sequence goes on from MTSC01000004.1 coordinate 65,466, forward strand.
CGCGACAGCCGTGATCTTGCACCGCACCTTGACTCCCGACGAAGCAGCGTTGACAGTCGGATGCACCAAGGCTTCAACTCATTACACCTCAACAACGGTCCCGGATCACCGTACGAGGGTAACAATGGCTCACAAGTATCGCTCGCTGCCATGCGACGGCCACACAGCGGGCAGCCTCTTTCACCTCTGAGTGCGCGCGCCAACCCACGAGGCAACCCTGCTCCGAGGATCGCTCCCCCTATCATGCCCGTAGGTCGCGGTCCTGGTGTACCGGACCCGACTGCTGCGAAGCCGACGGCGGGTTACGCATGGGCGTTCCCTGATAGCGCTATCCCAGAGGAACGGCGGGGATCAGACAGTGGCGAGTCGAGCAATGATCCCGGCATCTCGCGACAGAACAGCTTCGCTGCATCGTCGATCCGGAGCAGTATCTTCTCGAATGATTCGCAACTTCCACCAGGACAACGACGATTTGACGATGGTAAGGAATTCTTTTCAACCCTATGTAGTGTTCAAAGGCTGACTTCAGCCTAGATCATGGAACGACACATCACCACAGTATGACACACCGGACCATCCAGAATTTGCAGGCAGAGAACATGCCTCCAGGCGTTGGTAACTACAGCCGAACGCCAGAGCTCCGAGTCAGCCATAAGCTCGCGGAGCGGAAACGGCGCAGCGAGATGAAGGATTTGTTCGAGGAACTTAACAAGGCCGTGCCATCCAATGGAGGCACCAAAGCTAGCAAATGGGAGATACTCACGAAAGGTAATTTCATTTCAGCACTCGGCACCTGACACTTCAACTGACCCAAAAACAGCAATTGAGTACATCCGAAACACGCAGCATGCCGAGCGAAATCTTCACGCCGAAGTACAAAGGCTTCAGCGTGACTCCGAATATGGCCGAGAAGCACACAAGGAGAACGACATGCTTAAGACTGAAGTGCAAGTCATGCACCAGCATCTCCGCCGCCTCGATCCCAACGCGCCGCATGTTTATGGTCACTTCACGTCGCAGCTCAACCAGCAGTCCCAAGGACAACAGAATGGTGGCGCCGCGGGCATTGCACTGCCGCCGCTCAATGCTGCTTCCAGCGCGGCACCGAGTGGTCCGGCGCCGTCGTCATTCAACAATGGCAGCGCAGCACCACCGGCAGCTATGCAGGGCGTCGAATATGGCTTTGGCCGCTAGTCCTGCTTCCTAGAACTTGCATATGAAATCACTCATTCCACATGGATGGAAAGACAAGGTTCCTGCGCGAATGCGACGCACCGAGTCTCTGGTACCGAATCAGCTCACGACCCATCAAATTGGGAGGATGGCAATTGCTGTGCTCGCGTGGAGGAACTCCTAACATCAGCATTCGTTCTGGACACCTCACTCGCTATCTCACAAGCTTCGCGGCCTAGGCTCTCGAAACACAATCACAAGCTTGACTACAGGCTCAGGCTCAGGCTCGAGCTCTTCTTTCAGGCAAATGAGCGATTGATATTGACCGCAATTATCAGCCACATCCGCCGTGCCATGCCCATAATACGGGGCATCTCTACCATCTATCACTGGACCTTTTCCTATCCTCTACGTCCACCTTTTGGCTCATGCCTCCGCGTGCTCGACATGCGGATCGCAGGCGTTCCTGGCGCACCACATGGCTCACCGCCATCTTTGGCATCTTTTTACTATGTATCTGATTTTCTATTCAACACTGGTTATACGAAGTTACATTCCATGCCTTACAACAAGAGCGCTCGCTTTGCCGTTGCTGTGATCGGAGTTTCTATCTACACGCCGCGTGCGAAAACCGGCGATGCTTGTGATAACAAACAACGACAGTTCCGGAAACCTTCTGTGAGATGATGTTCATACCAAGAGCGGAAGACTCTTCGACAGAACTTACACAATCTGAATTCTCCGAATTCAACACTCTCGTCAACCTATATTTCGACTTTCTTCCGATCAACGTACTCGGAAATTCGCCATAAGCTTATTGGTGCGTGGACCAACATGCTGCATATCAGTGAAATGGACGGTGGCCAACTACGGCTCGCATACACTTGGAAGAACATTCATGCGAACAGCCGTGCTATCACCGTCTAGACGAAGGTGGAAAGATTTTCCAAGTTCGTATGCGAAATTCACCTACAAGCAGTTGAAATGGAATGGTCCATCCGAGGTTCGCCTCTGTCGAAGCACCCAGGAACGACGGTGAATTACAAACATGCAGCTGCTTGCCGACTGCTCTGATTCGGACGCACACACCGTAATGGACTGTTCCGTTCATCTACTCAGGTGATGTTCGCTCGCCAGCTGCGCACATTGGAGTTGAAGACTCGTATTAAGGAGTATCATGCCGCACACAGCACGGCGGCGGGAAGCAGTATAGAGGGCTACAGTCTCTCACATTTCCGTGTTGAAGCAGCGGTCTATATTCACGCTTCAGTTGGGTGGCATGGCTGAACGATCCCGCGCGTGATGTGGTTGTTGATCGATCACACGCGGCTTGATATCGATATAACTTGTGTGCTTTGTATCTAACAACATCATTTTTCCAGTAAATTGGATCGTTTGCAACTTTTTGTCCTCATGCATGTTTGGGGCCAATTTGATGTCACGAATCGCACGTGGAATGTCCAATCTGTGCCGAACTTTCGGACGCAGTTCCTCGAGCCACGTGCTCGAATCGTGGTGGCGGTTTTGTGCCATCTCGGCCGAAGGATCGGATTGCAGCAGTAGCACGAAACTCGCCAGACGGGGTCGATGCTCCGTCGAAGGGAGACCCTGTCCGGTCGTGGCCCCCAGCGCCTCAGGCATGCGGGTCTTCGCGCGGGCGCAGCACAGCAGCGGCGTCCGCCGCCCATTGACTCTGACCACCACCGCAATGGGCATGCAGGGTGCGGGCGCAAGGCACAGCCGGATCTCGATCACCATTGCCGCATGTATACTCTCGATCACGACGCTTCCTGCCAGATAGTCACTTGACTTTGCTGTCTAAAAGAATATGGAGAGATTCTCCGTTTCACTCATTCCTGCGATCGCATCCTAGTCTTTGGCGCTTCATTCTTCGGCGTTGTCCTGCACCTACATTTTATCGTCACCGCGAATTTCCTAGAGCCTGGGTTATCTTCCGACTGCGCCGCCACGCGCCCGCAAGTAACACGGCTATTTGTCTATCCTGGGCGGCGGACAACCGGTGAACCACGTAGAGAATGCCGAGCCGCAACAAGAATAAAGCGCACCAAATTCGCCGCCAGGAACCCGACAATGGCGACCGAAGTCAAGTTCCCGGCGAGGCGGAGGAGTCGGACATCGAGATGGACACGAGGCTTCCTGGCGATGCTAGACCTCTAGAAGACCGGGGAGCGGAGTCGCATATACATGGATCAGAGAAGGAGGAAGAGGCGGAGCGACTGCTGGGTGCAGACAGCGACACGGATGTCAGTGAGGGAGAGGGTGTGAAGGCGGAGGCAGAGAAGCGTCTCACAGCAGGGAAATCGCGCACAACTTCGGGCCAGCTACACCCGCGCTGGAAGCGCGACCGGAAGAGTAGGAGGAAGAAGGGAGGCGGAGACAAAGAGGAGCAGGAGCGCGAGCTCATATACGCGGTCGAAGAGGGCGCCCGGCGCTCGTCGTCCTCTAGCAGCAGGCTGAGTGCCGATGGCGATGTGGATGCGAAGCGCTTGCGGGAACTGCAGCCGCTCAGTCGCAAGGTAAGTCGGGACTTATCACCGGCTCGCTCACGGACAGCATCGCTGACGGAGATCTTCCTGGTAACTAGTCCAAGGTGGGCCTCTGCTTCGGCATATTCGGCGTCACGGCCGGCATCGTCGTCGCTTTTATCGTCCTGCTCTTCGGCGCCTACACGCTCTCGGACGATGTCGCCGATGCGCACGAGGCGGCAGCGAAGTTCCGCTTACCGGCCACGCTGTCCAACGGCACGCACGCCTTTGCACCGACGACTATTCTCATTTCACTGGACGGCTTCCGCGCCGACTTTTTGAACCGCAATCTAACACCCTCGCTGCGCAGCTTCATCCGGGAAGGCATCTCGCCGCCGTACATGCTGCCGTCGTTCCCGTCACTGACGTTTCCGAATCACTTCACTCTCGTCACGGGGATGTACCCCGAGGCGCACGGGATCGTGGGCAACACATTCTGGGATCCGGAGCTGGGGAGAGAGTTCTATTACACCGACCCTGCGAGGAGTATGACGCCGGAGTGGTGGAATGCGCAGCCGGTGAGTGCCCGGTTGATGCGATTCGTTCAACAAGGACAGGTGCTGACGAGATGAGCAGCTGTGGGAGACGGCTGAGCTGCAAGGTCTGCGCTCCGCCATTCATATGTGGCCTGGTAGCGAGGCGCACATAGGCAGTCGCGAGCCGACCTACGTCAGCAAATTCAACGACAAGGAGCCTCTCGACCAGAAGGTCATGCAGATTCTCGATTGGCTGGATTTGCCTGGTCCGAACGACACTGATGCTTCGCTCGAACGCCCTCGCCCGCAGCTGATCGCCTCGTACGTACCAAATGTCGATGCAGATGGCCACTTACACGGGCCCAATTCGACCTACATCCGTTCAACTATCGCCGAGGTCGATGGCATGCTCGGCGATCTGTTCCGCGGACTCGATGACCGTAATCTGACGGATGTGGTCAATGTTGTAATCGTGTCTGATCATGGCATGGCGACCACGTCTGCGGACCGGCTCATTCAGCTAGAGGATCTGGTCGATGAGACATTGATCGCTCACATCGATGGATGGCCGCTGTACGGTCTCCGTCCAGTTGATACCTCACCTGAGCACCTCCAAGAGCTGTACGATAGCCTGGTTGCCAAGTCCCGCTTGCCGCAATACAAAGGCCGCTTCGACGTGTACCTCCGCGACGTCAACATGCCCAAGCGGTACTTCTTCTCCGCCAACCAGCGAATCGCACCGCTCTGGCTTGTCCCGGCGGCCGGATGGGCGATCGTCACGCGTGCGGAGTATGACCTGTCAGCCGAGAACAAGGACGACAATGGTGAGCTTCGTGCTTACCGACCGCGCGGACTCCACGGCTACGACCACGAGCATCCGCTGATGCGTGCGATCTTCGCGGCACGAGGCCCGGCCTTTCGTCCACTCCCGCGACGGGTGCCCGCATCCTCAGCGACCCCTTCGGCTGGAAATGGCACGGGCGACGCGGGCGGGCATCGTACAAGCGTGTTCCAGAACATCGAGGTCTACAACATTGTCTGTGATAGCCTGGGGCTCACTCCGGTTCCCAACAATGGAACACTGCGTCTGCCGCTGCTATCCGCCGGCCGGCACAACTCGGACTCCTTGAGTGAAACGCTGTGGGACCCTGCCACGGGCGTTGAGGAGGCCGCAGGCAATGGTAAGGGTGACGATGAATCGACGCAGCTTTTCCCGCCTGGCGTCGCTCCCATCTTGGGTTTCGGAGGTGACTCAGCGGCGATTGAGAAGCGACTGCTTGGCAAGCCGTCGTTCGTGAGTTGGCTTGAGGGCAAGGCGAGCCGCTTGGGTGAGTGGGGCAGTCGTCTTGTCAAGCGGTTCACGACGGCAGCGATGGCGCTGTCGCAATGAGAGCGAAGTACCCTTTTGCATGATCATATGAATTCACGGATTTGATTTTTAGACGGCGTTTTCCTACAAAAGGGCATTGGGAAGGCGCATTACGATTCTAGGATACTGCAGACGTAAGAGGCGGAATGTTCGCGTTGCTCGCCGTATTGTCGCATGTTCTCTTTCCAGTCGGGCATTGCAGGCATGGGTATTAGCCGTCTTCTGACACTGATCAAACTCATGGTTCTCCAGGACTGCCAGCCTCAGGCATTAATGTTGAAACAAGGAATGTAGTGAAGCATGACTGTTAATGCCATTGATGAAAACTCTTCACGACTAGAATCTCTCCATTTCTTGTAGACTGTCGTACAGTATCGACAGGCGATTTCTATGGTGAAATAAATATAGACAAAACAGTCCGAGCGGCGATGGGCGGCTACAACAAGCCCCAGCGGTTAACCTCGTCCGGCGTCCCGACGCGCTGATTGGCTGATCGTCACGTCTGGTATTTCTCGCCAACCCTCACGGTCCATTAATTGCAGGCGCTTTGCCAGCATTCAGGGCCATCGCGTTGTCTGTGTCATCCAGATCGAACACGCTCCAAACATGCCAAATCTCTGCAGCCGACGAGGATGTCCTGGTAGGCTCCGTTCCGCAGGGTCTCGGCGTTCCATCAGTGCTCGACGCGTACCTTCGGTTCCATGCCTGATGGACTGACGGCAAGTATAATGTCTTTCGCTTCATTTTCTCTGCTTCACTTCGACATTCTTTGCTTCCCGTCCTCAATTCCTTTGGGTCTCTTTTCCTTTCCTATTTCCTTGTTTCCTTTGTTTTGGGTTCATTTCATTCGTTCTTGGTGTCGTCTGCGTCAGCTGGCTCTGCCCAACACGAATCCACTTTCACAAAAGTCATTCACTACGGCCAGTTTTCAATATCTCGTGCTCCGTGCCAGACTTGTAGAAACCTCCCACTGTGATTCATACGGCAGCTTGTTGATTTGACCTTCGTCGCCCACTCGACTTCATTTCCAAAAGTTCAGCTTCCCCCTCAGGCCAGAACGAAGAATGCAGGCATTCAACAACAACCACGATCGAAGCAAACCCTCCCGACATGGAAAGAAACTGAGCATCGACACCACCTTCTCGAGACATCGGGCGGCTCCGCCGCAAGAAGTTTACCCAGCCCGGCCAGCCCGGCAAGATCTGACCTTCGTCAGTATCGCCGATGCGAAAGCACGCGTTGCTGCCCGGGTGGGGCTGCCTGCGAGACCGAACATCAACATCAGCAGGGCACCACCCAATCGATCGGACCTTGAGAAATGCGGATTTGAGCAGACTGCTCCTCCGAGCCTGCTGCGGTCGCAAACGTACGATCCTCACCCAAGACAACCACGAGCACCTGCATTCCACAAGCGGATCCAAACGCTGCGCCCCACGCCGCTTGACCTGCAGAAAGACGTCTCACCGTCCGATCGCGCCATCACCATCGGCTTAGCGCTCTCCCCAGAGAACCTGCCGACAGCTGACTCGAAGCGCGATGGATTTTCTCATGCCACGTTATCACCTCCATACCCCGACCAGGACCAGGTCTACACACCACACCACGGACGTGAGGCAGCCACTCCTGTCATCGTCATCACGCCCGCTAGGGACAGTTTTCACTTGTCTCCGGACTTACTCGCCGAATCAAAGCGTTGCCGGCCGACGTCCAGCGTTTATTCGCGCTATACTAATTGCTTCCCGCACTCGATCGAATCGGAGAACGCTCCTCCACTACCACCTCTTCCTCCCACCAAGCACGTAAGTACCAGCAGGGGTCAAATTGTCAGGACGCCGCTTGGGCCGTACGCGGCTCCCTATGAAGCGGACCATGGATCGATCTGCGAACGAAGCGAGGGTACCAGTTCGAGCTTCTCGAGACGTGAAGATGAAGATGTCCTTACTCCACTGCCTCAAGACATGAGGGTCGTCACACCTGGTCTTCCAACCCCACATCGCAGCCACGGCTGGTGGAGCGTCTTGATGTCGCCTTTTTCTGCCCGGTCAGGCTCATTCTTCGCCCGATCGCCCTCGCTTAAGGAAGACAGCCTTGAGCGCAAGCCGATCTTGGACGATGCTTCTGGCATGGGCTATGATCCTCATGCGGGCTTGATCTTTACGAATCGTGCCGAGGACGACGATGAATTGCGCTCCGCTCCGGCAGCAGGCGAGCTCCCCAAATTCCCCGTCAAAACCTCGCTCAAGCGATCCGACACTGCGCCTGGAGCCGTTGATCCGCGAAGTAAGCCAGATTTCAGCATCTACCATCTTCCTGCAGACGGAGAAGCTGCAGCATACTTCGATCGCAGCCGGAACTTTCCGAGCCTCATCATTGAGCCCAGCGACTTGCAACGGTCGCTCAATGACACCCCGGAGGGTTGGAGTCCATCACACAGTGTCTACATCCCGCCCCGAGCAATTCCAATTCTTATGCCAGACGCGCCGCTGGCGCTAAGCCCTGAGCAGGAGCATGACAAGATCGATGAGAGCACGCCTTTGGAACATGACTGCGAGATTGAAGAGGATAACGTGCCAACAGCCATGCCTGATGCGCCTTGGAATGTGTTCCGCACACCCTCTGCCGACGAACTGAAGAGCCCGGCCATGTCCGCCAAACCACCACCGCCCGCGCGTGGACTCACTCAGGCGACGGCCGACTCCATGATGACGCCGCTCTCTGCGACGCCCGTCGTTCAGGATGCACACATGGCAACCTTCGTGGGTCCCCACACCTCCTACGGTGAGCCACGCGAGGTTGACGTGATGCCAACTCACTCTGCCTCGACGGCCAGCCCAGCCAACCGAGGGCTCGAAGGATACCTTGCGCCCACCGATCGAGCTGAATCTTTGCGGTCAGGACATGCTCGACAGGATTCATATGGCTTGGGTATCAGCTCCCCCGAGCCACACCGTGGCCCACCATCGCTCCCCCCGCCGCCTGTCAGCGACGATATGTACCACATGGCAGAGTCCGAGAAAGCATACGAGGCTCGTGGATTCGATGCCTCGGGTACTCCACGGGAGCCTTGGTATAAACGTTTCCTCTGGGTCTTTGTGGCCATATTCGTTGTGTTGATTGCGCTCATGGTGGTTCTGCTCGTCATGTTCGTGCACCAACAGCACGACTCCGTGCCGGTCGAGGCAACTTGGGTCAATACCACCGGCTTCCCAGCCATGCCGGTCGGCGTCAGTACCGTCGCTCAACCACAGACCGCAGATGCCCAGGCCGGATGTGTGCCTGCCGACATGTGGACATGCGATGCCAGCTCGGGATCGACTGCGCAGCCCAACTTCCGCTTCCAGATCCTTTTCCGGAATGGCACACTGCCCGCCAACGAGACCGCACAGCTGCAGCGACGGATTTCCCGAATTCATGCGCGCTCGCTCGAGATGTCCAAACGTAGTGCTTTCTCGGATTATCTGTATTCGTCAGTGCCTGCGCCGCCCTCACAGGACGATCAGGTATTCCTCGGCCAGACCACGGATAACGTCAGCATGCCGTACGCTGGCGAGGAGACACCTTTTTACATTTCATTGCTGGACCCCGCGGCGCTCGAGACGTCTTCGGCAAAGGTTGCTCTGCACAAAAGATCGAACTCGGGGTTCAGCTATCCGTATCCTACGAACAGCGGTGGAGGAAGCAATGGTAACGGAGGCAGCGGCGGCAGCAGTGACAGCAACAGCAATAGCAACGGCAACAATAATGGTGGCACCAACAGCAACAGTGGCAACAGCAGTATCACCACCTCTTCCAGCAATAACAGCAGCATTGCCAGTCCGAGCGCCAGTGTGAACAGCGGCAGTGACAACACCCAGAATGCCTCGATCGCCGCGCCGACCAGCATTCCAGCGCTACCTCTGCAACAGAACGGCAATGTTGCCTTGCCACAGCTTTACCCTCTCGTTTCTGCACAACCTCTCCGTCTCTATAATCGCGGCTTGGACACAGAGCACCTCGGCTTCTACACATACTTCGACCGCATTGTGCTCCATCGCCCGTCGTCTGGAAATGGAACGATCGCAGCCGGCAATGCCAGCACTTCTTCTCCCAATCTCGTGGTTTACTCTCAAAGTCGTCTTCGAGTTCAGATCTGGACTCGTCGGGGCACGGTTACTGCATTGCCAACCTCTACCGCCAACGGTACCTCTTCTGGCGACGCACCACCGGCCAAAGATTCTACTGCGAATGATTTTGACGGCTCCGGCTCTTTTCCTTACCCGGTGACCATTACCGTGGACCGCCACGGCGGAGCAGCCGATCGCAAAGGTGTCTACGCGTTCAATCTCGACAGCACTGGGACCCGTGCCGCGTCAACGAAGGGCTACTGGATTCCGGAACAACGTGGTGGGGCCGAGTTGGTGCATCCGGCGAATGTTCCAGGACTAAAGAATGGAACGGCGGGTATACAGAAGAGAGATGGCACAAGCTATGGGGGTGTGGATGGTGGGCAGGGCGGATGTTCTTGTTCATGGACGACGTCGACGACGAAGACGACTTGATCTGCGTGGGAAAAGTTCTCGATAATTTGATCTGCCATTGGGGGGAATGGGCGCGCGACGGGTAATGAACATGATACAAATGTTGATAATCACGGTCTGGAATGTGTGTAAATGGTGTTTGGGGCTTCTGTGGCCAAGCATGGTAGACTTTGGGAGTGCTATAATAATATATAGAGTGGCATTCGTCACCTGCACAGCCATGTAATCAGAGTGCTGGTTTTATCCAGCACATTCCCCTTTGCTGACATAGTCGTGGAAACTTATAGGACCCAAGAATCTGAACTTCTTGGGTGATTCAGTTCAGGCATTTAAGACACAATGTATGTCAAGGCTTGAAGCTGTGGGAGTTGAGACTTCTCAGCCTAGGAGGCGATGGCCGGAATTGTGGCGGTCACATTGCTGTCGGGGCAGTGTTCGGTTATCGGTCTCGTCTCAATGTGAGAGGAGGATGTCCAGCACGCGAGCTGGGTTAGCAGTGAAAAAAACCAGAGGTTATCATCAAGCTCTCCAGAACTGAGGCAATTCTTGAGGACGGGTCGTTCTCGCTCAAGAGTTGGCCCGGAATGCAACCTCTTCGGGCAGGCGGAAGCTTGCACAAAACATGCGCTTCTTTGGTGCCACATCGCGCACGTCAAAGATCTCAACCTTGCCCTCAGCAATCGGACCGGGCTGGAAGATGTAACCAAGTTGCTGACTGATCTCCTCACAGATCTTGAACCCCTCAGCTACGTTGTCGTCACTCTTCGTGCTGAAGCAGTAGACGTGAATCAGCGGCATCGGAATGTCGCCGCTGCCGAGAGTTTTCCGAACCTCAGGGGTGTAAGATCCAATGAAGCTTGGTAAGAATGTGATCGCCGATGCAGGCAGATTCATCACGAAATGTTGAAAGGTTTGCGGCTGTGTGATCGTGCGAATAACCTCAGCCGCCGGCGGCTTGTTGGCGCTGTTTGCATCTCTCTTCGGCGGCTTTCCGAGGACATTCGCTGTGTGCTGGGTTTGAGCGAGAGAGGCGATCGCGTCTCGGATGAAGGCGCGTCCGTCAGTATTGAATGGTTTGACGTAGTCATGGACTTTGTTCCGCTGTACGGCGTCCACCATGCTGGCATAGCTGTCGGGATTGAGGTCGTTCGCCCACACAAAGATGCGCTTCTTACCCGCAGGAACGGCGAAGGGGCCGATGCCAGCCATGACGTCGCACACCGCCTCGCCTTCTTTGAACAAGCTGACCAGGCGGCGATGCTCGGTATTGAGTCTAGTATTCCAATACACCTTGCTGTAGTCGAACTTGAACGTGCAGCCTTCTTCTGACACCATCACATTGAGGTCGTCCGGCCCCGCAAGGACTTCATACTTGAAAGTGCGGAACTCGCTCTCTTCACCGACATCATCAACTTTGTTGATCACAGTCCGCACTCCCGTGTTCTTGTCGAGGATAATCTCGGCAATGATGTTCTTGTATTTGAGGTACTCGTCTCGCAGGTTGAGATGGGCAACATGGCCAACAAGGGAGAAGCCGGAGGGAATCTCGCCTTGTTCATCGACTGGAAGGATGGCCGATATGATGTCGTGGTACGTCCAATAGCTATAATCCAGCTCCAATTGATAAGGGATGATCGAAACGAGCTTCTCATCTACCGACTGAGCGACTGTTGGTGAATGAGGCCACGCGATAGTCGCTCCTTGAGCATCATCGCCGGCGTCGTTTTGAGCTTCACGGATCTCCGGACGAAGAAGAATGCATTTTCGGCCGATCTTAGCTAACGTCGGGTCCGGATCTGGACGAACATTGAGCAACCGCTCCCGTGCCAACGCATCTTTGCTCGTCTCTAGTGCTGAACGCAATTTTGAGATATTCTTATTGTCGAAAACTTGTGCGGCTTTTAACTCGATTGCTCTCTTGAAGAACTTGCGATCAAGACTTCGCATAAGTCGATTGACTGGTGGCCGCCACATTTCATCCATGGAGTCACGTCTATCATAGATAATCAGGGTATGATTTGGTCGGGTATCGGACGCCTTCAGCTATCTTTTCAGCTCAATCGCATACATAGTCATGTGCGATGTCGGCGAGAGTATCTTCTTACGAGACCTGCAGATTCATGTCGCAAATTTGTTTTCTCGATGGAAAAGTTGTAGCCATCGGAAAAAATAATCCGATATCGAATTGGAATCACGTGGGAGTCATTCAAGCAGAGATCGTCAAGGGGCAGCAGAAGCAAGCAAGGGTCGGCGCGGCCTCGGGACAGGAACCGTTGACGAACGTGACGAAAGGGCGTCCGCGCCCGAGTCTAAACCCCAACAACTTCGCAGCGTCGCGACTTGACGCGAACGACGTCAGTAGTCGAAGCGTGGCCCCTTTGGATCTCTGGCAACGAGAATTATTCAAACATCACCCGCTCGCATCACCTATCCAGCATCGTCAGCTTGTCGCCTTCGGCCGCCCCTCGAGGCGGCGGCTTTTCGGAAACCCTCATGAGGCTTCGATAACCCCCGCGGTCACGACATCATGGCTTCAGGAGGAGGAAATATCAAGGTGGTGGTCCGCGTTCGGCCTTTCAATTCGCGAGAGACCGGGCGCGGCGCAAAATGTATCGTGTCTATGAAAGACACGCAGACTGTCCTAACACCACCACCATCCGACGGGAAAGGCAAGCCAGTAAAGGCGGCACTGGAAGGAAGCAAGACTTTCGCTTTCGACAGATCATACTGGTCATTCAACAAAGCTGATCCCAACTATGCTGGACAGGACAACCTGTTCACAGATTTGGGTCGACCTCTCCTCGACAATGCATTCCAGGGCTACAATAATTGTATCTTCGCCTACGGTCAGACTGGTTCCGGAAAGAGTTACAGTATGATGGGTTATGGCGAAGAGGAGGGTATCATTCCAAAAATCTGCCGGAACATGTTCGAGAGGATAGATGATGTGCAGGGCCAGGACAAGAATGTGAGCTGCACAGTGGAGGTGTCTTACTTGGAAATCTACAACGAACGCGTGCGAGATTTGCTCAACCCTACCACGAAGGGGAATCTCAAGGTGCGCGAGCACCCGTCGACGGGTCCCTATGTTGAAGATCTCGCCAAATTGGCAGTGCGCAGCTTCTCCGAAATCGACCATCTCATGGACGAAGGTAACAAGGCCAGAACGGTCGCAGCGACGAACATGAACGAAACCTCCTCGCGTTCACATGCAGTCTTCACGCTTATCCTCAGCCAGAAACGACATGATGTGGAAACGAACATGGATACGGAGAAAGTGGCCAAGATCAGCTTGGTGGATTTGGCAGGTTCTGAACGAGCAACTAGCACAGGTGCAACGGGCGCGCGACTGAAGGAAGGTGCGGAGATCAACAGATCTCTTTCGACGCTGGGTCGTGTAATTGCAGCACTAGCGGATATGAGCACAGCGAAAGCCAAGTCAAAAGCAATTCAGGTGCCCTATCGAGACTCAGTCTTGACGTGGTTGTTGAAGGATAGTCTGGGTGGAAATAGTCTGACAGCTATGATCGCTGCGATCTCGCCCGCCGACATTAATTTTGAAGAGACGCTCTCGACCCTGAGATATGCCGATTCCGCCAAGCGCATCAAGAACCACGCAGTGGTGAACGAAGATCCGAACGCGCGTATGATTCGCGAGCTCAAGGAGGAATTGGCGCAACTTCGTTCCAAGCTGAGCAGTGGCGGGACCATTGCGGAAGAGCAGTATAGCGCAGATACGCCTCTCGAAAAGCAAATCGTCAGCATCACGCAGGCAGATGGAACCATCAAGAAAGTTTCTAAAGCTGACATTGCTGAGCAATTATCGCAGTCAGAAAAGCTTTACAAAGATCTGAACCAGACCTGGGAAGAGAAGCTCACGAAGACCGAGCAGATTCATAAAGAGCGCGAAGCAGCTCTCGAGGAGCTAGGAATCAGTATTGAAAAGGGCAATGTCGGAATGAGTACACCAAAGAAAATGCCTCATCTGGTCAATCTGAGCGATGATCCCTTACTAGCCGAGTGCCTCGTTTACAACCTCAAACCTGGTACGACGACCGTCGGAAATGGCGAGGCAGACCAGGCTGCTACTGGCGATGAAGCCGACACAAGCGCATCCTCAGCAGTCGACATCAGACTGAACGGATCCAAGATTCTGCATGATCACTGTACCTTTGAGAACGTGGATGGCGTCGTCACGGTCGTGCCCAAGGATGGGGCAGCGGTCATGGTCAACGGTATCAGAATCGAAGCACCGAAGCGTTTGCGGTCTGGCTACCGTGTCATTCTTGGAGACTTCCACATTTTCCGTTTCAATCATCCGCAAGAGGCGCGAGAGGAACGGGCAGAACAAGGCAGCTTGCTGAAATATTCTGTCACTGCAGATGAGCTTGACACTCCCTCTCGCCGGCCGGGCCATGATCGCTCTTCAAGTGCAATCAGCGGCATCATGTCCGACTTCGACAGCGGAGTTGACAGCCCTGGAAATGAATCTCCTGCGCCTTGGCGGGCGAGCGGGCAAGACAACGACTGGGCATTTGCGCGACGTGAGGCAATCTCATCGACCTTAGGTCCAGACCAGAGGATCTCAGACTTGACGGACGATCAACTCGACGTACTGTTCGAAGACTTGCAGCGAGTCCGCGCAGGACGCAAGGGAAGGTCAGAAGGAAAGCTCTTCGAATCGAACGGCGATACCGATACGGAATCTGTTGCATCTCACCCGGTCCGCGAGAAGTATCTCAGCAATGGGACGCTCGACAATTTCAGCTTGGATACAGCTCTAACAATACCCTCGACTCCACAGCATAACGAGGAAGAGGAACGTCTCAAACAAGCCCGGGACGGAATGCAAGAGCAACTCGATAAACGAAAAGAGGAGTACCAGCAAAAGCTTCAAACTGCTGAAGAAGGTACCGTTGAGATTGAGGCCATGCGTGTAGAGAAGGCCAAGATGGAGGCATCGCTGCAGGAGATGAAAGAACAGATGCAGCGACAGCTCGCCGAACAAAAGGCCAATTTCCACCGAGAAATCTCGAAGATGAGAGTGGCACCCAAACCCAGAAGGAAGAGCCAAGGAAAACTTGGTCTGACCGACAGGGAAGTATTTCTTGCCAAAGCTGCCGTCGAACATTGGCGACGGCATCGTTATGTTGCCATGGCTGCAAGTGCATTGAAGAATGCCGCTACGCTCAAGGAGGCTCAGATCATGAGCCAGCAAATGAAGCGGAATATGGTCTTCCAATTCACAGTCATCGATGCTGGGCACACCTTTGGCTCGTCTTACGACCTGGTCCTGACTGGCATATCGGCAGAGGAGAACGATGATCCTGACCTGGAGCGCGCGTTGAAGCCATGCCTCGGCGTGCGAGTCATCGACTTCAGCAATTACGTGATCACCCTTTGGTCGATGGAAAAGCTGCACAAGCGCGTGCGGGCCATGCGGCAAACGCTGCAGTATCTTGACCGGCCCGAATACATGCAGCATTTCAGCATTGGCAATCCGTTTGAGGAAGAGTGCATGCCGGAGTATTCTCGTGTTGGCGATGCCGACATTCCGCTTGCAGCAGTATTCGAGTGCCGGGTTCAAGATTTCAGCCTGGACGTCTACTCGCCCTACACATCGAGCATTGTTGGCGTCGTGCGACTTTCCCTTGAGCCGAGTTCGGCCGAGGCTCCGAGCAACACACTCAAATTCAATGTCGTGATGCATGAGCTTGTGGGATTCGCCGAAAGGGAAGGCACCAATGTACATGCGCAGCTTTTCATTCCAGGCGTCTCCGAGGAGGATGGTGCCACAACCACTTCCTGGCACTCTGGATTCGGCGAAGGCGCAGTGCGGTTCGAGAGTGTACACAGCATGAGTCTTCCACTTTCTGCGCCACGCGAGGCAAGTCTGCGCGTCAGCATCTTTGCGAAGGTAACAACAATGCACCTTGATAAGCTATTGAGCTGGGATGACATGCGGGACGCATCGCATATCTCAGTGGTGCAGACAAAGGGCAAGCGAAAGACTTCACGAATACCAGAGCATGAGTATTTCACCGACGAGCGACACGACGTCTTTGCGCGTATGCAAATTCTTGAGATTAACGAAGAAGGAACCTACACGCCCGTCGAGGTCGTACAGAATGACACCCTTGATCAGGGCGCTTATCAGCTGCATCAAGGTCTTCAGAGGCGGATCGTTCTAACACTCGTGCACTACGGCGGTGATGTCTTGCCATGGAAAGATGTCGATCGCCTGCAAGCCGGCCAGGTCAGATTGCTCGATAGCACTGGCAAAGTGTCAGACATCGACTCGAACCAAGCAGATGTCATTCTGTCCGTGATTTCACCACCCGACATTCGAACGAATGCAGAAGGCACAACGAAGGTCAAAGTAACTTGTCAATGGGAATCGAGCGCACATCACTCTGTCCTCCTTGACCGACCACAGCTCGACAAGAACCGAGTGCAGCTCTCGCTCAAGTGGCAAGTTGACTCAACTCGGGTAACTCATCCGATGAAATTCACCTTCGACTTCTCAGTACAAACGAGGCCACGAACATGGTTCCGTCAAGCGTCGCTTCTAGGGCAGCTCTTTTACAATCAACGGGTGGTGCACTCGACAGCGTCCAATTACTCAGTCACGCTGAAGCCGAGCTCAGCGAAACGTATTGGAGACCTCTGGCGAATGGACACGACTGGCGAGTACATCACAGGGCAAGAGATGCTCACAAGCTGGGCACCGCGCGGAGTGTCTCTCATTCGCGATTTTCTTGATTTGCGGAAGCGTCAGCGTCGGACAGCCGAGATCGAGTCCGCTCGTGGAGTCCTCAGCCTGGGTGCGTTGTCCCCGCCAACCAAAGCAACGCCATCGGAGGATGAAGGTCTGGGTGATCGTCAGAAGAATCTACTACAGAAGTATTTGGACCTCTGGCAAACGAGCCCCAGCGCTGGCGAGATTATGCTACTTCAAGCTGATGTTGAGACGCCCAACCGAACCAGTCCAGCAACAAATGGAAATGGTGCAGAGCACGGAGAGAACGCGGAAGAAGAAGTCGCACCGACGCCACTGGCAGCTGTTGTGGAGAGGCATCTGAAGTCGCCAACAATTCTCAAAGCTGGATGGCTGCTGTGCCCCGACCCAACAGGGAAGCACTGGGTGCGCACCTACGTCGAGCTTCGCCGCCCATATCTGCATTTGTTCAGCAAGGATGGCGATGAGGTGAACGCCATCAACCTGACCAACTCTCGGATCGACGCGGACCCGCAAGTGGCACAGCTTCTCCAACGGACGAATGTGCGCATGGAGGTCTGGGCGGTCTATGCTACCAATCGCGCCTGGCTCTTCGCTTGTCGGAACGATACAGAACGCGGCGAGTGGATCTGGGCAGTGGATCGATCTTACGTGGAGCGCAGTAATGGCGGCAGCGGGGTAGAATCGCCCGAGGATGGGTGGTGATTGGAATCAAGCCCGGGCAGTGGAGAAGGAAAAAGAAATTGGTTGAATACACAAGAACACGTTGGATTTTTCGTGTGCTGATGCTATGTTTGCCATTGAAAGATACCCATCGCGGACTTATCGCGCGACCGTTGGTGCTGGGATTTGACATTATGAAGAGCAACAAGAAGCGCGAAGCGAAGACATTCATTTGTCACTTTTTTAATCTATGAATAGTAATGGCAGAGATGAGAGATTATGAGTCTTTTGCGGAGTGTCACGTTCCATATGAGTTGTACTGTACGGTTTGTGCCGGGCAGATCCCGACTTCTCCACGCGAACCCAGCCCGGTCAGCGTGAATCTTGCCGATCTCATCGACGTCAACGATGCGGTTAGCGCCGAAGCTCTTAGGCACTTCCACCATCAACCACGCGATACATTCCATTCGCACAAGGAATATACCCGTAATTGGACCCCGCCTGCAAAGTTCTGGTGACAAGAATGCTTGATCCGCTTCGGCTGACGCTTCTGGGCCCGGTGCACGACCAGGTCGTGCGCCTCGCCGAGATCCTCGACCTACCCGCTCTGCCGCTCCACGCACACGAAGTCGTCTTCGCGATAGCCCTGTACAGCTCCATTGCGCAGGTCGTCTCACCGTGGCTCTCGACGGCGATCGTGCCTAAATTCTATTCGAAGCTCGATCGTCGCACGCGGATCAGCTGGGATATACATGTCGTGAGCTTCATCCAGGCCTTGATCGTCAATGCCCTGAGCTTCTACCTGATCTTCTACGATGAGGAACGCAAGGCGTGGCGCGCCGCCGACAAGTGGGAGGAGCGCATCTGGGGCTACACAGGCATGACCGGCCTCACGCAGAGCTTTGCGCTGGGTTACTTCCTGTGGGACTTCTACATGTGCGTGCGCTATGTCGACATCTTCGGCGTCGGCATGATCGTGCATGCTATCGCGTCCAGCACGATGTTCACCTTCGGCTTCGTATGTATCTCAATATCACACGAGTTCCGTTCTTCTCAGCTCACTGGTTTCCACAGAGGCCGTTCATTCACTTCTGGTGTCCCGTCTTTCTACTACACGAGCTCTCTACCCCTTTTCTTAACATCCACTGGTTCTGTGATAAGCTCAACCTCACGGGATCTACCTACCAAGCGGTCAATGGTGCTGTTCTCACCGCAACCTTCTTCGCATGCCGCCTTGCTTGGGGCACATATGGCTCCATTGGCGTCGGCAGCGACGTCTATCGCGCCATGACCACCGGCTACACAGTTCGCCAATACACTAAGGACAGCATGACTCAAGCTCCAGGATTTGGTGACTTGAACGATCCTCAAGGCCAGACGACTCATTTCATGACCGTGCGCTATCTTCCTGTCTGGCTCGGTGCGAGTTACTTAGCTGCCAATGTGTCGTTGACAATTCTGAACTTCTTCTGGTTTTCGAAGATGGTTCAGACGATCCGCAAGCGCTTCAATCCTCCTTTTGGTACCAAAGGAGTTGGTCCGGACAAAATCCGCTACTACCCTCAAAATTCTGCGAAGGGCAAGGATAAAAAGAAGAATTAGAAGTACTCACGTGCTAAATTGCACTCGAAAGGCCAGCGTCCATAATCGGAGCGTGCGAGTGGGAATCTCACGACAACAACGTGTCACTCACTTCAACGAAAACACGAACATGGAATGTGATAAAAACGGCGATTATCAAAACTCACACCACATCGCTCTTACAATGAATGAGATTGAGTGAATGCCCAAAATTGCTATCAGCTTTAGCAGTCTTCCGAATCAACGACAAGGCAATCGTTAGCATATGCATGCATTGACGAGTATATGTCGCGTTGTAGATGCGTGCGACGGCACGGGAGTTTGTTTTGTGGTCTCAGCTTGACGTGCAATGGACTTGTTACATTCCGTGATGCAGAGGAATGTGCATGAGCTGTCTGATGTTCCGATCACTCGATGTCTTGAAAACCAGGAGTGTATACCATTATAATACTTCTGGAGATATTCATTATGTTTGATCCATTGCTCATTACCAATGTACTGATGCATTCGATTTCGAGACGCAAAACAATGCTTTTGAGCCAGATACCTTCATGGCAAAGAGACAATGATTTCATTTTGTCAGGATACAGGTAGGACCAACTTTCGAGCAATTCTATGTATTAATCCTCACTTTCAATCATATGCAGGCCGACTTCGGGTTCCGTCTGCGTGTCGATGCAGAGCCTCTTCTTCTTCAACAATCAGACCGTCAACGCATATTCCCATATGATAGGCGCCGTGCTGTTTGTGATACTTCCACTGTATTTCCAACAAGTTGCGATGTCGGCACATGCGGAAGCTCATTTTGAAGACCTGATCGTCATCACAATCTACTGTTGTGGTGTTGCGGTATGCTTCACGCTGTCAACGATGTAGGCGCATCCGAAAGAATGTGTTAAATCACTGGACGGCTGGAACTAGGGCACAGATTTCATGTTCTATCGAATCATAGTTGCGCGTTCGCAAGATTCTGCAATCAGCTCGACTACCTCGGAATCCTCGTCTTAATGTGGAGTGCGAGCATAACAACGATCTACTATGGGTTCATCTGTGACCCCAATTTGAGATTATTCTACTGGCTGGCGGTAGGTACAGCGACTTTGCTTCCAAATCACACCTGACCTTTGGCAGACAACCGGTGCCGCTCTAGGCTGCACTTACACGACTTTGAGCAACCGGTTCATGTTGGCCGGGTTCAGACGTTGGCGAGCATGCTTTTACACAGCATTCGGGCTGAGCTCGATAATCTTCGTCGTCCATGGACTTTGGATCTATGGATGGGAAATCCAGCGATCTCGCATGTCCCTCGTATTGATGGGTTGGATGGCGACAGCCAACCTTGTTGGTGCCGCCATATATGCAGCTCAGGTAAGCACGGGTGCTGTATTACCTTCACTCTGGGCAGATCCTAAACAGAAGTAGATTCCCGAACGATGGGCACCGTACATGTTCGACATCTGGGGAGCCAGCCATCAGATCTTCCATATCGCGGTTCTCGTTGCGGCGGTGATTCATTTCCAGGGGCTTGTCGAGGCTTTCCGCTTCATCCATTCAGATACCAATGTATGCTTACAAGTTTGAGTAGTGGTACTGCGGGTACTACGATTATCGAGTCAGAGCGTTGTGTCATTGAGCATCAAGATATGGCGATCTCGGAGGCATGGAAGTGATCAGCATCGGGTCAATTGATGACTCGTACCTATATGTAGGACCGCAGATGGGTGGAAGAGAGCACATGGCAGAAGAAGAATCTCACGGTTATGTGCGGGACAAAAGATAAGCATTGGGTCTAGCCCGCAGGACCCCAGATCTTGGGGTGCCGAAGCCGGCGAACCATGCGAACCTTGAATTTGCGGCTACGGTCAATGCGGTGCATGCTTTCGGGTTGGTGTCGTGCGTGCCCTTCAAATCTTGTGGTTCAATCATCATCGAGTCACCATACATCTGTGCTTGAGGCATAATCCAGGACAAAGCTCGGTTTGTCGTACACAGGATTCTCACGACCCTCACAATGGCCTCTGCCGTCCGAACAATGCTCTCACGGAGCACAGCTACGGCTGTAGCCTCCGGACGAAATGCGACTGTCAGAACCTCCAATGCGATCCGGCAACGACGACAATATAGCACTCCCACGCTACAAGCACCTGATGCCGCCGATGCACGGCTATCCGCCATCGATGTCTCGAAGCTCGAGATCACGAAGACGACCACGCCCAAGGCGATCCTTCCGCACAAAGAGCTCGTTTTCGGGCGCAATTTCACCGACCACATGCTTTCGCTCGAATGGACGGCCACCGACGGCTGGCTCTCGCCTCGGATAACTCCCTACCAGAACCTGTCACTAGATCCGGCGACTTGCGTGCTGCACTATGCCTTTGAAGCATTTGAGGGCATGAAGGCGTACAAAGACCGGCAGGGCAATGTCCGGCTCTTCCGACCGGACAAGAACATGATTCGGATGAACAAGAGCGCGGCGCGGATAGCATTGCCGAGATTCGACGGCGCGGCCTTCATTGAGCTGTTGAAGAAGTTTGTCAAGCTGGACGAAAAGTTCATTCCTTCGTAAGTGGACACAGAAGCCTCGGGAAATTTATGTATGCAGGAGCTGACCATGGCGGATACAGAGAACGAGGCTACAGCTTGTATATCCGCCCGAACATCATCGGTACGCAACGGACGCTCGGCGTCGGCCCGCCCGGCAGCGCCATGCTCTACGCCATCGCCTCGCCCGTCGGCCCCTACTATCCGACCGGCTTCAAGGCGATCTCCCTCGAGGCGACCACCTACGCCGTGCGCGCCTGGCCCGGCGGTGTCGGCGCCAGCAAGCTCGGTGCCAACTACGCTCCCTGCGTAGTGCCGCAGGTGCAGGCGGCGACCCGCGGCTTCCACCAGAACCTCTGGCTCTTCGAGGACATCGACCCCGAGACGGGCAAGAAGGAGGACTTCGTGACGGAGGTCGGCACGATGAACCTGTTCGCCTGCATCGTCAACAAGCAGGGTCAGAAGGAGCTTGTCACCGCACCGCTCGACGGTACCATCCTCGAAGGCGTTGTCCGCGACTCGATCCTCGCCCTCGCGCGCGAACGGCTCGTGCCGCAGGGCTGGAAGGTCACTGAGCGTCGCTTCCACATGCGCGAGGTCGTCGAGGCGGCCAGCGAGGGCCGCTTGTTGGAGGTCTTCGGCTCGGGTACCGCCGCTGTTGTCTCGCCCGTGCGAGCCATCTCGTACCAGGGCAGCATCGTCGAGTGTGGACTGAAGCCCGGCGAGGAGGTCGGACCAATCACGCTGCAGATGAAGGACTGGATCGAGGGGATCCAGTACGGCGAGGAGGAGCACCCATGGAGCGTCAAGGTTTAGATGTGACAAGTTGAGCGTTTCGGGCTTGAGTCAGGCAGTTGTACATCAGTTAGCGCTTTAGAGTCTAGAGTAATTGCATGTATATCACTGTGCCTAATGCAAAGAGCTTGCGAACTTGGTACCTTATGGGCGATGTGGATCGCATAGATCAACAATTCGCCAGCTGACCGTCATACCAGAGAATGGGCTTAGGTGCGAACATGATCCGTGAAATCATCAATCGTTGTGAATTATATTATTTTGCCATCCAAACAATGCTCCCTTCTACCATGCGTTTATCCCATCTGTCACATTAGATTACATTTACAACAAATATCATTCATTGAATCATGCACGACCGCTTCGTGAAATGGCAAACAAGAGATTGCTTGACTAACAGCCACTTTCGCTTCCCTAGATGTCTTTCCGAGCGTGCTTGGAATGGTGCTTGCGCAAAGTCTCGCCGTACTGCAATCGTATCAGCATGATGTTGAACTAAGAGGGAGGCGAGGAGTTCAATTCAACTTACCTTGTACAACACGAACGGAATCGGGATGAATGCAATACTGATGAACGCGAGCGTGCTCGACGCCCAATCCACGCCGAGGTTGTAGTACATGGCGGACGCGAAGAGCGGGAAGCCAGCACCGAAGCAGCTACGCATGAAGTCGTTACCAGCGAGCACCGAGGCGGCGTACTCCGGGTAGGCGTCGGGCAAGTAGTTGAGGATACTGTTGAAGAGCAGGAAGGCGCCGGCGGTGAAGAAGCTGGAGCCGATGATGGGGACGATCCAGTGGATGTCCGGGCGCGAGGTCCAGCCAAACCAGAACAAGCAGATCGGGATGAAGAAGCAGCCAAGCATGGTCGGGATCAAGCGCTTCTCAGGTTGCAGCTCCCCCTTGTCGTCGAATTGGGGCTCGAGGAAGAAGTAGAGGTAACAGAAGTAGGGCGGGATGACGACGAGCGCAGCGACGACTGTTCACGAGTCAGGAAATGAGAAACGAGGTCTGATTGCCACACGATACTCACAGAGTCCAAGGTATGCCAGTCCTTCGGTGCCAAGACCGAAACCGTAAATGCCCACGAAGACGATGACGAATGACTCCAGCCAGACATAGAGCAGACCATACACCAAAGCAATGTAGAGGTTGAGCAAAAACACCTGAGATCGTCAGCGAAACGCATACGTGTGAAATACGAAGGCATATCTACCATTGGTTCGGTGAAGTTCAACGAAAAGGGTCGGACAAGCGTCATCATCATGATCTCGTGGCCCGACATTTGTTCCGACATGAGCTCCGGCTCGCACTTGAGTTTGTCATTGCCGGTCAACTTGCGCAGACGCTGCGTACGGCGCACGAGGATGTTATTCGAGCTGGTCTCTGGGAAAAAGAAAAAGAGGAAGACGAGGCAGAAGGCCGAGAGCCACATAAGCTCCCAGATGGGCCAGGTCCACGGTGCGGTGATGCTTCCGCCGACCGGGGCGTACTGCACTGCGAAACCGCCAATGAGAGGTCCCAAAGTGGGGCCGCAGATGGCTGAGATGCCCCAAATCGACATCGCGTAGGCGCGCTTCTTCGGACTCCAGATGTCTCCAACGGAGGCACCGCCGGTCGCAAGGACAGGAGAGCCGAAGAATCCGGTCAGGAAACGGAAAGCAAGCAACATGCCGAAGTTGGAGGCCAGCGCTGTCGGGGCCTGGAATGCGACGAAGACAGCAAGTGTTGCCAAGTAGACCGGATTGCGTCCAATCTGAGGAATCTCACTCATCGGCGCCCACAGCATGGGTCCGAGACCATAGCCGGCTACGAAGAGTGACAGTCCCAGGGTCGCGGCGACCTTGGAGACGCCGAAAACTTCCGTCACGCTCTCGATACCTGGAGTGTAGATCGACGAACCGATGTAAACGGAAGTCGTCAAAAGACAAATTTGGAATGTGACGAAGCACTTCTTGAAAACCGACCAGTTCTGGGGGTTGGCGGGGTCCTTGTCATCGTACCACGAGACGAGATGAATGTCTCGTCCCTTTTCTTGATCAATCTTGACTCCGCTGACGTGGTTGACATCGGCGCTCTCGTCGGCCACCTGTGTTCGTCCACTGACATCGGATTCGTTTCCGTTGCTGTTCTCCCGGTTGCGATGCTTCTCTAGCTCGTCACCGTCCTCCGGCGGCTCGGTGCTGCCATGGTGAGCCATGTAGCCCGACTTCTTCTCGTCGATCATATGCCTCCATAACGATGGGTCCTTTTCTTCCGGATATTGCAATAATTTCTTGCCCGAGAGCAGGCGCACAAGGTGGCCGAATGCCGTGTCGCGGATGAGTTCCGCCATGGTTCGCTTGGTGGCTGACGATAGCGAGGACAAGCTTCTCCCAAGGACTCGGGTCGAACTGCAGGGTTTGTCGGTCTGAAACGGGATGCTATCACAAACAAACAACAATCCAAGCCTTGAGACCAAGGCAGGACCAAGCACCTACTTTTAAACTATATCAGATCGCAGAATAAATCATCAGCGTCATCGTGTCGCAGGGAAAGCCCGTCGCATGCGTGCGGACGCGCTCTCCTCACGCGTGCGGACTTTCAGCGCACATTGTTCGGGCCGGATACGCTTTGCCTTCCACCCCAGCATCATGATGAGCGATGAAGGACAAAAAGGGTTTGCATAGCTTCGATTGGGCAAAGACTAGAGGAAAGATCCGTCCGGCGCAGAGAGGCGATCTTACGATGCGGCGCCGATCGCACGCCAAAGTCATCAACAAACGCGCCAAGCAATGTTGCTGGTGACGTCTTTGAATTCAGCGTGCGGAGGGTTGTCGGTCCCAATTCCGGCCAAGCGCCATCTGAACACACCTTCAGTCGCCCAGGAGATCTCTCCAGGGTTCAAATGCTTATGCATAACGTGGAGGAGACGTACGAAAAATCGAGTAAAGTGCCTAAAGACTTCCGCAGCCATCCGGCGAGGATAATTCCGAAAGTCCGGTCGAACGATTCATCTAGAGCATCAAGTAATCGGGTAGTCTACAATCACTCCTTCGGAAAACATCGCGGTCACCGTCAATTCTGATGGCGCGAATCGTCCGCATTCCAGCGAGGATCCTCCGAGATGAAACTCCTCGTCTCTTCAGCCCTTTCCTCTTCAGGAGACACGCCGCCTGACATGGATCTGCTATGAACACTGACCGTGTATGTTGGTTTAAGTGGCTCTATCGGTGCCTTGGCCTCCTGAGTTGCAATCGCTTCGCATGGCTCAGGGCTGCCACTTCTCACCGCAACCAATACCCCGTCCTCGCGCGATAATTGTACCTTTGTCCGTTTGGCAAAATCTTTCACCGAGTCGAGATCCTTGCACTCAAGCAGAGAGCGTCGAGTCTCATCGTCTGCACCATGAAAGATCATCGGGAGCGTCCCTGGACCCCACGTGGGTAACTTCTTGAGGTGCACGTCGAGTGCCGTAAAAACAATGAGTAGTCCGACCAGGCCGAGCAGAACAACAGGGAGGGTAATCCATGGCCAATTGATCTTTATTGTCACCACCTCAATCGTCGCTCGCCCGGTTGCATTGAAGGCCGGTCTGTACTTCTGATCAATCGCGGTCCAGTTGACTGGATTCAGGACCGGGTGGTTCGTTGGCGGCGCAGCCACAGACGAGCCTGATTGTCTGATCAGGTTTGTCATTTGCCGTGCCATGTTGCCAAATGCGTCGTTGATACTTGATGCCCAGCGATCCATCATTTGCTTGAAATCAGTCTCGTAGTCTGGGTTGAGGTTGGCTGCCAAGAGCTTCCACAGGGGCGTGTCGCTGTCGAATAGGAGACCTCCAAGCACTTGATCAAGGTTTCTGAACATCGGATTGCAAAGCCCGGCCCCAAGGTAAACGTTGTCTGGATTCTCGATCACCATCGCCATTGTTTGGTTGTCTGGATACATGCACGAACCGAGCCGAAAATTGTACATGCCGTTAAAGGTATTATTAGGAAGCGGTGGGCCGATTGTCCGTTCCTCAAACTTGCCATTGATCACAGACGCTTGCATTTTCTGGCCGGTCACCTGGAGAAAACATTGTACTGCTCGAGGCTCCCAGGTCATTAGTTGAAAAGTATCATTGATGGGATTGACATAGCCAGCGAATGCGGTGACTGCCCGTAGAACGCCCCCGTGATCTTCTGTGACACCAGAGTCCCAGGAAAACTCAGTTCTGTTGTATCGAAAGCGATACGGTATGTCAACGACCGATATGCAGTCCGGTGTTGAGGAGTTGTCACGACATATCGAAGAGGTGTCGATCACGGGGAATACCTCGCCATCCGGGAGGGAAGTCGTGAAGTTGATGAGTTGACGAGCGGCATACCCCTTCGGACATCCAAGGTCGCGGTAGTCCTTCTCAGGTACCGGGACGCACGTCGTTGGCGCTGCACTACAATTATAAAGGTTTTCTCCGATATTTAAGCAGTTTGATTCCACTTGCAACTGCGAAGAGAGGTCGACGCAATTCGGCGTAACCGTTAATGTGTAGTATGGATCCCAAGTACAATTTGCGTTAACGCAGGTGTGGTTAACATCGAAGCTGGATCCGGGCGAAGCCATGGCGGCGGACACCAGAGATTTGTAGACCTCAGACAGATGTGCTGGTGCTAGATCTCCATCAAAGACCGAGTTGAGCTGCACTATTGGCAAATATGCTCTCCCAGACGTAAATGGCAATGCTCTGAATGCAATGATTTGTTGAACAAAGGGTCCAATTGCGGTCACCATGACCAATAGCGATGCGCCGAGAATCGCGGTAGTGCTGTGGATTGAGCGCGTTAGTACCAGGGCAGGCATCGATGCAAGCAGGGATTGCGCACTTTCTCGGACCTCTCAGTAGCATGTGCATACTTCCAAACGTTGATCGGCCGGCAGAATCGAGCAGCTCGAGATCATACAGCGGCCGAGGCTTCTGAAAGTGGTTCCATTTCAGCTGACCCAGGCAGATGGAGATCGACTTCGTGGAGCTGACATATAGCAGTGTGACGAGAATGGCTATGGAAGCATTAATCGAGATGGAGGATTTCCAGTCTGAAAGTGGCTTGCCATCATAGGCTCGAAGGACGACCACGATGCTAATCACAAGCCCGAGGCTGAAAATCCACGCCGCAGTACCTGGCACCCAGTGGTAGTGGTGAATCTTCTTCTCCGGCCGTAAGCTATCCCGCCATGTCAACATTTTGATCCCCGGCTCTCGTGTAAGGTGTAGGTGAAAAGCTGCAGGACATCAAAGAGTAGTTGAGAGAGGAGGAGCAGTTGATAACAAACCTGGACAAGAACTTCGAGTGTCAATCCGCCGTATAGCCTCCCCCTCGCTTGCAGAGTTCACGGTCCCGGGGCGAGCGTGGGCGAGCCATCCAGGCCTCTACATGCATTGATTCGCCCAGGTTCCACCTTGGTTTACCGCTCATGAGTCTGCCAACAGTGCGTGCCTGCAAGCGTACGGCACAGTCGCGCACTGACTGCACAACCAGCACGCATACTGGCTGTACTGCTGGACGCGACCGTTTCATGTTTTACTCCCAAGACTGTGGATATTCTGAGGCCAAAATCATCGCCTAAGAAAAGCTCGTGGATGGTGTGGAAGGACAAAGGTAGTACCTTGTCTGTACCAGCGGCTGAGGGAATGTCGCAGCGTGATGAGATTACTCACATCCAGACCTACCTGATGCCGATTGAGGTGAGCGATGACAAGCGAGCCGGTCAAAAGCCGTGATACACACAATCAATTCCACGCGTCCATTGAATACCTTCGGAGGGCATAAGAGAATTTTGACGAAGATGGATGTGATTGACATGGTCAGTGTAAAAGTAATATTCTCTGCCCATGAAAGTGTGCACAGCTGGGGTAAAACATCGAGAATATAACCCTAAGGGTTACAAGCTGCCCAGGTGTCGGACAAGCGCCCGCCAGTAACTTTGATCGGAACAGCTGCGCCGATGAACAGTTCCGCCAAAGGCCGAAGTGGTCGACTACGGGCTGATTGAATCTTAAGGTATTCAAGACCGCAGTGGTGCAAATACATTGAAGATAAGAGTTTACCGACCGGATTGCCGAGTTTTGCTTTGTTCGAAGAATTGGTCAAGGGGTCTACCACCTCCAACTCACCGGACGATAACACACCATTTATTGGGTACGACCACCTCTCACAACCTCATCGCGCATGTGCAGTAGCTGGTGAGATACTCAAAGATCGCTCCGGCATGGCCCACCGATTGACAGCAGAACGGCCCTAAAGATCACATAGCCGAGACGTCTGCGACTCGATTAGCGTCGGCTTGTTCTCGCCGGAATAGAGATAGGGAGCTCCAGCCACGCGAGATAAGAAGCAACCGTCAACGCGTCCGTCCACTACACGATACCCTGTATTCTCACACGAGTTGTCGGTTGAACCTACTTAAAAGGGTAGCGCGTGCTTCTGCGATAGAGAGTACCGCGTGGTTTATGCCCTATGGACCCATGATGGGCGCCTCGTGGCTGCGAACAGGGAGGGTCCTTATCGCGAGCCCTGTGTGGAAGCTATGTGAGCTCGAGCTCTCTGAGCTTCAATGGACAGGACCATGCTATATGATCAGGATAGTGCCGAGCCTCACGCAACTTCTGAGCTGGTCTCTAGGTCCCCTTTCACGTTTCATAATCGATTCATTTGACGTTCCTGCGACAATTCTGTGATAGCGACGATGACTCTTCAAGACGGCGGACCACGCCGCAGCGTGGCAGAGGAGCCGGTGACTTCAGTCTTGAAAGGAGGCGATATTCCGATCAACGACTCTGGCCACGATTGGAGCCCTGACGAAGAGGTCCTGGCCGCCTTGGGTTACAAGGCTGAGTTCAAGCGAGAGTTCAATGTCTGGACTTCGTTCGCCGTCAGCTTCGCCGTGCTGGGGCTCCTCCCAAGTTTCGCGTCGACACTCTACTATGGCATGGGATATGCGGGGACTGCAGGTATGACATGGGGCTGGCTGGTGGTCATGATCGGTATACAGTCGGTCGCGTTGTCCATGGCTGAGCTATGCTCAAGTATGCCAACTTCAGGAGGTATGTCTCAACACAAGTACACACGATGTTGACGACCCCATATTGAGTCTCCTCTTTAGGATTGTATTACGCTGCCGCCGTTCTCGCACCCCCTGGTTATGGACCACTCGCCGCCTGGATCACAGGTTGGTCGAATTGGTGCAGCCAGATTACGGCGGCACCTTCGGTCAACTATGGCACAGCAGCCATGATCCTGGCCGCTGCTAGCATTGTTAATCCCGATTTCGTCCCGACCAATTATCAGACCTACTTGATGTCGGTGTGCTTGATGGTGGTACACAGCTGCATGGCTTCCGCACCGACCCGGTGGGTCGCCAAGATCAACAGCGCTGGCAGTATCTTCAACGTGATCGCCTTGATTGTCGTGATCATCCTCATTCCGGCTGCGACCAATCGCGAAGACCAGGGCCTCGATCGTTTCACCCCAAGCAGTGAAGTCTGGGGCAATATCGAGAACGGAACGGACTATCCGAACGGAGTCGCAGTGTTGATGTCTTTCATCAGTGTGATTTGGACTATGAGCGGGTACGGCCTTCGAACTTACCCATGCAATTTGAGGACTGCATCTAACACATCCACAGCTACGACTCTCCCTTCCATCTTTCCGAAGAATGCTCCAATGCCAACATCTCTTCCCCACGCGCCATCGTCATGACCTCCAGCATCGGCGGCCTCTTCGGCTGGTTCCTGCAACTCGTCGTCGCCTACACAGTGGTCGACATCACCGGCGCGCTCAACTCCGACCTAGGTCAACCCTTCGCAGCCTACCTCATGCAAGCGCTGCCGCAGCCCGCTGTCCTCGCGGTCCTCTCCCTCACCATCATCGCCGGCTTCGCCATGGGCCAGGGCTGCATGGTCGCTGCCTCGCGCGTGACCTTTGCCTATGCGCGCGACGACTGTTTCCCTTTCAGCCGCGTCTGGAAGCATGTGAATGGCTACACTCAGACGCCCGTCAATGCCGTTTGGATGAACTGTGGCGTCGGCGTGCTGCTGCTGCTGCTCAACTTCGGCGGGCCCGCCACCATTGGGGCCATCTTCAGTATTGGCGCCTGCGCCGCGTTCGTCTCCTTCTCGCTGCCGATCGCGCTGCGGGTGTTCTATGTCGGCTCGCAGTTCCGCCAAGGACCGTGGAACCTCGGCCGCTTGTCGCGACCGATCGGATTCGTGGCGACCGGATTTGTGGCGCTGATGGTGCCGATCCTGTGTTTGCCGTCGGTGACGGGTGATGATTTGACGCTCGAGCTGATGAATTGGACGGCGGTGGTGTATGGCGGGCCGATGGTGCTCGTCAGTATCTGGTGGGTGGTGGATGCGCACAAGTGGTTCAAGGGACCGAAGGTCAATCTGGATCACCTGATGCATGGACGCGACGCAGAGGGAGGACGCGACGAGGTGGTGCTGGAGGGCCAGACGCCGGATGGCGGCAGCGATGGGGATTCGATCGATCAAATGGAGACGGTGAATGCGACGACTGATAAGAAACTTGCTCACGAGAAGTGACAGGGCATGCTTCAGAGCTAGCTTGCAGAAGTTGATCGTTGAACTGTTCGGCAAAGATTTCTATGTCAGCCGGGGGCAAGGAGTCCTATATTTCGTAGAGAAAGTCATTGTGATAGTTGATATTCTATTCTGATATCGCGCAATTCTGAGTTTCGTAGTGGTATCTCCGCCGAGGCTGCAACAACTTTTTGACCCAAACAAACAATCCTCCATGGCACAATGCCATTCCGTCCGTCATCTTTGTGTGATTTTGAAGTTACGACGCTTGAAATCCCTAGGCAGAATATTTCCGCCTTTAGAAGTCAAGGTCATCCGCATCCTTGGCAGTGCCCTTCGCACGGGGCGCAGCCTTCGCTGAAGTATCGATCTCCGGGTCACTGTCGTCACCAATGCCCCACGATCGACCGCCCGAGCGCGAGCCCATTCCATCACCGGCAGTCTTGTAGATCTTGCGCTCGGGCTGCGGGCTCTCGAATGACCAGTGCGCGTCCATGTCGAAGCGGGCATTGGGTCGGCGGCTGGCCGGAGCAGCTGTGCGGCCGCCGCTGGCAGCGGGCGAGGAGTCCGTCATGGTGTATTGCGCGGTGAAGTCCTTGCCGCGGCGCGCCGTATCGACAGTGGTGGATGCGCTGGGAAGCGGGTGCGACTCCTGTGCAACGCGCTCGTCCTCGACGACGGGATCGTGGTAGATGCCCATGCCCTTCTGACGCTGCAGAGACTTGGATTTCTGTTCCTGCTTCGGCAGCGGCGAGGCATCGGTAAGCTCAAAGTGAGAGGCGGCATCAGGGCGAGGGGCGTGCACGATAGGGCGCTTAGGCGGCGATCCGGTTGGGTCCTCCTGTTAAGAAGTTAGTGACTGATCAATGTTCAGGGTTTTGTAACATACATCATCGACACCCGCACCCCAATGACGCTCATCGTCACGGCGAGCCTTCGGAATGAGCTTCTCAGGTGTGGCAAAGTCCTCAAAGCTGAATGTAGCGGCTGACTTGCTCTTGTTCTTGGCGGCAGCCGACTGGGCCGGCTGCGGCGCGTCTTCACCATCGCCGAAAGCGAAGTGCTCGTACTTCTTGCCGTATGTCCGCTTGCGCTCCGGCGAAGGCGGCTCTGGAACAGCCTCCTCTTGATCGAAAAGGCGAATATCGGTGAAGTTCTTGCCAGCGCCGCCCTTGAGCGGGCTGGTGACTGAGTCGGCAGTGGGTGGGCGGTTCTCAGTCGCAAAGAGCTCGTTGTATTCGCGTGGTGGTGGCTTGGCAGAAGCCCGCACGGCGTGCCGCGGTCCTTCGTATGAGTGCTCGACGTCCTCATTGGGATCGCGTTCGGTGAACAGCGCAAGACTGGCGTGAGGATCGCGAGTCACCGACACGCTGTCACGCTGCGAGTGACCTGTACGAATGGGCAGATCGCTGGCTGGCGCAGCTGCAGGCTGAGTCTTCTTAGCTACAGGAGCCGCGGGTGCCGAAGCGCCTGAGGCCTTGACGCTGGACGCGACCAGGTCGGCCTGTGTCTTTCCTTCACGGATGGGCCAATTGCGGCCCGTCTTCCCGATGGCCTCGACCTGTTTCAGCAATGTGGCCTGGTCCCAGTAGAGACGGACTTGCTTGATCTTCTGCTCGGAGTCCAGCGTGACGATATGCGTCAATGGAAACGTCACGGTGCGCTCGTCCAGGAGATTGGCATCCATAGACGGGAGATACGTGCCACCGCCGAGACGGAACTGCAGAGTGGTAGACGTCTCGATACATGCAGCATTGTCGCCCTCAATGGCATGTAGAACCTTCTCTTCCTTCTTCACGACCTGCTTCCCCTGGGCGGTCAGGTGCTTGAGGATGGCGGTGGGCTCGGAAATCGTGGTCGTGGTGGTGATGTAGTGCAGGCTGGCATCGCTGGCCAAGGCAGACGTGGTCGGCGACTGAAGCCACTGAAGGTATGTGTTGCTTGCCATGATGGTGGCGAGGATAGGGAGCTCGTTGTGATGCGCACACTCAATGTGGGCCAAAGTGAGAGAAGCCTCACGGCGCAACGAAGCGGGGTTCTGCGATGGATGGATGGGATTGATATACGCTCGACGACCGACAATGACGGTGTGGACTTGAGCTGCGTCGAGCGATTGTCGCAGATTTGTGACTGGTGGGAGGGATATTTCTATTGTTGTGAAGGATGAGGGTTTTTTCTAGCTGCAGGGGGCGTAGACACAGTAGGTAGGTGCTCTTAAGGTTGCAGGCGTGTTTACGTCCTGCCCACTGTGGTCCTAGCTGCCAGGTGTGCCAGGGTCTGGCTTGGAGACCGCTACTGCAGGTGTCGCCTGGCGGGGCGTCTGGCTTGATCGAAATCGCGGGGGCACAGCGCAGATCGGTTCACTGTCCTCCACCCGTGGACGTTCACGCTGTCGATAACCACCTGCAGGCATGCCTTAAGGTTCCGACGTTAGGGCTTACCTACTGGACAGTATGGGCGGCCTCGACCCACCTGCATGTCAAGCACATCTTCCGCCTGATGATCCGACACGCGATGGATATATACGCGCATCTTGCCTACCCATCGCGCTGGCTCGACATCCCCAAAGAGGAGCCATGTCATCCTCTACGCCCACCCGCAACGGCTAGTCTGGCAGCACCAAGCCGCGAAGGTCTTTGCTCCGACAATGCGCTTCGTCGACGTCAGCACGCTGGAAGTCGTCAGCAGACGCGATGATGAGAGACCGCCATACGCGATTCTTTCCCATACCTGGGGTCGAGACGAGGAAGAGGTCACACTGCAGGATATGCAAGCGTGGTTTGCAGCTGCGAAAGCTGATGTGAAAGCCTCGACCACTAATACTATCACGCAAAGACCAGGGTTTCTCAAGATTCAAGATGCCGCTAATCTGGCTCGATCGGATGGCTTCGATTTCATCTGGGTCGATACATGCTGCATTGATAAGACGTCAAGTGCCGAGCTTTCAGAGGCGATCAACTCGATGTTCGCTTGGTACAAGAGCGCAGAAATCTGTTATGCTTTCCTGAGTGATATTGCAGATTCGAGTTGCCAATCCCCAGTCGACGTCGATCTCATCGGGCGCAGTCGCTGGTTCACGCGTGGATGGACGCTACAAGAGTTGATTGCACCCTCGTCAGTTCGCTTCTACTCGAAAAGCTGGGGTCTCCTGGGCTTCAAGGGCACCTATAATAGATCTCCCCAACATGGTCTCTCTCAACCCGAGGTGACTGACAGAGAGTCCTTCCTTTCGATGCTAGAGAGAGTCACCGGGATCGACAGATCCCTCCTGGATGGTTCGTCGGACATAGACGACTTCGGGGTCTCTGCACGAATGAAATGGGCATCACTTCGACAGACCACACGAGTCGAGGACGAAGTATATTGTTTGATGGGTCTTTTCGACGTAAACATGCCACTGATCTATGGCGAGGGCGCCAAAGCTTTCGTGCGACTACAAGAGGCAATCTTGCTCGGTAAATCTCATACATTGCCTTGACTAACTTTGTGGAAATTTCTGACCACTCCTACATGCAGCAACTGACGACCATTCCATTTTTGCATGGAGATGCCCGGAGAACAAGAAGCGCAGTGACTTCACGGGGCTATTGGCCGAGAGCCCCGCATACTTTCAGAATTCCGGGCATATCAAGCCGCTTCCCTCCAGTTTCATGTCTGAAAGTACTCCCTGGAGCATAACAAATGTCGGAATGAGAGTTACACTTGCATTGTTCAAGCTGCACGATGTATTGCCTCAGTACGCCTCCAACCCGGACCAGCCTCAATCACTATTTGCAGCTGTGTTGGATTGCAGCCCGTACCGAGCGGCAAAGTCCTGCTCTTACACCAACTGTAAGCCGGCCATAATTTTAATCTGTCTCGGTGGAGACCAGTATGCTCGGCTCAATCCAACAACCTTACTCGATATCCCGGTCACCAAACGGCTGGAGCACATTGACTTGACTGTGTATAAGAATATCTACGTGAAGCAAAAGCCAGTCATGCTGATGTTGCCGGAAATTTATCTTGACGACCAGAACTTACGAAGTCAATGGTCGTTATCGAAAGTTCATGGTCCTCGGGGTAGCTGGGATGAACGAGCCAAAATTTTTCGCTGTAAGAAGATTGGAGCAGGGGGCGTCTTGTGTACCTTCTGCTACTCGCTTCGTGGACGGTATGGTTGATACTCTCTGTTCGCTCGCCCGGGCGGAATGTGCGTCTCTGCTATATTCGCGATCCACTGACCTACTATGTACCAGGATCGATGTTGTGGTAGGAGTTCACAACGATGATTTATCGAGACCTGACCTTGCCAGATTTTGGTGCAAAATTCGACAAGTGAACACTGATGACCGAAAACAAGCATCTGCCGTGCACTTAGCTGACCCTTCAGAGACCCGGTCCTCTCACGGGTTCAGGAATCTCCAGGCAAGGATCTTCGTCGGAGAAGCAACACACAGGAAACATAACAACATCACGCTTGAAATACAAAGTCTGGAGATACTACAGGAGCGCGATGTCTTATGGAATCCCAAGATCATAGCGAAGCTATCTCGTCCGACTATGAGCTCAACCGTATACGATCATTGCAGTTTGGACCCTGCTCTCCTGCCGTTGAAGAGCTTGGTAAACTTTGAGGATGAGACACTGGACCCAAATTTGCCGGGCTTATATCCGATTCGCATTAAGAACGTCTTGCCCGAGATTGTTAACGGCGACGCGGCATTCTTCCTTGACGAGTTTTACGTGGAGTCTTTGGACGAACCGATCAGTGAGATCATGGCCGGGATCAGATTTTGCATTGATCATCGCTTCAAGTCCAGCGTCAATGACCGCCTCCGCAGGCTTGAATGCTTGAAGTCCGAGGAGAGCGTGTTGAAATTCATCTCGAGCTCGGCTCATTGGGATTCTAAGGCCTGGCGCTACTTTTTAACATTTCCACTGAAGAGGCCTGTCACCGGAAAAGGCTGCACGTGGCATGTTTCACACTCGGTTATCCGTGAACCCACCGCAACTGAATACCGTCAATTTGGCGATGAGTGGATATATCCTAGTAACGCTAGACACATCGAGTTCAGCTTCATGCACTACGTCGTGGCTCGGAACTACGCTACCGCTTTGAAGACCCTCATTGAGCTGGAGCCCAACCACGCTCTTTTCCAGAAAGCTGAAGGCACATGGACGCCTCTCGATGTGGCTTGTATGCTGGGCCATGATCGCGCAGTTGAGGTCATTCTCGCCGGCTCGGAGCAAAAATGGGCTGAAGTTTTCGCCGAATATACTGATCTGGATCACCCACTGTTTTTGGCTATATCATGCGTCCGAGATCATCGCCTTGTTGAAATTGTTCGCTGCTTCAAGAATGCGATTCTCATCGCCTACCCCACTTGTGGAGCGAACTGGATCAGTCAGACCCGCAATATCACAGGAGAGACAGCCCTCCATCGGGCGGCAGCCTTAAACAATACGATTGCGCTTGAAGCGATTGCGTCACATCTCGCCGGAGCCAGCGAAGTTCTCGACACCATCGATATGCAGGGCCGAACGCCACTTTGGCATGCGGCGGCGGCGGGTTCCTTCGAGACGCTGAAAGTTCTTCTGGAGCGAGGCGCAGATCCTAACGCACGAGACTTTCATGGCCTCACTATCATGCATGCGGCTTGCAAAGCGCCGTTCGATGCCTCGAGGCTTGTTCAAACGCTGCAGGCTCATGGTGGGGAGCCAAATGCGTATATCGAGATTGCTCCGCAGACGAGACATCGCTTGCCGATCTTGGTGACGGCGTTGTTCTTGGCCGCGCTCCACAATAGCGTTGCAACTCTAGAGGTCCTTATGAGCTCCAGATCCGTTGAGTACGGGAGTTTTACGCATCAGGGCAGCATAAGTCCGTTGCACATCGCCGCCGCGAACGGTCATCTTGACTGCGTGCGTGTCTTGACCAGAGCTGGGTTCGACCCCGATGCAGCCACTCCGTACAAATTGATAGTACAGCTCAAGCACAAGAACGAGCTGGAGTCAACCACACGAAAACGCACGCAAGTATGGATGGCAAAAAGGATAGAAGCGAAGATTGAAGGCGCCAAAGCAATGACAGTCAACGCCTGGCTGCAAGAAAATCGAGAACACATGAAGCATGTCCGACTTCCAAATGTGGAGGCCGCGTTGGAAGACGTCGACAGGTCGAGGACGAAGAATGCAGCGCCATCGGCGCGGAATGTGCTCTCCAACCGCCTCAAACAACGGCTGAGTATGCCGGAGAGAAAATCCAAAGTTCTCAGCATAGCTCTACGCGCGGACTTGGAAAGCCTCATGCAGCTGCATTCCCGACACAGAGAGGTAGCGGCAACGATTGAAGAGATCGAGTTGCATGATTTAGGGGAGTGGAAGACTCCTTTACAGCTGGCCTTAGATGGAGGCCATCTACCGGTAGTGGAGTACTTGAGGAATCATGCTGAGCAACTGAGATTATTCGCGAAAGCTCAACGTCTTCGGGAAATGCCCACGACTCGTGTATGATCATGATGCGATGGATAGACAAGGTAGACAAATACCAATCGTTCACGTAGGCGCCGAAGGCACGTTGCACAAGCCTCTGCTCGCTCGCTGTAGCAGAACCATTCCTTCTTCTCCAAGAATTGCCCGTGTAGGCAGAAACGTGACTCACGGCCGCTCGCTCGATCCTTCCACCAGAAATTATCTACATAGTCGCGTTTTGACAGGCAGAAGTCGCGTGTCGCGCGTGCGCGGCGCTGTGCTGCCTCGCAGGCTTCATCCAGCGCAGGCTGAAACGCGTCAGACGACCTACCGGGTGGCTCGAAGATATAATGGGCGTTCCGCGCAGTTCGAGCAACGTGCTTGACTCCACTCTCTGCGCAAGAGTATACTCCGGAGTTTGGTGATCCTGCGGCAGCGGCAGCGCGGACAAGAGTTTCGCCGCCGCTGCCGATAATTGTTCCATCGCTTTCTGCGCCGCTCGTGTCAGTGCGGTCGACTTCGTTGCCAGCTCCTTCCTCCGAAGACCCTGGACCTGAGAGGGCACACAGAGGGCGCCAGTGCCAAAATCGGACAAGCCGGAATCGATTGATGGGCGCCGGAGAGACGCATGCAGCCATCGACGGTCCTTGCTGTGCCGCAGCAATTGCGGACAGTTGGCAGAAAAGACACCGCAGGCGGCTGGCCGTCGTATGGCAAGCGGCCTCATCCTTCACCGGACGCTAGCGTGCACATATCGGGCTTGGCTGAAGTAATCAGATACCTCCAGGCAAGAAGTGGGTGCCTGGCGACCAACAATATTGCGGAGGTTAGATCTGCTGTGCAGACCCGACGAGGTAATTATTGAAAGAGCAAGACGCATGGGATAGAATCGTGATAAATCGATCACAATAGCGAAATACATTCGTGAAGTTGTACGCTGCTCAGACTCCGTATCATGACGGTCGGACTGTTCTCAGCGCAAGTGCACTGCCCCGCGAAGGGTCAGGGTGCAAAGCCGCTCGGGGTGGCGGTTCGAGTGACGGTGTGCGGGTGTGTCTCGCGGTGCGGGCGAACCGTATCCCGCCTGCGCACGTGCCACGCTGCTGCCTATTGCGCGCTCACCCCATCTACGGCTGCCTGCCGTGCCTGGCTGCCTCACGCTTTGAAATCACGTTTCCATCACCTTTCGATTCTTCCTCTCTACTTGTCTGCCATTGACGATTGCGAACCTCAAATCCCTCCTTGTCTAAATATCCAACTCTCACGACTGGTATCGTACCTGACGACCGATTTGCGCAACATCAGAGCCGGCACAGGACCGAGGACGCGCCACCCGAAACAGCGGCCTCATCCAGTCACCGTGCCCTCGCTCCGACTCTATCGACACCGCATTCCCTTGGGCGCCAACTGAGGCCGGCAGCACACCCTCGGATGACCGCAGCCGAACTGTGATCTGCTCGGGACACCCTCTACGCCGGATACGGGACGATCCAGAGTCCAAGGGCGCTTTCCCATCTCCCCGACGGGTCTGGCCTGATCGATCGACTTGTGAGTCACACACCAGATCATCTGTCACAGGCACTCCCAGACTGACTTTCCACAGCGTAGTCCTTCGCAGAGTCGCAACAATACCCCACAATCCACCCTCGACTGCCCGCGAAACATGGCGAACACGCCTAGCACCAACCCGCGCCGCCGTGCCGCACGGGGCGGCGATGACACGATGAACCCTTCTCTTGTCGACTGTTTCCAAAACATGTCTATCCGCAAAGGCGACACTTTTCACCCACAGTCGAATACCAGCCAGAGCAATTTCTGGGATCCCCTCGAGGCGAGGGCGACCACGACGCCTTCTGCCATCCGCTCGACTACATCGCCCCAGTCTCTAGAAGACCTGCTCATCGGTTCAGGCGACCGCCGGGTCGCTGACCTCCTTGAGCGAGTGGACAAGGCTGTGAAGCAAAACTCACCGACTGCTTTGGGCAACATCTTGAGCGAACCCGAGGTCCTGCCGCTGCCGAAGCTCACCGTAACCGAGCCATCGCAGGATGCGCCGCAGCGAACGCGCTCCCGACACCACAGCCATTCGTCGGACAGCGGTCTAGGGTCAAGCATTGCTGACTCGGGAGAAATCGACGCTAAACAGGCCACTGGAAGCAGTATGGAACATATAAGGTCCCCCGAGTGCCCCTCACAGCATGCTAATGATACTTCAGTCTCACACGTTTCGTCGTCGGACACGATTCAGTCGCTCTCTGGCATTTCCAACGAGGAGCGTGGGCTCAGCAAATACGCTGCTGAACAGATTCGCAAGCACATTGTCCAACCCATTCTACGTGAAGAGTCCTTGAAAGAGTTCCATGAGCTGATCGAGAGTGTTCCCACTCGTATCGGCGATAAAGAAATCAAGAATCTTCGTGATCTCGAAAAGACACTCATTTTCCTTGCACCGGTAAGTCCTCGCATCTGTGTTTCCGCAGATCGAGTAGTTGCTCATTTGTGATTTTCGGCGTTCAGGATTATTCGCGTTCACCTTCGAAATACCTGCGATTCTGCGAGCGAACGATTCGAGTCCTGCACACGACGGTTACGACACTTCACGAGTCCGACCAGCGAGCGCCAACCGACCGACCGTACACGCAAGGGTACTTTTTTGATTTGGTTGAACAGGTTTGTCTTTGGGAATCGCAATGTCGCGTTGCGGCAGGGATCTAACGAAGTCGTGCAGATTCGTAGGTACGCCACTATTCTGGCCGTGACCCGTGAAAAACAAGCCAAAGGCGAGAAGCTTGACGCCATGGACGTGCAAGAGTAAGTTCGATCGCATTGATTATTCCCCAGAGACCTGCATTGTGAAGAAGTGATTGCCTGATCTGCCTGATCCCCATTCCGGTGAGGGTATCCAAACCTTAAATCACGGGGAGCGAATCAGAGCGCGGTACGGCTCGAGTCATCCGATATATGTGTCCGCCATTGCCCTGTGTGGATGGCGCTGCATGCATCTGGCCTATCCACGTCACAGTCGTTTCCGTCTCGGCGGCACAGAACCATACACAGGAAGAATCCTTCGGACTAACATATATATGCAGGGACGAACAACTTGAATTGCACGGAGGTGTGACTCACAATGGCAAGCCTGCGGAAATAGTCCGTCGTACTGCAGACGGTAAAGTTATATCAGTTGCCACTGGCCAACAGATTCCCGAGTCAGAGCTTGCGTCTGCTTCCTCCATGAAGCGCCCAGCAGCTCTCGATGTCGACGATGATGAGGAGGCCCTGCGCTCCATGGCCAGGCGGAAGAAGAATGCCAAGCCGGAGATCCATACCTGCGAATTGTGTCAAAAGGAGTTCAAGCGCCCGTGTGACTTGACGAAGCACGTCAAGACTCACGAACGACCATGGAAATGCACCGAGGTCGACTGCAAATACCACGAGTACGGCTGGCCTACAGAGAAGGAGCGCGATCGTCACATGAACGACAAGCACTCCGACACGCCGTCGCTATACCACTGCTTGTTCAAGCCTTGCCCATACACCTCGAAGCGTGAGTCGAATTGCAAGCAGCACATGGAAAAGGCCCACGGTTGGAATTATGTGCGTTCAAAGAGCAATGGCAAAGGCCGGGCCACGACCTCTACTCGTCTCCCACAAGGATCGATTCCGCCCTCGCCGGCTTCGTCCCATTTGACGCCTCTCACGCCCATCGCTCCTTCTCCGAGCGCTCATTCTTGGGCTGCCTCGTCGAGAAGTGGCTCCATGGCCCCGCCTTCGATCGCCGGATCGAGCAGCCATGTTACGCCGTTCGTCCAACCATCGCCTGATTTCGCTGGCCATTTCAATATGAACTTTGACTTCAACGACATGGCCAACTGGCCTACCTCGGCCTTCCCAATCACTCCGGCCATGAGCGAAGAGCGCCGCCCGTCTGGAACGCTCTCGTCGCACTCCGACCTCCACTTCGACCACAGTTCGTTCGATGACATCTCTCCGCCTGATTTGGTCTTCGATGACTTCAGCGACCTCAACGATTTCAAGGGCAACTACCAATCCTTCTCGCCCAACTCTGCAGTTGCCGGCCCCAGCTCGGCAGCCTTGGATCAGGGCTTCACGTTTGATAACATGAACCTCGATGGGCAATACAGCGTCGCAGCTGCCTCTGGGCCCAACCAGGACTTCACCCTATTTGGAGGCGGGGCGCCCGTCGCGTCTGGCGGAGAGATGTTTCCCACCCTTGCCGAGTCTTCGTGGAACAACGTCGATGGCCTGGGCAACAATTTCGGCACCCACCTCGGTACACAATCATCGCAACACCACGTCGATACCGAGACGCCATCATTGAACGTTTCAAATAGCACCTTGGCCGAGCTCTTCCCGGAACTGGAGCACCAATGATGAAGGTATATGTCTGCCGCATACACAAGTA
This sequence comes from Ramichloridium luteum, assembly GCA_002368545.1. Lineage (NCBI taxonomy): Eukaryota > Fungi > Ascomycota > Dothideomycetes > Mycosphaerellales > Dissoconiaceae > Ramichloridium > Ramichloridium luteum. The sequence continues at coordinate 107,301 of MTSC01000004.1, forward strand.
AAACCCCCAACACCTTCGGATTTCCGACGCTGGTCCTTACAGCCTACGTTGTCCCGCGTTCCGAACCACCACAGGCGTTGCTGCACGAGCGTTGCAACGCTCCGACTTGCATTATCAGGCGGCTTGCAGGCGCTGTGATCGCCAACGGCCGTGGCGCCCTGGTATTCAGCCAGCCAAGATCTTTGTGAACATGAAACACTCTTCCTCCCCGTTTTTAGATAACGGCGTTGACGGTGATTTTCGGATGGATAGGAAAGAGATGTTTTTCATCGGATGGACAGGATATGGATATGAGCCGGAAATTTGCCGCTGAGGAAAAATGGATAGGACTCCCATTATGTGACAGGGATGATTCCTGGATGGATATGGATTGGAAAAACGAATGATGGACGTAACGTGCATCCGCCCGCAACGAACATCCGGGTGTGGGGAAACGCCCGAAGAACCCTAAGCCAACAACAATTGATATCGCACCACAGAATATGCTAGACAACGAGGGGTTTTGTCGTGGGAGAATTCATACTTTGATCCATATGATTGAGAAATTTCAATAATTACAGCATCAGGAAAGCGCGTGGAAATGGTGCAGGCTGTTGAAGTTGGCCAATTCTGAAACTTCAGCTTCGTCATTAAATGAGATCCAACAGTAACAGCCACAATCTGATTCATTATTTGACCCGCCTGACTCCTTACTTGTAGATTCTACTGATATGCCCCGTGGTTTTGTGCTGCGTTGAATGCGATGGACGATGACTTGCAGGGGTGTGAAAGCGTGAGTGCCTGTAAACTTTGAAATTTTGTGAGTATGCTGTGACCAAGGAACAGAGTACGGCGCACTATTGTAACTTTCCACCTCGCAAAGTACAGATCCGCGCTCGCTTCGAAGATTCAATTTCTGGATTATTTCACCATGACATGCTCCATTCGAGTCCTTGTAAGGATCATCACTTCTGCGATCCCAGAATCAAAACCTACGAATCAAGATCAAATGCACCAGATTTCTCGTAAATCCGCCGCACGCTAAACCGGCATACAGTGTGCCACATTCTAAAGGCCCCAGAAGTGTATGAGAAGCGTCGCATGTTACGTTAACCACGGCTGTTAGAACGTAGAAAACTACCAACTCCATACAACTAATACATGTAGGCGACCGGCGCCTGCCATTGCCGAACCTCGTCCTGCTTGTCCTCTGACCACACATTGCTATCCGGAGGCACGAATCCACTGTTACCATTGGGCGGTCGAGGCGTTCCGACCGCACCATTTATCACGCATTCCCTAACTGGAAAGACTGAACAATAGGCCGAAAAGTCTGCTGGCGCTGCGATCTCTACTGCCGGCTCTGCCTCTTCTGCCATTACTTCTGGCAAGACTCGCGGCTTCTTCTCTGCTCGCTTCGCGCCCTTAGTTCTTTTCTTTCGCTCGTTATCGGCATCTTTTTGCTCTCGCGTCTTTTGCGCTTCAACGATGTCTGCATGGCTCATAACCTTGGCCTCGCCAATCTTCTTCTCTTTCACACGCTGTCGTCCGATTTTTTCGTCATTTGCTAGAACCAGCTCTTGCTCACGGACAAGCAAGAGACTTTTCGCTGCAATAGCCTCCTCCTTCTCGCCCATGGCTTGCATTGCACCTTTCACTAATTTTTGCAAATACGGATCGATACCAGCTGCTGCTTCTGGCCGTTCCTCAAGTTTACGTTGCAAGGCGACGAGACTTACTACATTTGTCGGAGTCCGAAGCAATAATGGCGAACGCAAAGGATGTACGGAAGAAGCATAAGTTGTGGCATTTATGGGCTCGTCGGCGGGGATGTCCTGCATATCATCGAGGACTTTGGCTGGGTTCCACGGAAAGAGTCCCGCTTTAGCCCAACCAGAACGGATATTACGTGAGGTCATAGCGATGTCGCGCGCACAGCTATATAAGGATGTGAAATGGGCTTTGTTGACAGTTCCTGCACCATTGCGATAAAGTCTCTCGACTTGCTCTCGATATGCTGTTTTCAGAGGGCCGAAGACTCCGACATCGCATGGCTGCAACTTATGTGTCGCGTGCGATGGCTGCCGACAAACGATAATGTCATTCTCCAAGCAGAACGTCAGGACTTCAGGTGCCTCATGTGTGCCGAAGCCATCGATGATCAATACGCGAGGTTTCCCTTTCGCTCGCGGTCGTGTTGCGGGTTCAAAAACTTTCTTTACCCAATACAAGTTGAGTTCCGAATTCATGTAGCCAGTCTCGTTACAGGCGTAGTGCCAGTCCGGCATCTCGTGGGACACCCACGTACTCCGCAACGTCTTCGCTGGGAAAATGATCAGCGGTGGAAGGCACCTTCCATCAGCCGAGATGCATTCAACCGCAGTGATCTGGGTCCGTTTCAGCCCGACGCCACGACGTTTGTCCTTGCCGCCACGTTCGACAAGCACTTTCACGGTATTCAAGTCACTTAATAACACACCCGTCTCATCCATGTTATACACATTCTCTTGCAGGATTCCACGTTCGTTTAGCTGCACACTCATCATTTCGAACCAACGTTCGACTTTGGCGCGAATATTCTTCTCGTGTCTCTGCCAATCGATAGCTTTCATCCTGGCGGCTTGCAACTCTGGATGCCGCTTGTAGAACGCTTGAGGCCAGTCCTTGCCCGGTAGAGCCGGACTACATTGACCCGTGGCTTTTGCTCGCCGCCGTAGAATCGTCCTCGCGAACTCGCGCAGGTGCTTGACACGGGCGGGATGACCATTACGGTACAGCCGAATCACATAGTCTACAATTGCCTTCTCCTCCGGTGGTGTCAACAATTGCTGTTGGATAGCCCTTTGGCGCCGAGTTTGCCGGCCATGCGCGCGATGCCAGCGAGTAGATACAGGAATCTCATCTTTCTCGTTGTCTATGGTAGTACTAGGACCGAGATGCATATCTGCCATCGGTCGACAGCGAAGAATGGTAGGAGAAGGAGAGTGTCGGGGGCTGGAAGTAACTGCGCAAAAAGAGAAAGAGCAGGGTGAGGGACCACAGATCGAACACGAAGCGCCAGTCATGTTAGTCATCGACCGTGTATCTATTTTTGGACATGAAACGTGCACCAAGGCAGGCCTGTTTCACTCTCTTATGGCGCCGGCGCCTGCATCTAGCAGCATCTGCACCACCTTCTCGTGGTCTCCCCGAGATGCAGCTTGCAGCGCATTTTTATGCCGTCCTCCTTGCGCGTTGACCTCTGCGCCTGCATCCAGCAACATCTGCACCACCTTTTCGTCGCCTCGCCAAGATGCAGCTTGCAATGCATTGCCAAAGCGTCCTCCTTGTATATTGACCTCTGCGCTTGCATCAAGCAGTATTTGCACTACCTTTTCGTCGCCTTTCCAAGATGCAGCTTGTAGTGCATTGCCAAAGTATCCTCCTTGCGCGTTAACCTTTGCGCCGGCATCCAGCAGCATCTGCGCTACCTTCTTATGGCCTCCAGAAGATGCAGCTTGTAGCGCATTGCCAAAGTATCCTCCTTGCATATTAACGCTTGCGCTTGCATCCAGCAGCGTCTGGACCACTTTATCGTGACCTTCCCAAGATACGGCCTGCAGTGCATTGCTGTATTCTCCTTCTTGTATGTTGACGTTTGCACCCATGTCTAGCAACATTAGCACTACGTTATTATGGCCTTTCCGAGACGCAGCTTGCAATGCATTACTAAAGCGTCCTCCTTGTGTATTGACCTCTGCGCTTGCATTAAGCAGTATTTGCACTACCTTTTCGTCGCCTTTCCAAGATGCAGCTTGCAGTGCATTGCCAAAGTATCCTCCTTGCGCGTTAACCTTTGCGCCGGCATTTAGCAGCATCTGCGCTACCTTCTTGTGGCCTCCAGAAGATGCAGCTTGGAGCGCATTGCCATAGAATCCTCCTTGCGCGTTGACTTCTGCGCCTGCATCCAGCAGCATTTGCACGACGCCTACCAGCCCAACGAAGCTTGCATAATACGTTGAAGTTCCGGTACTGTCGTAGCTATAATCAATGGTGAAGGGACCTCTCCACGACCTTTCTGGCTTATGTGCGCTGAGCCAGTCATACCGATAACGATCAGTCATAAGCAAATGTGCCTCGCGGTTATGTTCTCCCGAGTATTGTAGCAGTGCATGGCGATACCACATAGCAGCGGCGTACTCTAATAGAGGGAACGTATCAAGATCTTTTTGCTCGGATGTCTTCTGCGAAGAATTGCAATAATGCATGAAGTACACCAAGCAGCTTTGTGTGAGCCACCAATGCTCTCGACTTGGGCATAGTTGAAAGCTTTTGGCGACGCCTTCCTTTATGCGTTCTGATTCGAGATACTCCTTCACGGAGAAATGCGCCAGCCTGATCTTCGTATCCTTCTTAATCTGTGGTGTTAGGAAGATGCTAGTTCCATCATGAGTCTTCCCGACGTCGTCGGCTGAAGATCTTTCATAAGTCGCATCTTCATCACTAGCATCAATTGTGACCACAAGTCCAGTAAGAATGTCCAAAGCATCTTCCAATCCGCCTCGACTGTCAATGTCCACGATGTCGTCGGCAAGTGAATTTTCGCTTGGCTCGATGATGATAGCTTCAGCTAGTTCTTCTACACTGAGAGGCCTCTGAGCGTATGTAAGCCATCGGAGAAGTTTCAGTGCATATGGCTGATCAATGGCAGCAATGTTCTGTAACATTCGCTCGTAGGTTTCATCCAAAGTTTTAGGTAAAGCAAGTAGCGCGGCTTCCATAGTTCTGCGATCAGTGCGTTTCGACTTTGTCAATTCTTGAAGTTGGCAGAATACCCAACGGAACCTGCAGTGTGAGAATATGTATTTAGTATAAGAACGCTTGCAAAAGGTTCGTCTTACTTACATTCCGTCTGCTTTTTTTATTAAAGACTTTTCAACTAACTCTTTGGTGACAGAATCTAGCCGGGCAAGTTTCTGGTCGCGAGCCAACCGCTTTGACACATAACGCTGGATGTCGGGGTCGACTATCTTGCTAGTCAGACAGACCGCTTTGACTTCGAGTCGATCCATGAAATTATGAATTCCTAGTTCACCTCGGCTCGTCATAATCATGCGCATATTCGGTACTTGTGTGAGCAGTTCTTCTATGCCGTCCATCGTGCGCTGCCGGACGCCATTCTCTTCTGGGGATTCATCTAATGCATCTACGTGGCAAAACACCTGTTCATACCATGCAAGCGCAGCATGCAAGACTTTTTCGAGCTCTCCGTGTCCAGGTGATTTGCCGTCTGATTTGTCGTACAATTGCTGAAGCATCGAGAAGGCCGGCTCGTTGCGCCCAAGCTGCGCGACTAGGGAGAGCAAGAGATCTTCGTACGACTGCTTACGCTCGTCAGAGAAAGAGAAATAAAAGACGGCATGCCCAACATTGCTCTTTCCTTCGCAGTACGTCTTCATGTCCTCAACAGCGGTGGAACAAAGCACGGTCTTTCCACAGCCAGGGCCGCCATAGAGCCAAAGATATCGATCCAGTCCAGCTTTCCATGATTGGTATTCGTTTGTGTGTAGCAGCCATTCTCCGGTCTGCTGCTCGTGCAACTTTCGTGCCGACTCATGGTTTGTCCAAGGGTCAGAGGGCCTGAGCCATCCGACGATCTTTCGATATCGTGCTTTGCGTCGATCTTCGACTTCGTCGCGTTGCCGAATTGCAGCAAGAACTCGATTTCTAGCATTATCCGCGCCTTCTCCATAATTTGCACCTGGCGCCACTCCTATAATACCAAACAAGGCATATGACATGTCCTCCTCTCGAGTTGTTCTTCTGCCGTTGATCCAGTGCATCTTGTCCTCAATCCGCACGTTTACGCTCGCACCCCAGTCATTCAATATACGCTCGGGTATGTTTGTAATGGTCGCAAGTTCTTCCCCGAGGTCTGGCCCAACAACAGTCCCGTCATAATGCTGGGAAGAATGTCCTTTGTTGCCGATGACCTCCCAGCCTTTCGTAAGAAAGATGACCAAGCGTGGCGCAAGCAGCTCTTGTAATGTCCAGCCTCGGCGAAACCATTCGTCCTGTCCGACATCGCAATGCGTTGTTACAGCTTCTGTGCCGGCCAGATATACAAGGCAAAGCTCTGCATTGCGATACCACTTGAACATCGAGTTGATGGCATACGAGAGTTCTGCGTCGCTCTCTTTGTTTATGCAACAAGTATCGATCCATAACCACTCCACCGACGCCACCTTTTCACGGACGTACCGCGCAAAGGCTTCAACTTTCTTATACCCAGCACTGCTTTCATTGCGCCGCTCCCTTATATCTTGCAGGGTTGTTTCGTCATCTGTCCACCGATGCGATGCGATGGCGTACTTGGGCCGTGTTTTGTCGTCGAGGTAATCGGCGAACTCAAGGGTTTCCACATTGAGGAGCCGCATTATGAGTTCTGAGCATCGTCGCAGGTGACCAGAGATTCGAACGAGAGCGGTGATCAGGCGGAAGATAAGAACATGTGGGCGGCAAGGCTGTGACACCAGGATCTCTGTGGCTGTGGAGTGGGTGTATGCTGCGCCCGCCCCACATTGCTGCGCCCTACCCTACCATCATGACCACTGCTACCAAGCGTAGCCAACGAGATTGTGTAAGCAGAATCTAGAACTCGGCCTCTGTCGATGATGGTCGATGATGGCTAAATTGGAGCATAAATGGCAGCCAGGTCATAGAAATGATGCGCGAAAGACTGAATGCGCATTGGCGCATGGCCGCCAGGATAGCTTTAGGGCCACGTGCATTGCTGGAAGGCAGCAGGGGACTGAGAACCAAGCATCAGAACTTTCTGCCTATAGCCCTCCGTAGCAAATTTGAGCTTCAGCTTTGACGGATTTCTCATGATGCAAACGAAAGAGCTTTGGACCCCTGCAAGTCGTGTTCCACGTGGCGAAAATGGTCCAGAATACATCGCGATGTCTATAGCAGGTGATGAAATATCACTCTTGCAGATTGTGATGAGAACAGGATGTTTCAAACGATCGGGATGCCTTCTTTTCCGAACGGACTGGAATATGAAAATTCAAGGCGCAATCACATCTTCTGCGCTCACAATGTCCAAACAAGTGCAGTACGCGCAGATTCTCCGTGGCAGGGATCCCTGTTTATGGCCTTGACGCTCGGAGACTTTCAGACTGTCCAGCGCGTTGGGTCCCGAGAAATCAGATGATGTCGGCTTAGGGTTGCTGAAGCATTTCCCCACACCAGGATGTTCGTTGCGGGCGGATGCACGTTAGGGGAGAATGCACAGCAGGAAAGCCCTCCCCCCACTCAAGCGATTCCGCATCTTTTGACGCGCGGCAATAATCACGAATGACAATTGTACGGATTCACAAACATCTGATGTCCCCACTTTGCTTCTCCTGCTGCTATAGATTGCGCAATCTTCCCTGTGATGGTCAGTCAGCCCGCCCGTCTATCGGTGTTGTCCGTGTGGGTTGTGGGTATGGTAGCCCAAGTAGACTGTACATCCTACTAGTGAAGTCTTGCCGACGTACCTGGCCACAACGCCAATTCCAGGCACACGAGCAAGGGAAATGAGAGGGCGGACGCCACGGGCTGCCACTTGTCGGAACATCGGCGCGGGCACATCGCGATGGGGCTGGATCTCGCCGGCTGGTTGTCCGCAATACGGCATACACAGTACAGCACATGTAGAAGATGATACGGCACCTCCCCGTGATCTGCATCAAGCTCCTGTTTACGTCCAGTCCTTGTCTCGTCAGGTGGGGACACCTATTGCGCTGTCCAGCATACGCCTGCAATGCTGAAATGACGACGGCCGCGCCGTGTGTTGGTTATGCATCGAGGCCGATCGCTCTTCGGTCTAAGATCGCCATCGAGGGAGGACGCGTACGCAGACGTTTCATGCATGGACTGTTAGTCAGGTACAGACTACAGAGTACCCGACGATTGTTTGAAACCGAAGCCGAATTTACTGTACCTCGTAGGGGATAGATCACGATTATGACGCATTGTGTGTTATGCTGGGAGGCAGCGTCACATCGCACACATACCCACATCATCCGCACGAATGTTTTTGATATATGAACCGGGGCTTCCTCAACTGTCGACGATGTCTTCCCGTTGCTTGTTCCGAGTTCTTTCCAGCTCCGATCTCTGTTCTTTTTCTGCCGCGGTTGCAGACCGTTTGCTTTCGGCTGTTTCGTGTTGTTGGGCGCACCTTCGGTTCTCTCATCAGCCTTCCAACGGTCTAGAATTTCCTTGCGCACACGCGCGTGCATGTGTGTGTGCGAACAGAGTTTACTTTCCGATCGCTGGCCGCGCTGGCTGCTCCGGACGAACAAGTCCTCCGGTCTGTCCCAAATGTTTCGCCGCCGTCGCGTGGGCCGAGGGTACGTATTGTTCTTGTAGCTGCAAGTGCCTGGGCCGCCGCCATCAGGCATCGTCCTCTGGTCGCGCGCGCGATGTGTGTGCAGCAGGATGCTCCAAGGTGCAGTCCAGCGCTGCGGCGAGCGTCGCGCCAGTCCCATCGGCGACGCCCCAGGAAATTACCGCGGTAGCCCGAAGGGGACGTGGGGACTTATTAGCCAGGGGCGATCCGGCCGCCGACGCGCCCCTGCGGAAGGGATCCCGGCAGGACTTCATGCCTGCTGCTACTCTGCGACGCTGCAGCGTGCAGTGCATTATTGTTGCGCGCTGGATTATGCTTTCCGACGAGCAGGCCATCTCGGCATGCGTGGTGGTGTGTCACCTTGCTATCGCCGCATACACATGGCATTCCGGCTCATCTCGTACCAATCTGCGGCGCCGGTCTGGACAGAAGGTACAGTACAAGGCTACCCTCGTGACTGCCATCCATTCCACTATGCTTCCCGCAGCCAGCCGGGTTGGAATGGCTTCTACCTCGATCGAAAATGGCCGCTTCTCCTCCTCACATTGTTGCTGCCTGTATTTCATCTCGGCAAATGTGAGGCCAGGAGGGAGGATGGAGTTGGAAACGCAACGGCCCCGCTCTGCCCCGTAATGGCCGACGAGGGCACAGGGCAGCAGGATCTAAGCCGGATCTCGCCAATGCGAATGGAGTCCCCTATCAGTCGTGATGATGGCATGCCAATCATATGCCAAAAGATTCCACAGGCCCGGGAAGAATCGTAATGTCCGGTTGACGAAACCAGGACTCTGCATGCAGTAAGTTTGTTGAATTGGACCCTTCGAAAACTCTCTTTCCTGGTTGCTCTTGCGGCTCGTCGTGGTATTTGCGTGGCTCGTCACGCCCGTTCACGCAGATCGCGAGGCTCAGCCTTCAGCCTGCGGTCCTTGCACATCTGCATCTCTACTGCTGTGTGCTTGTGCGCGCGCGCGCCGTTGGGGGCACAACGTCCAGCCGACATGCAAATCGACCTGCCACCTGCCGCCGTCGCCGTGGCAAGGCGACGGTGCGGCTTAAGGCGCTCACATGGTACGTTGAAGTTCGCTTCTTTTCCGCGCGACCTCCTGGTTGATGCGCGACTGCGATCTAATGCTCCCTGGTGGCTGGATTTCGTGCTGACCGCCAAAGTTGCGGCAAGAGAATTTATCCGCATTTCCCCCTTCTCTGCTGAGCAAAACGGCGGATCCTAACTAAGGCTTACTCGTGGGTCGACCGCGGGCTTGTGGCTTGCAGCTGATGCTTCTTTGTCCTTTTTTTGCACTTCCTTTTTTCGAAGGGAAATTATGCCACGAGCCTGCGCTGGATTGCGACACTGTGGCTTCTTCGCGACTTTGGCTCTTCCCTGCACCACCCCTGCCCACCGCCCTGGTACTTCTTACTTGCTGCCGGCACGAGACGTCGCCGTGGACCGACGAGGGGGAAAGGGCTCATTTGGGGCATGAATTGCTTGACTATTCGATTAAGACTGCGACCGCGCTATCGGTCTCTCTTTTTGTATCAATTAAGGGCTGTTTGAGGGATCCATGCGACATCCCTGTCGAGCACAATGTGATGCTGCCCCTCATCCATGGCCGTTGAGAAGGACTCACGTAGAGTGGTCGATCCGTTGAACCCCGTTAAAACGGTGAATCAGGAGAGTCAAACTCGTGCTGTGTGATGCCGTCAGTAATCCATGGGTCCTGATACGAAGTGTGCACATCATTGTCGCATATGTGTATGGGGCTGTGATTCATCCAAGCAGAGACTGTCGGGCCGGGAGGGAGTGCGGCGTTGTGTGGTGGTGTGTGGTTTGGGTCAGGCCATGTTCATCGCACCCATGTTCGTGCTGCATTGGTCCCACGGCGCGCGATTCTGCCACCCTGTGTCTCGATCCCGAGGAGAGCAACGAGCGATTGGTGTCTGATTACCATAAGTACACTTGCCCTTTTCTTACTTGTGGCTCTGTTGCGGGTACCTGATCAGCAGGGCGCGCTTTTGGTGCCTGCGTATCCTTGCAATTTGGAGGACGTTTTCACTCGCTTGCCTTTAATATACAGCACTACCACCTCCGCCTCCGTACCTGAGCTTCGCCGCTGCGCTTTGTTGGAACAACGAAACCTTTACTACACTTATCTGTCGCTTCTTTGCGTGTGACCGCCGGATCGCACGCCAGACGACGCAGAGGAACAGATTAAGTTACTTTACGAGTACGACGGAACAGAGTTCGAACGTCACCTGCAACACCGAGCGATCTTGCTGCGGCCGCACGTGTGGATCGTTGTCTAAGTTTCGAACGAAGCCGTTGACGCCAAACTGGTCTGGGAATCCGCAACGACTCACGCAGCCTACGATACCCGACGCAACGACAGGCAGAGGGAGTCCTCTGGAACGAAACGGGCGAGCGAGGAAATTCGTTCTCTCATAGAAAGGAACGTCGTCGTCCCTGGCGCCTTCCTGCCTTGACTGTTTGCAATTCTTCGTTTTTGGCTTTTCCGTTGCAACCGCTTTGCCTGACCTTCCACACCACATGGTCACTGCCAACGACGAGGACACCCGACGTGCGTTGCAGCGGCGTCAACATCCTTGCTCATTCTCCGCTTCGAAGCTTGCATTGACTGATCGCTGGTGATAATAATTGCCAGCGACTATTCAAGTGATCTGGTCCGTGACACAGATCAATCTCAACGCGAACGCAACACCACAGGCCCGTCCTTCGGGCCTTGAACTCACAGCACAACACCAAAGCCAAGAACCACTTCGATAACCTTGGCCGCCACGAGACACCATGGCACTGTTCAACATGCATGCGTTCCCGCGACCGAAACCGGCCGTCCAGACCTCCGGTAATTTCTACGTGGAGCTGACCTCCATCGATGGCACAGAGCAGCAATGGGCGACGGCCGCTGCGCCGGTCTCATCGCAAAAAGTGTACCGGAACAAGCGCTTTTCGCTGTCGTCTGGAGCTTTCTCACTAGGTAGCAAGGACTTCACGAGCGCCATGAAGACCTCAACGGTCATCAACACCACGGCCATTGTGGAGGAGACGAACAATGCGGCGACTGCCCGTGCTGCCATTCCTCCAATTTCTGTCGCGCAACGACGGATGACACTCGGGTCGCAGCGCCCTGCTACCAGCGGCTCACCCAGAGGCGACTGGGGCGACCTCCTTCGATCCCGGTCAGATTTTACTGCCAACGTTCGTCGAACGCCGATAACGACAACTGAGTTGGACACCTCTGAAGCGATGGAGGAACCCGAGACTCCGGTAGAGCGCGCTGATGTTCCGGATTCCTTTGTTGCAAGCTGTATCCATGACGAGCTGTCCGAACGCCCAGACCTTCCACGGTCCCAGACTATCGGTGGAAATGTGCGCCCCTTTGTGGACGCGGAAGCAACTTATCAGTTCGAAGGCCACAAGCGACGTCCGTCGATTCGTATCGGTGGTGCTGTCCAGGGTCTTGGCCAAAAGGTCAAACGTAGGCTGTCGTCGATGACCCACACCATCCTGCGAAAAGACTCTGCTCTGTCGTCTCCGGTGCAGCACCACACTGGACAGAAGGCGAACTGGATCCATCCGGCTGGCCCACCGCGCATGGCAGGCCTCGAGGTCGCCGATCAAACACAGCGGGCCAGCAGTATCGGCGGGTGGTCGATGACCGAGCAGGAGCGCAGCCAGCAAACCCACTCTTCTGCGCCATACGACCAGAGCCGTCTGGGGGTTGACCCAGATGACCTCGACGCCCAAGCCCTCCGCGAAGATGCCGAGCCGCTGCTGGGGCCGCGGCCTCTGGCGACCGTCGTGGATAATGGCTTCGGCCAGGCAGTCTCGCGCCGCCGTCGCACTACGGCACCGCTGCCGGCCTCCAAGTATCAACCGCACCACATCCGGCAGAACGGCACTTCAGGCCTCGACAGCCGTGCATCTGGAACCCTGCCCGCCACCTCGGAGGAGACGGACGAGGAGCTGTCACGCATGCTGACGCGCATCACGACCGCCATCGAAGTAGCCAACGCCCAGGGCGCTTTCGCTGAGGAGGCCATCTCCGCTCGCTTCGACTCTGCCTATGGCTCGAGCAGCGACTCGGAGGATCCCTCCGGACTTACGAAGTGGAAGCGCCAACTCAGCGAGGCCGCCCTTACGAAGCCGATCAAGACGCCCGAGCGGGAACGCCCGCAACTCCGCAAAGCAGACACGGCGCCGCCGGTCACGAACCGCAACAACACCGGCGGCAATGCATCCAAGCGCCAGAGCATCTGGGGCCTTGTCAGCCGCCGGGACTCGCATAGCACGTCCGGAACGTCCAGTCCTAATGGCCACTCGACGACGAAACGCGAGCGCATGGACTTCTCGGCCGTCGCGAATGTCGCCGGGCGATCCCTCCAGCGGGGAAGCATAATGCTGGGTTGATCTGACCAACCGAGACACCAATGATACCAAACACACCTTCTCGCCAGAATCAGTCGATTGCACCGACTTTTCGTCTCCTAATGAATTTCGACATTGGATAGGCCCAACTTGGAATGCAGACCGTCGGCCAAAGCTCATTCTCAGAGCATCACTATCTCTGACATTTCCTACTACGTCAAACCATACTTCCTTACGAATTCTCCTTCTTCTCGAGATTTATAACGACACTGGGCCGACCGAGCCTATCTATCAGATGTATTATACTCAAATACCCGGTGCGCCGATCGCAATCTGTTGACAGAGCGATAGCGTGTAACTTGGGACAATTTTTAATGATCATGATGACATCTCAAACCTTTCCAAAAGCAAGAGGCGGACAGGCCCAGAGATTTGTATACTAGCTTTACCAGAGTTCCGAAATTTTGATTCATAAAGATATCTCTCGTCCTCATCCGTCGACATGCTTCGATTCGAAACGCGTTAATAACCCGACCCGCCAGTCTTGAAACGTGCGCGCGGTCGGTGGGAGGATCTCCGCGCTGCGGGCGAGGTACTCGCCGAGGAGGCGGAATGTGCCGGGCGGCAAGGTGAGGCTGCCGTGCGACAGGGCCGCTCGGTCCAAGCGTCCCTGGTCCAGCTCTGCCAGGGTCGCGGCCTCGGATGGGCGCCAGAGGATCTTGGCGACGCGGAAGGGCGACTTCGCTTCCGTCGAGATGGTGAGATCGGGCGTGAAGATCCAGAGGTCCAGGCCGGTAGGAGCGGCTGTGGAGTCGTGTGGAGTAGTTACGGTGAATCGACGGACGCCCTGTGTCGTGATGGCTGATAGGAGTAAGCAGCTCAGCCAGAGTTCGGGGGAGAATGTACTTGGTGGTTGGCCGAGCTGAAACGAGAGTGCTATATTGTATTTGAATAGCTTATAGCCGTCACCCATTGAATGTGTGTGCCCTAAAAGGGTGCCACATTTGGCACACTTGAGTATAGTTTCATCGCGAGATGGTGCTTGTTCAACCTGTTTCACCGAGAGATCAGCCATGTGACAATAGGTCAAAGGAGAAAAGCGAGGAGAGAAACGATCATTCGCATTGACAGCATGTATCTAAAGCTAATATCCCGATCACAGGTCCAATAGTCTCTGGACTAGTCGGTGAAACACCCAGACGTAGGAAGCCGAGCTGGACTACTCCCAGACCAACCACTCGGGTTAGTTCTAGTTTCGTCGCTCGTCAAACATTCAATATTGGACGCTTGTATCCCGATACTCCCCTCGAGGGTGACCTTGCGGCCTGAAAGGACCGGTTCTTTTGTGCCCGATTGTGGTCAAATTCCCCATCGAACTGCCTCGTTTCGGGCTGTGGAGAAGAAACTGAAGATGAAAATGCACAGAGAAAAAATGGAGCGCACCTACCGTGAGGTTGACGCAGTCATCTGGGAACAGTACAAAGTCGACCGGGTCGACCATGCCGACACCAGAGAAAAGCGCGAGTCTACTCGTCGCAGAATAGCCTTTCTTCTGTGCGCCGTCGTGCCGGCCGTGCGGCTCGTGTGGGCGATGGCAGTGCCAAAAGTCCATCATTTCGGCCCAGTTCTCAGATGGGAGGTCCTTCCAAGTGCGTATGGTACCACTCCAAACTATGATAGCACTGCAGTCGCGACAAGAGATCTCGACGCCAGGACCCAGGCTATCGGCACTCCACGGAATGATGTTGCTGTCTTCAATGGAGTCATTGCTGACCACACCACCATTCCGCACAGCTGCTGTCTGAGATCGAGTCGATATTCGAAAATTTAATTCGGTAGTTGGTCTCTGAGGAATTGCTACCGGGTTCCTTCTGTTTTGGACGGGAATTTGTGCAGGAAGCTGTATTCTGGCAACATTGCCCTGATGCGTTAGCTCTAGAGATCCGCCATCGCGTGAAAGTGCTGCTGCCGTTGTTTCGTCTGTGGGCGTTGTCAGACTTGCTTGTATCGATAATGTTCCTATATGAACGAGATGCTCTGCATAGAGTTGGATGGTCATGATTGTTGATGCCTGTGCAGAGATGCAAGTTTGGCTCAGCGGGTGACCCACGCGAGGTCCAAACGATGCCCACTCCAGCCAAGGCACGTGACCTTATTGAACACCATATTTGACCTCCTGTTTGTAGTTTCTGACAACCACCTGAAATCCGCGCGTACTCTCCAGTGACAAAATAGAGGGTATTGCCTCGACATGGCGACGGCGGCGCTCTTTCTCGCAAAAAGCGATGGCATCAGTGGTCACAGGAGCGGAGTCCAGCCGACCATGATATCTTGGCTTCGTGGAAATGATCGGCGGTTTTGGTCTATCGCATGTAACGACACCGTAGGAGCCATAGTGAACTCGTGCATTATGTCAAGTGAAGCATAGTGTATGAAGCGCGACCTTGACCAAGAAGTTTCCCATTGTCTAGTCCAGCAACGAAATCATGGCTTTCGTCTTGGAGGTTTGAGGCACCATTGGTGGGTGATGAAGTCCCCCGGTCAGTAGTTGGGTGGAAGACATTCTTTCTGAAGCGGTATATGGCCATCTCGTCATGCGAGTCAATTTGGAATGATATCAGCCTTCGCCAATTTAACGACGGAGAGGTTTGTTTGTCCGCTCGTTGCTGGGAGTTCTTACCTTTCGCGTTAGGGTTGGATCGTAAGATGTCGCGACGCCGTGGCGGCCGTGCAGCCCCAGGGCTTAGAAAATCGACCCATTGGACCCTGTCGCGCCTGATAACCTCCTGCGTGTCGCGCTCGACTACGATCCGTTCAAACATCCATCCGGCAAGCGATAACATGGGCAGCAATAGTGAGAGCCCTTCGATGGGCCACGTCCTGGTCACTGGCGGGTCTGGGTTTCTCGGAGGCAACATCGTCCAGCTTCTCGTCGATCGCAAAGCATGCACCAAAGTCACAGTCCTCGACCTGAAGGCGCCCCAACACCCGATCGTCGGCGTCAACTACGAACAGGGAGACCTCACGAACTATGAATCCATGCTCGAGCTCTTCACCAAATCGCGCTTCAATGCCGTCGTCCACACCGCCAGCCCCATCATGACGGACAGCAAATTCAAGCATGTCATGTACAAGGTCAACGTTGAGGGCACAAAGATCATGTTGAAGGTTTCGCAAGAGACGGGTGTCAAGGCGTTTGTATACACCAGCTCGGCCAGTGTCATTCACGACACGGTCAGCGATCTGATTCACGCCGACGAGCGATGGCCGTTGATCATGGGCGACGCTCAGGCGGAATACTACACCAGCACCAAGGCGGAGGCTGAGATCGCCGTCCTCGCTGCCAACCGGACTGCCGAATATCCCAAGTTCCTCACTGCGGCGATTCGCCCGTCTGCTATGATAGGTGTTGGTGACGTCCAGCTGATCCCGCCTGCGCTTGGTGCCTATTTCCGTGGCCAGACTCGCGTGCAACTCGGCGACAATGACAACCTTTTCGATTTCACTGAGATCACCAATGCTGCGCATGCGCATCACTTGGCCCTTGCGGCCTTGCTAGCGACCCACGAGCGGATCGGCAAGGGGCTTGCCGCTCCCCTTGACAACGAGAAGGTCGATGGCGAGGCATTCTTCATCACGAACGACTCGCCCGTCTACTTCTGGGACTTCACGCGGTCACTGTGGGCGGCGGCCGGCGATAAGACGACCCCTGATCAAGTCTGGGTTCTCAGCAAGGACTTCGGTCTGACGATCGCATCGATCATGGAGTGGGTGTTCTGGGCGTTCAGGTTAGGAAAGCCGAACTTGACCCGGCAACAGGTGCGGTATGCTTGCATGACGCGATACTACAACATCGAGAAGGCGCGGTCGCGGTTAGGCTACCGGCCGATCGTGAAGCTGCAAGAAGGCATCCCCCGAGGCGTCGCGGATGCGCTCTATCGAGGCGTTGTGCCAGGTCAACCAATGGACCTGAAGGGGAAGAAGACCCAGTAATATAGTGATGGAATGTATAAATATTTGCGCATATTTGGACACTTCCTCGCGTTTCCCTCAGTGCTGAAGCACTTAGCATTGTCGCTGCCAAGGTGCCGGCCTACATTGTTGACCAAAGGTTGATATCAAGTGATACTGCAAGCAATCACTTCAGAGATGTGGGACTGATGGCTTCACTGCAGCTGCAACGAAAGCCACGCGAGTTGCCAGATCCAACATATCCTTGGGGATTGCCATATATGATATGCCTCGTTCGCGTGCACGAGTGGCGAAGATCTCATCAAACAGCTTCCAGTCATCCTCATCTTTTGGCAACGATCGAACTTGATCGTCTTCCATCCATGGACCCCCCGCTTCACACAAGAATACGAGCCCAGATTTCATATGGGATTCGAGTATCGACCAGTGTACCGACGTCATGAGCTGCTCTGCTTCCGCTGGTGACACGAACATGTGAGTATAGATGACGCCGTCGAATCCGGACCGATCGCTGATGAACCAGTTGTAGCTTCTGTCAGGCTTCCCGACGTCATCTGGAGCGTTGGGAGATTGGTTCGTCATTATGGATTGTTCGATCTGATATTGCTCTCGTAGTATGGCTTCTTGAGCTCGTAGCGTAGCCACAGTATCGATTCCGATCTGTTCGCGGGTGATGCCCAGCCGAGCAAGGACCGGTCGTGCCACTTCGTGGATGATGTGTGGACAGGGCGCACCAGGTGGACGGTTTGAAGTATGGGCGAAGTATCTGTCCAGAGCATTGACGAGTGTCGTCTTGCCCGTCGCGGAAGCTCCGACGATGTAAATATTCTTGGGTAGCATACTATCTAATTATGGTGGACTCGCAACGACCGGGTTTGAGGCAAAGGACGTCGGCTGATGAGAGTTTGAGTTGCATCGTTACGGACTTTGACAAGGCTGAGGCGCAACTATCTACTGCAGACATCGATCGGGTGAATGAATGTGGCATGGCTGTATCTAATCGTCGTCTGCAAGGGATAGTATTTGGAAAGCACTGTGTTGCTTGCTTCGCTGATCATTGTACCGCAAGGCTTACACTGGGTTGGAATGTTCACGACCCTCAATATGTTTAAATATTGCGACACTATAGTCCCGGATCGTCAACAACTCGTACCATCTTCGTCGGGCAGAGGAATCACGGAGCAAGCGCCGAGAACGATCAGAATCGGATCAGATCCGGGCCGCCCTCAACCAAGGATGACTAAGCCATACAGTGGTGCGACCCGAATGGAAGTGCAGGTGGAGGATGATGTCGGGGGACAGGGTCCGCTCGCGTCCGAAGCCAACTCGCGTTGACGGCGTACAAAGCGACGATGTCTGGTCGAGCGTCTCCAGCAGGTCGTGCCCTCGCCAACCTTTCCGGACCCGTCCCAGACGGGTCTTGTTGGTCTGATGGAGGATATCAGCGCTGCCTTCGATCACAATCTTTCCGCCCATATCCATGGAATTCCCGTTGAAACGGTTTCGCGCGTGCCTCTGGAGCGGATTCGACAGCGAGCATTGCCGCATATTGGCTTGATCGAACTGGTGTCCGCGCAAGCATTCTCGGAGCTTTACGATGACCTCTACCGGGCCATGTTCCACGGCGGCGAGCGCGAGCGGTCAGAGTTGATCGTGCAGCGGTTAGCGGACGAGTTCGCCGGCAGGCGGAAACACCTCGCGCCATATCGCATCGTCGGGATCCGCGACCGACAAGGCCGAGCGATCGCAGCCGCACAATTCTCCGTCCTGTTCCTCGCCGACGGCCGACATGCCGCACCGTACCTGCAGTACATCTACACGCGGCCGGAGAATCGGCGACAAGATATGTCGGAGCTCCTGCACACGCTGGTCCTCGCCGTCACGACCGCCGACGTGCGGGAGCGGGCGCAGCAGACCGGGGAGGAGTCCACGATTCCGTTCACGTTCTTCGAGACGGAGCCGGCGTGCCATGGCGCCGAAGCCGCCAACCGTGCCGTCGCCGCTCAGCGCACGCAGATCCACTCTAAGAGCGGCAGCCTCGCGCTCATGCTCCAGCGCACGCGCGACAATGCCTACATCAGTGCGCATGTCCAGCCGGGCCTGGACGAGGGCGAGCCACCGATCACTCTGATCTGGGCATTGCGAGCCAACCCGTCGGCGAAGCTTGTGCTGGCAGGGAACGACATGGGCCACGCCCTCCTCGTGGCCTATTATCAGAGCCTGCGGGATGAAGGGTTCCCGGAGCAGAACATCGTGATCGCTGAGCAAGTCGTTCGGGGGAGATGCCGGGAGGAATGTGATTTCTGCCTGATTCCGCTGGGCGATGTGACGAAGGAAATGTATGTGGGCATTGATAGATAAGGAACTTTGAATTCAGACAAGGGCTATTTTATGATTGCGAGGCTATTTGGAAATTCGCCGTGGTTGGAATCCGATTGGATGTGAATCACCAGGAACGCTGTCCTGTCGGAGAGCAGAGTTCTGACAGTCCATTCCACAAAGATCAGTTCCGAACGACGATTTTCCACTGCAGCGTCCGATACTCAGGTGTCGGCGAAGGTAAACCTGGCCTATGTCTTGTCGTCTCGATCACATGCCTTGTTGGTGGTATTGATCTATCATGCAACAATGCACCTGCAACGACACTAACCCGCTTCGCGAACAGCGCAATGCAGCATGCCGGCGGCACGTTTTGAGTGGATACTGCCACGAGCTGTGCTGTGCCACGAGCACCAACGCAAGTGCCATGCGCACCTGCTGTTGGTGAACTCCCCCTCCATCGGGGTCCGCGCTCGTGTGATGTGCCTGTGAACTGCTGTCGACCAATCTGCTCGGCGAGCCTTATCTGGAGCGGAAAGTGCACGTTGTATTTCCTGCAGATGCCGACGCTCGCGGCACGGCAGCAATGGCTTCGTGGTCGTCGGCGCAAACTTTATGATGACGCCTGGAACCCGGTCCATTCAAGAGAAGGGTGCCCTCTGGCTGTGGAAGTCGGCACTAAAATTCCACCAGATTGCTGCAAAGGCACCATGCAGCCTTCTGGAAAACCGATCGAAGCGTTCACGATCCGTCCAACCGAGCGTACTATGTGCGCGTGTTCCCAGCAAGCGACCCGTCCTTATCGCTTCTCCGGAATCTCGCGGTTCATCCCTCACTGCCGCAATACACATGGACAGATATCTGTTAGCGAAACGCCTATACGAGCCTGTGCAATGTCCCGTTGACACATCGCCGTATCGCCGCAGCGGGGTCACGGCCGACGAAGGCACGAGGCGTTTGTGGTGACGATGCTTGAGTGAGCGTGGCTGGCTTGGCAAAAGCTTCCGCATTTCTTCTTGCGCCAAAGGAGGTGGGGAGGGGGAAAGACATGTCGGATGGTCGCGTTGCACTCGGCTCATGGGGACCGCGTGCGCCGAAAGTGGCATATCATCCGGCCTGCCGTCTGCGATAGCTACACGCCAACCAGATTACCCTTGCAACTGAAATTATCACCAGCTGATTGGCGGTCGCACGGAAGATGCATATCTGCGGGATCGTGCGGTGCAGCGAAAGACATGATGGTTGTACGAAAGACTGTTGCCCCCATCAAATTGGGGCGCCGCCAACGCTGTGCGCCCGGCCAATAAAGCGGGCGCGCGCCAGGCTCGACAAGGCAGGTCGCGTGCGCGCGGCGATGACCCCAGCTCGCAAAGGCGCGATAGGGACGCTGGCAGCTCTGAATACGGCTACGCCTTGCAAGCCACGCCGGCCACTATGCGCTTAGCCGGCCGTCGTTGCGTCTTCAGCTGGGTCGCCCGCTGGACCGCTATTACGCAGCTGGATCAGATACTGTACACCCGACATGCAGGAAGTTACCTATACCGCCCGGGTTCACTCGGCCTTGGCCAACAAGCTTGATGAGCTTGGTGGCTGCTTGGCTATCGGGTGGCGGCAGATCAGCTCGCTTTCGCTGCTGGGATCATGGACGCATCAGGCATGCCGGCCGTGGACCATTCGTAGCACGCGAGATGAGCGCGCGACGATGCCGTAGTGCGAGCGGAAGAGGTACATTTGGGGTGGTAGCGAACAATGGTTGCATTGAGTCCTTCGCCGCGACGAGGTCGCATTAAAGGCGCCGTGTTTCCCTCCTCGCGCGCAGCGATCGGTGTCATTCCCCTTCTTCCATTCTTGCTGATCTTGTCACACTGCTGGCACTGTCGCCAAACGTGACGTTCTCACGGGAAATTTAACGTGCTTACACCGTGTGCGGGCCGTCGCTGACCATCCTTCCGCACCCTTGCACACGTCGGCATGGCTTCCAACGCCAACCTCGGCGGCGTCGTCGACCCTCGCTTGGGCGACGAGTCAGAGTACATTGGCACGCGCCGCGACTCGACCGTCAAGCAGGAGCTTCCTACCTCTCCGCCAGACGCGCATGGCCACAACACCATTTACTTGGATCCGACCATCAGCTTCGAGGCCTACAACTTCTGGGCCCAGCGCGCGCGTGAGGAGGAGAAGAACTTCGTCACCGAGAGCGCCATCAAGCAGGCCGCCAAGATCCTGACCGGCAAGAAGCTCGACGGTGACAAGCACCCCCACGGCGAGTCCGACACGGGCTCTCCGAGCGAGAAGCCCGCCGTCGAGGCGACCGCCGAGTCCACGGGCACCGATCGCTGGGGCATCACCTCCACGGAATGGGAGCGCGCCAATCGCCAGACGCGAACGGCGACTTGGATTACCATCTTCTACCTGATCACCACGGATATCCTGGGCCCATACAACGTGCCATGGGCCATCTCGCGCATGGGCTACGGCCCCGGCATTGCGCTCTACGTCGTCTTCGGCGCCATGGCCTTCTACTCCGGTCTGCAGCTCTGGTGGCAATTCATGGGCCTTGACTCGCCCCGATACCCGATGCGAAACTATGGTGATCTTGCTTTCCGTGTCTACGGTGGTTGGTTCCGCCAGACCGTCAACGTCCTGCAGAGTCTGCAGTTCTTCCTGAACGTCACTCTCCTCATCGAGAGCAACGGCCAGGGTCTGCAGCAGATGGCTGCTGGTCCCAACGGAACCGGCGTGCTCTGCTGTAAGTTCGCCGCAAGCGCACCATATGATTCATTCAAGTGACTAACTGAATCTGCAGTCATTGTCGCCGAAGTGATCTTCATGCTGTTGGGTTTCGCTCTTGGTCAGATCCGAACCCTTCAGCGCCTGGGTTTCCTTGCCAACTTGGCCGTCTGGCTGAACATCTTCGTCATTCTCATGACGTGAGTATCTGACATTCACGGGGGCAGGGTCTGATTGCTAACGTAGATGATGCTACAGGATGGCTGTGGTTTCTGCCTATGGCCCCAACGAAGAGGCCGCGGCCGCGGCATTCCCTACCTTCGTCACCGTTGGTCAGCCCGTGAAGACTGCCGGATACTGGCCTGAGGGCTCTACCCTGATGGACCATATCAACGGTCTCATGAACGGCGTCTTCGCCTATGGTGGCGCGACGCTGTTCAACGAGCTCATGGCCGAAATGAAGCGACCGTAAGTTCGCCATGACCTGAGCAATTATTAGAGATACGGCGCTGACGTGAAACATAGGATGGACTTCTGGAAGGGCTTCATCTGCGCCGAGATCTTCATCTTCGTCGTCTACATCACCATGGGCATGGTCGTGTAAGTTCAACCCGCCACCTTCAGACTGTTCGCCTTATACTGATGTCGAGATTAGGTACTCCTACCAAGGCCAATACACCTTCAACCCGGCCTACCAGGGTATCCCCAACTCGGCCTACGCATGGCAGACGGTCGGCAATGCCATCTCGTTCGTCTCCGGCCTCATCGCCGCTCTGCTCTACGGCAACATCGGTGTCAAGGTGCTCTACGCCGCGGTCTTCCGTGATATCTTCAAGTTCCCGCCTTTGGACACCAAGGTTGGCAAGCTGACCTGGGTCGCGTTCAGTGAGTCCTTTCTGTAACAATGCTTCAAATCGTCAACTGACATGTCCCCTCCAGTCCCTGTCTACTGGGCGCTCGCCTTCGTCGTCGCCGCCGCCATTCCTCAGATCTCCTACCTTACCTCGTTCGTCGGTGCCGCCTTCATCCTGCAGTTCAGCTACACCTTCCCGCCGATCTTGATGGTCGGCTACAACATCCAGAAGGATGCCATGCTGCCGGAAGAGGAGTTCAACCCCACGACGGGCGAGGTCCGTCGCGTTGACGGCGGCGCGAAGCGCTGGATCCGTGGATACCTGAAGAAGCCGTTCCGCAACACGTTCGATGTTATCTATTTCGTCTGCGCGTTGGCGACGGCCGGCCTCGGCATCTACGCCTCCGTGCTGGGCATGAACCAGGCCTTCACCACCTCGGACATCACGCCCTTCACTTGCAACTCGCCGACGGGTTAGTTGCGGTCGTTGCTGGGAAAGACGTGGGACGATGGTGCTGGTAACGGTGGTCTGGAAATTTCAATACAAATTTTGTAATTGGACACTTCACGAATATCATGCAATCCAGCCATGACGTTAGAAGCAGGGTCCTGCACCGATCATGATATTCTTTATCGTGCCGTTCACGCAACGACGTGAGCTTGAGTTTGATCGCACAATACTTAGTGTTCATCGCTCTGCAATAGTCTATGATCCGTCATGACGACGCAGGGACGCCAAGCCGCTCAATGGTGAAAGTCCCTGACTGGAGACGCTAGTGGTCCGGGCGTTTGGGTCCTGACGATGCCACCGACCACTCCGACGGTACTCGCTCGATCGACCGCGACATGCGGCAAAAAATCCAAAAGTTCACGTTCCGCCTCGGCATGCTTTGAGTCTTCAGTGTTTTCTCATTCCATTCTCTTTGCATGTCATTCGCCGATCGATGCTCCCAGGCACGCGATCGCCCTCCCGACTTTCCATTACATTAGCGTCGATGCTAGCGTTGGAGCCAATGCTGGGAGATCCCACTCCGGAACCACGCCCGTGCTCAGAGTCATGATGTAGACAGGGCTCATCGTGCGGGTGAGCGTGTTCGATAGATTAGATCACCACCTGAGTCGGGGTCGCAAGAGGCCTATGCTAGACAGGGTTATTAGATCGTAGAGGCCGGCCGTGGGCTTGAGGCCGGCCAACTTCCATCACACATCTTTCCTTTACCAACTCGTGCAATTGCATTCGTCCTTTCTGGTGCCAAACGAGTATACACGCCTCGCCATACCTTTAATGTCTGAATCACGCGAGCACCACGTGCTCGACTTCTTCCAGGATGATGAAGGCGGTGCGGCGCTGACGGTGTTGGCACGCGACACACGATTTCACATTATCGCCGACGAACATCGTCTCAAGTCTTCTGGGAAGTCGGGTCAGTCCGTCTTAGGGGACTATCGCCGACTCTTTGCAAAGGCCCAGCCAGCAGCCGAATCCGATGGGAAGGACAAGGAGAGTGCTGCGAAGGAGGATGCCGGGTCTGGGAAGAGCACACCATCACAGGGAACGCATGACAGCGGGATCGATATCCCTCCGACTGAGAAGGAAACCAACTCGAGTGACGGTTCAAGATCGCACGAGAGGGCTGAGAAGGCGCTTCACTATTGGATGATAGATCCTCTGGCCGCCACGCTCAAACAAGTCAACAGGGAGGGCAAACAGGCGGAGGGAAGGACGGTCCAAGATTGGTACCACTGCAAGACACGGTTATTTCAGCTGGACATCAAAAATGGTAAGCTCGTTGGAAGCGAGGAAGAATGCTCCGGGGATATCGAAGCGCGCATGACTGCCTTGATCCCCGATATGCCGCTGCCCAAATACATCAAAGACCACGGCATCGACATGATTAACGCCAAGGACATCGTCATCGTCGCGGAAAGCACGGAACCGGAACCGATACACCCTGCCCTGGTTGAAGTCAAGGGGGAACGATTCTTCCTGAAGGTGGTCGACATGAATCAACTCCAGCCGACGAAGCGCGAAATCCATATGATGAAGCGCATGGAGAAGAAAGGTCTGCACAAGAAGTTTCGCATGCCGCTCGTACGCGGTCTGGTGCATTTTGAAGGCAAACCTAAGAGCATCATGGGATTTCTGATGGATGCGATCGATGACCCGACTCCCTTGACGCGGAAGTTGGACGCCGAGATCACCCAGGAGAAGCGAGAGGAATGGGCTGCGGAGACAGAACGCATCGTCAAGCTCCTGCACGAACACGACTTCATTTGGGGCGACGCTAAGGCGGACAATTTCATGGTCGATGCGGATGACAATCTCTGGATCATTGATTTCGGTGGCAGCTACACGGAAGGTTGGGTCGACCCGGAGCTGAAAGAGACGGAAGAAGGCGATGATATGGGCGTCGCTAAGATCGCGAATGCGCTCCGCGACCCTGAAGAGGGAACCTTTGATCCTGAGCAAGACCAGAAGGAAAGTAGTCTGTTCATGACATCGAGGACGGAACATGAGAAGAAGCGCAAAAGCAGCGACGAAGATGAGGAAAATGAGGAAGCGTCGAGTGACACCGACGAACGTCCCGCAAAGCGTGCGAAATCAGATTGAATGCGTATCGAGCCTAAGTGCCCGAGCAATTCCCGAACCGATTGTCGATGAGATTGGTACAGTGGCCGTCGCCCTCGGACCCTTGACAGTCACCTGGTGGCTTCGAACAGAACAAGCCGATGAGCGGAGCGAAGTCATTGACCTGGCAACATGCGTACGTGCCGACGCAGCCCGTGATCGGATCGATTGGTGCGTTCGCTCGGATCTATCAGCTGCACGCTACGACCAGGCATTTCTGGTGTGAACCTACATATGATGCAGTTGACATCGGCCGGGGTCAAGTCATAGCAGGAGATGTTCGCCAGCTGAACGATAGGCGAGACATCACCGGCCAAGGTCGCTTGGCAGCAGTGCAGCTGGCCGCCGTCTGTGCAGATCGGTGGCGAATCTGCCGCTGCGTGGATAGGGATCAGTGCCGACAAGAAGAAGCTAAGTCGCACGAGGGTCATTCGTTGAGAGGTCAATGCCATGTGGTTGATGTGAAGAAGCTATTGGTGTACGCAGCAACATGGGAGACCTGGGCTCATCGTGGGCTTTAAGTGCATCACCATATCATGTTGCACATGCGTACGTCAGGTGCGGCTGTTTCGGGACGCCACCGGCGGCTTTTCCGTGTACATTAGATCTCCATAGGTCCGTTGGCCTGTTTGTGTAACATGTCGCAAAGAGAGACGTCACAAATGGCAAGCAAGGGGCAACTACGAGAAACCAACATCGCAGCCTTTATGTGGCTTAAAGAAAGTCCAACACGTCAATATTTATGACCGTCGGTTGCTTTTCCCTATTTCAACCACCTCGAATTCAGGAGACTTCGAATCCCTCGAAACCGTTCACGAGCGGCTTGAAGAGTGCCTCGCCATAGGCTGTTAATCCGCCGTTGTAGGAAAGCGCCTGCCGCTTCTTGCCGGGGACGTTGGCTCCTGATGATTCATGTCAGAATTCCTATTCGCAATTCATAGACCCTCAAAGATCAGTCTCACCTATGTAGTAAGAGTCCACCTTATCCCGAAGCGAGGGCGCATGAATGGCGCTGACCATCCGCGTCCAGTCTTCCTCGGCCGTCGCCGTCGCTTCGATACGAGTCTTACCTTCTCGATCCATCTTCTGCATCATCTTGACGATCCACTCACACTGCTGTTCTATCGCCGATGGTGAGACCGCATAGACGTTTGGCGACAGCGGGCCGAACACCATGAACAGATTTGGGAACCGGTGGACCGCCATACCGAGATGGGCAACCACGCCATTCTCCCCCTTCCACTTTCTCTCCAGCAGCTCACCGCCAACCCCTTGCAGCTTGATCGAATCGTACGGTCCCGTGAACATGTCGAACCCCGTTGCGACCACGAGCAAATCCAACTCATGCACCGTGCCATCCATAGTACGCACGCCCTCTGACACGACCTTTTCGACGGATGTCGTCTTCAGATCGACAAGCGTGACGTTCGGCCGATCCATCTGCTCGTAATAATCCTGCTCTAAGCTTGCCCGCTTCCCGAGGAACGCATGCGGCGGCTCACGCGGCACGAGCAGGTCGCGCTTGACCGGGTCCGTCATGCGGGCGCGCGTCCGGCGAGCCCAGTCATCGTACGCGAAGCGGTTGAGCTCCGGATCGACCAGCACATCCGAGAAGCAGAGCATGGGCGCGAACCCGCCGGCGGCGTAAGCGCGGTCGAGCACGGCGGTGCGCTCCGCCGCGCTGAGGTCCTTGCCGAGGATCGGCGGCTCCGGGCCCAGATTGCCGCCGAGGCCAGAATAGCGCTCTGTGGCGAAGACTTGCGGCAGGAGGTCATGCTTGTTCTGCTCGGCCTCCGTCTTCGGTAATGGGCGCCGGCGCATCGGCAAGGCGATGTTGGGTATGCGCACGAAGACGGTCAGGTGTGCGGCTTCGCGGGCGGCGGTCTGCGCGACTTGCACGCCCGATGCACCGGTGCCGATGACGCCGACATGGCGGTTCGCGAAGGTGGGTCCGCCCTGTGAGGGCCAGCGGGCCGGGTGGACGGTCTCTCCTTGGAAGTCTTGCAGGCCGGGCCAGTCCGGATAGAGGCACTTCGTGGAGATGCCCAGACAGGGAAGGAAGTACCGCGCGACAAACTCATGTCCGTTGTCGAGAGTCACAGTCCACTTGTGGGTCTCGTCATTCCACAGCGCGGCGGTTACGATGGACTTGTAGTACGTGTCCTTGCTGATATCGAGAACCGAATCGATATGCTGGAAGTATCGCTGGAGCTCCTTCTGGTCGGGAAAGTACTCGGAGAACTCCCAAGTCTTGTAGACTTCAGGTATGTTGAGTTGGTAGTGCGGATACTTGATATCGACTCGAGCACCAGGATACTGGAGGTTTGCTTGCTTGTCAGATGCGAAGTGAGTATGCTCAAACGATCACACCTACGTTGTTCCAGTGCCTGATAGACAGATTTCATATCAATCAATATATTTACAAGCGAATGCTTGGACAAACTTACCAGACACCTCCCAGACCCGTGCCGGCTTCGACAATCTTAGCTTTATAGCCTGCCTTACGGAGTTCGTAGAGCATGTAGATGCCAGACATGCCAGCGCCGACTACGAGCGCATCAAGGTCGATCACTGCCATGGTCTCTCGCCTGATTTATGGGACAGATTGATCAGGCCTGTAAGAGATGGCATCCGCTTCCCTCGAGATTGAGAATAAGAAGTAGAGAAAGGCATCTTGTCTGACACGCATGATATAGGTCTCTGTCGATCGTTCCTTGGCTTGCTTCCTAAAAGATGACAACCGCCAGGATGAGTCCAATTGCAAATGGAACGCAACTTTACAGCACGATCGATATATCCGACTTGCAGCAAACCCTACTCATGCTTATTCAAAAGTTGAGACCATGGGATCGTACCCATCCAACGATGCTTCGTCTCACTATTTGTAGCATGTTCTGCATCTCGTTGGTGGGTCCTGCTGATCTTAGGGTTATGGTTGTTGAGAGGCACGAGAGGGTTCCGTCGGAGCGGCGGGACCTCCGATCGAGCGTTCATGACTAAGCTTCATGATTACCCAGGCGGTCCTGGTGACGTCCCAGCTCCAGAATGCAAGATCGAACGCAATCTGATCAAAAGTTCTCTGTCGAACGCATTTACCCGAGGCATCGTGTAAAGTATTCTTATAATTATTCGGAGTCGCAAAGAATTCATTACTGTGACCGCCGCAGTAGCACCTCGCCGTTGTTCGAGTGAGGTTCTCTGTTCCCGCGCAAAGCTGGAAACTTCGAGCATGTGCTAGATCGATCGCGAGTCCGTCTCCGACTCTTGTCGCAAAGGATATCAAGCCACCACTTGAGTCTTTCACGCGCAGCATGACCACTGGGTCGAACGACCAGATCTTAGACAAATTGTTCTTACCATGTTAATCTCAGGTCGAAGCGCTGCAAGGCGGGTTGCCGCTGTGCGACTGCCGGCCTCGCGATTTTCTGTTCCGAAGGCTCTGCCGACTCGGACCACACCATCTCCCGCAGTACCATCTCGAATTATCCAATCGCCTGCGATTTTACAATGTCGCACATTTGCCAATGGCCCACCTAGGCCACCGGGTGGCACACATCGCATGAACCTCGGTGGCGAGCCCGAGAAACCAGCACTCGAGCAATACGGTGTCGACCTCACAGCCAAGGCGCGAGATGGCAAGCTGGATCCTGTGATCGGAAGAGATGGAGAGATCCACCGAACGATCCAAATCCTGTCACGAAGAACGAAAAACAACCCGGTGTTGATCGGTTCTGCCGGCACAGGCAAAACGGCGATCCTGGAGGGTCTGGCGCAAAGGATCGTGAAGGGTGATGTTCCCGAAAGTATCAAGGAGAAGAGGGTGATTAGCTTGGATTTGGGAAGCCTGATCGCTGGAGCGAAGTTTCGCGGCGACTTCGAGGAACGGTTGAAGAGCGTGTTGAAGGAAGTGGAGGATGCAAAAGGCGGCGTTATTCTGTTCGTGGATGAGCTTCACACTCTGCTAGGCCTGGGCAAAGCAGAAGGCAGCATCGATGCGAGCAATCTACTGAAGCCGGCCTTGTCTCGAGGAGAGCTGCAGTGCTGCGGCGCGACCACATTGAACGAATACCGACAGATCGAAAAGGACGTTGCCCTGGCTCGACGTTTCCAGCCCATTCTGGTTGGAGAGCCGTCGGTACAAGATACTGTCTCAATCCTTCGCGGTATCAAGGAGAAGTACGAGGTACACCACGGCGTGCGCATCACCGATGGAGCCTTGGTTGCCGCGGCTGCATACAGTAACCGATACATCACCGACCGGTTCCTCCCCGACAAAGCTATCGATCTCGTCGACGAAGCTGCCAGCGCATTGCGCCTACAGCAAGAAAGCAAACCGGATGCTATCCAGGAGCTGGACCGACAGATCATGACCATCCAAATTGAGTTGGAGTCGCTTCGGAAAGAGACCGACATTGCGAGCAAGGAACGACGGGAGCAATTGGAGAAGACCCTCACCTTGAAGCAAGATGAAGTCGGTCTCCTCACTGAGAAGTGGGAACGAGAGCGAGCAGAAATTCAGGGTATCAAGCGCACGAAAGAAGAGCTGGAGCAGGCCCGCCTGGAATTGGAGCAAGCACAACGCGAAGGAAACTTCGCCAAGGCGAGTGAGCTCCGATATGCGAAGATCCCTGAACTGCAGAAGAAATTACCCGAGGAGGAAGGCGGCCAGTCGAAGACTTCGAAAGACACCCTTATCCACGACTCGGTCACCGCGGACGATATTGCCAACGTCGTTTCCAAAAGCACTGGCATTCCCGTGACCAAGCTGATGGCTGGCGAGGTCGAGAAGCTCATTCACATGGAAGACACTCTACGACAATCCGTGCGTGGACAAGACGAGGCTCTGACCGCTGTGGCGAACGCCGTGCGCATGCAGCGTGCTGGCCTCAGCGGAGAGAACCGACCCCTGGCCTCGTTCATGTTCCTCGGACCCACCGGTGTTGGCAAGACGGAGCTCTGCAAGAAGATGGCAGGCTTCCTGTTCAGCACGGAGTCGGCGGTCTTGCGATTCGATATGTCCGAGTTCCAAGAGAAGCACACAGTGTCCCGACTCATCGGCAGTCCGGCGGGTTATGTCGGCTATGAGGACGCCGGTCAGCTCACCGAGGCCGTCCGACGGAAACCCTACGCCATCCTACTATTCGATGAATTCGAGAAGGCTCATCGCGACATCAGCACCCTGCTTCTGCAAGTCCTCGACGAGGGCTTCCTGACCGACGCACAGGGCCACAAGGTCGACTTCCGCAACACCATCATCGTGCTGACGTCCAACCTCGGCGCCGAAGCGCTAGTCGCGGACGAGAGCACGAGCTCGGAGATCTCGCCCGACATCAAGAAGCAAGTCATGGACGTCGTGCAGACGTCCTACCCGCCCGAGTTCCTGAACCGCCTCGACGAGTTCATCCTGTTCAAGCGGCTCTCCAAGGACGCGCTGCGCGACATCGTCGACATCCGGCTGCGCGAGCTGCAGGCCCGGCTCGTCGATCGCCGTATCGCGCTCGAGGTCGGCGACGACGTCAAGAGCTGGCTGTGCGATCAGGGCTATGACCCGCGCTACGGTGCCCGCCCGCTAAACCGGCTCATCGCTAAAGAGGTCGGGAATGGGTTGGCGGATAAGATTATCCGGGGCGCGATCAAGTCGGGCGACACGGCCAAGGTCGTGGTGCAGCCTGATGGCGAGCACCTGGATGTTCGAGCGCCTTCTTCTTGAGAGGTGCATGAACGAGCCCGGGATGGCGACGGAGTTTAACCGCCGTGTTTGAGACACCTGTATTTTTATCACCTGTACAAAAATGCTCCGAAGGGAGACTGTAATTTTAGGCCAGTTGCCGACGATTCCTGGCTTCGTCTGCATTCTTACTGTAGGTAGTTACCGGATCTTCAAACGAGGTGGTTCTCTCCTCACACATCGAACTTTGAGCTGTTCCTACCTCCTGACGCCTGAGGGCTCTTTGTCAGTCGTTAAAGAAGTAGAATGACATGAGGCGTGAAGCATCATTAGGCGTGTTCGAGCTGATCTATGACCGTTACTTTTTCTTGTCCTTGAGCTCATCCTCAACTGTCCGCTTGACTCCCTCGACGAATGCCTCTACCGCTTGACCTCCACCCAAAGGCATTGCGCCTCCCCTGATAAGTCCTTGATTTGCCACCTTCAACCGCAGCGCCTCGCCGATCATTGGTAGCCCACCCTCCTGAAGTGCGCTTGTAAGCGAACCTAAGCTCTGTTGCAATTGTGGTGAACGCAGAACCCTAGTGATGATCTGTTTCTTCTGGTCTGTGGATAGAGATTTGATGGCGGCCTGTGTAGCCGCGGGACTACTGTCGCTTGGGGCGTTTGATGACGATGCTGCTGCTAGTATGAAGATATCGCCGGGAAGCAGTGCGCACAGCTCGTCGATCTGTGCGGGTGATGCTTTCGAGATAAACGAGGTCGTGGTTGAGGGTGTGAGAAGGTCTGAGAGCGATGGAAAGGGCTTGTTCGCTTGTGACTGCTGGCCGGCCGATCCGCCTCCAATAGAGTTGAGAAAGTTCTGCACCAGCTGGTTTGCGTCTTGCTGAGGGGGTCTATCTGGGTCACAAAAGGTCAGCCCGGAACGGCGTCTAATAGGACGCAAGTGACCCGCGTGCTGAAGCATTAGATTGCAAAAGGTGTGGTCTCGTGATCCATGGGTACAGGCTTGTCCATTTCCTCGCTCTAATACTCTTGACACAAGGCCTTTCCCATGACTTTCATTTTTCGTCTCATGTGTCGTGACCATGAAGGTGTGGAGCGATCACTTACGCTCTAGCACCGTCTGCACCGCCCTCTCGGCTCGCCTCGCCCTCCTCGCGGGGATCACCGCCGGTAGCACCCTGACCGGCGCCGCCCGTCTCTCGTCTACCAGAGGCGCCCTCGTCAACGTCCATCGCGTCTTCATCGCCATCCGGATCAGAACCTCCGTTTCTCCGCAGATCTTCAATCTCGCCATCCACATCGATGTCCTCGCCTTGTAGCAGGGCATCAACAATCTGACCAAGCCGTTGATCCCGCTGACTGAACCAACTCGCACTGCCATTCTTGTGTTGTGATTTGCTTTGCATCCAGAACAGGTGCTTTTGGCTGCTGGAGGCGAACTTGAGCGCGAAGATGCGGCCGTTGGTGGGTGAGTGGAGGTCTTCGGCGCCTTCTTCTCGGAGCAGTGGATAGAAGTGGCCATCCGATGGAATCATGAGGAGATCAACCTCCGGCTCGGTGCTCGGCGCAGATCGTGGCCGCCAGCAGAAGTGAATGAGATCATCTTCGGAGTACAGGTAGAGGTAGCCGGGTGTCGGGACGGCGGTGACCTTGCGACCATTGAGTTCGCAGCGCCCAGCCTTGAATGTGATGAGAGGAGTCGCTGCCATGGTCGCGAAGTGTTCCGTTAACTGGATCGAGGGGAAACCGCAGATTGAGTTGTGTTGAAAAGAGTGAGAGAGATGGAAAGGTCAACAAAGATTCGAAGCTCGAATTATTACACAAGCACGACAAGGCACACGATGAGTGACGCTGCTGAGCTGGAAGCCAGCAGCCTGAAGTCTCCCACCTTCCCACCTTCCCAAACCACCTATTGTGGCGGGTCGCTGTGCCTCAGGCACAACTGAGGCACTCAGGGTCGCCATGTATGCACGGCCCCGCCCTAGTAAAAAACTGAATCCCCAAATCAACCCACTGCGAAACTTGGAGCTGTCGACAACCAATCCACCACTTCTTCTCAACTTTTTCTCTTCCTACCACTTCTACCTTACATTTTCTACACAGCCGACGCATTCAATTTCTTCAAGATGGGTTTCACCGACTTCGTTTCCGACGCCGGCATTACGCGTACGCTGCTCCCGCGGCTGGTGAATCCCATGACTCCCGACTGACTTTTACCTGGCAGTGCTCAACGAATGGGTCAAGACCCGCAGCTACATTATTGGGTATGTTCTTGCTCACTCTGCCCCTGAAGCCCTTTTGCACTCTTATGATGTTATATATTTGGTCCGTGTTGATGAGGCAGCTTAAGACCCTGCCGTGTGACTACTTCCAACGCGCTCTGCGCACCTCTGAAATTTTGTTCTCTCACTCATACTCGCTGGCACTCTCCGCGCATGACGGAAAGACTAATGGCGTTGTAGCTACGGTCCTTCTCAGGCCGACGTCAAGGTTTTCCAAGCCTTCACTCAGCCCCCGGCTGTCCAGAACTACCCGCACGCCTACCGCTGGTACAAGCACATCGCCACATATGAGTCAGAGTTCTCCTCGCTTCCCGGTGACCCAAGCAAGGCCGCCACTGCCTACGGCCCGGAGCAGTCTGAGCTGCCGGTGAACCCGGCCAAGGCCCCTGCCGCTGCGGAGGACGATGATGACATTGACCTTTTCGGCTCCGACGAGGAGGAGGATGCTGAGGCAGAGCGCATCAAGGCTGAGCGATTGGCGGAGTACAACGCGAAGAAGGCCGCGAAGGAGGCTGCTGGCAAGGGCAAGCCTGCTGCGAAATCGATCGTCACTCTCGACGTCAAGCCTTGGGGTAAGATCCAATCATCTGTCTCGTAAACACATTCTTCTGACTAATGTGCGTAGATGATGAGACCGACATGAAGGCTCTTGAGGAGGCGGTTCGCGGTATTGAGCAGGATGGTCTCGTTTGGGGTGGCAGCAAGCTCGTTGCCATCGGCTTCGGTATCAAGAAGCTCCAGATCAACCTGGTCGTTGAGGACGAGAAGGTCTCAACCGATGATCTCCAGGAGAAGATTCAGGACTTCGAGGATTACGTTCAGTCCACTGACGTTGTTGCCATGCAGAAGTTGTAGGCGACTTCCGCGGGAGCAGTACGTCCAATGACCGGAAACCAGCGAAATGGCTTCACGTCAATGAGTTACGATACTGCGTGGGTTCGTGGCATGATGTGTGATGATGGCATAGATAGTGATACCATGGGGCAATCAAAAGCGGTAAAAATGACCGTAGCTATGAATATGAATGAAGGTTGGAAGATACGTTCATGAACATTTCGTAATTCCAGTTTTCCTATACTGTTTCACATGTCGACGCCAAGCATCTTCAATGGGCCCCAGCTTTGACGACAAGCTCATGCTACTTTAAACCCCCGTCCTACAGTTCATGCTTGAAGCGTCTACACCTCGCCAACAGTAATACTAAGAGAATTGCGACAAGATGGGCGCCGCAGCTGCAGCGATCAATATTGTCGGCCTTTTGTTTCTCTCACATGCGTAAGATCATTTGCATCGCGCATGCCCGCTTGTCTGACCCATGCATTTCGCGCAACAGCGTCTACAGTGCATACGAACATTCATTACTCCCGTCTGCTTCCAATGCGCCCGCACCGAGCAGCCTCCTCCCCAGCGTCCTCGACCCGAAAATTAACATCCCGTTGGACATCACCCTCGAGACCATTTTCGCAGCGCTGATCCTATGCGTCGGTGTTGTGCTAAGCAGCCCGGAGCTCAAGCCGATCAAATGGAGCGCATGGGCGGGAAACCTGGAGCGGAGTAAAGAGGCGAGGAAGATTAAGGAGGTGGGCGTTGGCGGCGGGAATCCGTATGCGCCTTTGGAGGAGAGACCTGGATTCCTCGATATTCGCAAGGCGAGGAAGGAATATCAAGAGTGGGAAGGACAGCAAGGAAAGTAAGGACGGATTAATGTGTTATGACGGGCAAAATACGGGCTTGGGACGCCGTAAAACAGCGCACATTGCTTGCTAGTGCTATGGATAGGGACGGCTGGCAATAAGGTCATACCTAGAGGAAAGTAGGGCAGCAGCAAAATGGGAGATGACCATAACAACCACTGTTCATATGTCCCCGGAATCGCGCCAGAGGACAGTATGTGGCTTCATTCGACGACGTGCAGTCGAAGCTTGGGAAGAGCCAAATACAGGCGATGCAGCAAATGAAGAGCGCTGTAGAGGGGGAGCATACAATGCACCCGCTCTTGCCCGATTGAATGGTCGCGACTTCCTCATATACCTCAAAACTGGCTTTGTCCTGTACATCTTGAAGAAGTCTTGCGTCCATTCAATTTCATACCTTCACCACACTCACATCGTCTCGCAGGACAAAAACGCTCCTTATAGCGACTCGTCTATTTCGAGATGCAAAGGCACTCGGGTTATAAGCGACGAAGTAACGCCGACGAGGCTGTATCGAGGTCAGATGGACAAGGCCGCCGCGAGAGATCTCGGTCTCCTGCTTCTGTGCCACACAGCCGGTCTTCACCCGTGCGGCAGTCCATCAGCACGCAGCAGCCATCTGGCTCCACGAGGTCAGCTTCAGGACGCCGCCACGTTCTTCGACCCGCCCGCTCACGCCCGTCTGTGACCCTGGAAACTGCCAGGGTGTCTCCAATACACCAGATAGATGGCCGAGACGTCACTGCAAGAACTGATGGCAGCGACCAAGAAAGTGACATACATGATCCGGAAGAGACGATCATGGCTGTGAATGTGACCGATCGTGGCTCCGTTGGTTGTGCATACTATGTCGCTCAAGAGCAGAAACTTTACTTCATGGAGGACGTCCAGTTGGGCGGTCCCGACATAGTTGAGTCCCTAGTTCTCTTCATCGACCCAACTACCTTGTTGGTATCTACCAAATGTCAAGGTGAAACAATGGATCGATTAGACCCGGACATGAGGAATCCAAGGGCTTCCGTGGATGGAAGGAATACTGACTCGAACCGGTTCACGTATCGCCTGGAGTGTCGCCCGAGCGTCGAGTTCTCGTATGAAGCTGCCAGAACCAAGATGGCGAACTTACAGATAGGACAGCAACATGGGCCAATTGTTACTTACACGGTTCCAGGTGATGTGATCTCTCACGATGTTGACCCCGACGATCCCGAGGGAGCGATCACCAGTGCGCAAGGCCAATTACTGCGCTTGTCTGGATGGGTGAACATGGAAGCTCGCTTGACGGTTGGTTGTGCTGGCGCCGTGCTGGCGTATTTGCAACGCCGTAGAGCAACTGCTTACCTCCCTGGCGACCGCACTGCAAGCACAATGTTTCAGGTGAAGTATGTGGAGATGTTCACGTTGAGAGACTCAATGTTTGTCAACACAGACACTACGATTTCGCTTCAGATCACTACTACCGAGTCGCATCCCAATGCTCAACAGCAAGGCCCAGCGAGTCGCAATTGGTCAGGCGGCCACAAAGAAGGGCTTTCCGTTTATGGTTTGTTCTTCACCCTGGCAAAGACGCAGCAAGGAAGGACGTTGCTACGGAAATACTTTCTTCGACCAAGTCTTGATCTCCACGTGATCGAAGAGCGCCTGAACACCATTGGCGTCCTGCTGCGGACTGATAATGCCAATGTGTTCGACCGCATCACGGCCACCCTCTCAAAGGTCAAGAATATGCGAACAACTATGGCTTATCTCAGGAAGGGCATCACGAATGCGCTCAATAAGACTCGCGGATCTTCTATAGGGGTTTGGACGAGCCTGCGCCAATTTCTCGTGGCAGCCAATGCGATTGTTGATTTGCTGCACGAGTTGCAAGGCGGCGAGCGTCTTGCGATATGCGCAAGAACTACCGAGCGATTCGATCGAAGGTTGCTCGCCCAAATCGGGCAGCTGATCAACGAGGTTATCGACTTCGATGTGGACAAAGACGCCAGGCACTGCATCATCAAACCTGGTGTCGATGAAGCCCTCGACGAAGCTCAGAGAACGTACGATGCAATGGAGCCTATGCTAAGCCAAATGGTCAAGCACATAGCTGCGACTGTTCCGCAAGAGCTCTGCTCAAACTTGAACGTGATTTTCTTCCCTCAGATTGGCTTCCTGATTTCACTGTCGACAGAGAATCCGACTGTGCAAGAGTTGTATGATGGAACGCCAGAGGATCCATGGGAGAAGATGTTCACCTCGGAGTCGAGCACATACTTTAAGAACTCGATGATGTTGGAGATGGATGAAGAGTGGGGTGATCTATACGGGAACATATGCGATCGACAAATCGAGATCCTACAAGCTTTGGCCGAGCGGATACTTGAGCATGAGTACTTACTTGTGACTTGTTCTGATCTATGTGGTGAAATTGACTGCCTGGTCGCATTAGCACGCGGTGCGAATCAATACAACCTCAAACGCCCACGTATGACGGAGCAGAACGTCGTCTCGATCGAAGGCGGCCGACATCCGCTTCAGGAGCTCACGGTTCCAGCGTTTGTGCCGAATGATACCTTCGTCATGGGTGGGCATGGGCCGGAATCGCAAGCGCCGGGAAACAGTGCGGTCCCGAGGAGCCAACAGGACGCGCAGAACCATGCAAAAGAGGGCCCGAATATGATCATTCTGACTGGACCAAACTACTCAGGCAAAAGCATCTACCTCAAGCAAGTCGCCATCATCGTCTACATGGCACATGTCGGAAGTTTTGTCCCAGCGGAGTCGGCCACTATAGGTCTTACAGACAAGATCCTGACAAGAATTGCAACCCGTGAGAGTGTGTCACGCACGCAGAGTGCGTTCATGATCGACCTTCAACAGGCGTCAATTGCATTATCACTAGCTACCCACCGTAGCCTCCTGATCATTGATGAATTTGGCAAAGGGACTGAATCCTACGACGGCGCTGGGCTCGCTGCAGGGGTCTTCGAGCATCTGTTACAGAGAGGACCAGAATGCCCGAAAGTGCTTGGCGCTACCCACTTTCACGAGATCTTTGAGGCAGGTTTCCTGAAACCGCGGCCGGGGCTTTCATTCGCTCATATGGAAGTACGGCTTGACGAAGACGCCTCCGGGCCCGAGGATCAGATAACCTACCTATACAACTACTGTCCGGGGCGTAGTATCTCGAGCTTGGGCACGTATTGCGCCGCGCTGAGCGGAATTCCCAAGGAAGTGGTTTCCCGAGCAGAGCGACTCATAAATCTTGCAGCACAAGGACAAGATCTCGTTGAGATCTGCACAGAACTCTCCTCTTCAGAATTGGTCGAATTAGCTGATGCGGTGAGTTCAACGACCTGCGTTTCGCACGGATCTAACAGCCCTCAGGAACGAATTGCTCGGGAGTTCATAAACGTTGAGAACTTTGAAAACCCTCGAAGGTTAGTCGATGATCTCATGGCCATCGTCAGTCGAGGGACTACCATCAGCACTTCTGAGAATTCTTAGCTTAGGTGTTAAACCCTCCAACTTGCTCCAGAGGCGGGAGTACATCATACGATGTGCGAGGCCAGTGTGACTTGATTTGATGAGGACTGCAGCCTGAATGGTCCTGAAGAATTGCTCATGAGATACTGGAGGATGTTTTGCGCTGGATTGCTACAGCGAAGGCGTCAGGTTGGAGTGATAGCTTCTTCATATTTGCCATTTTATCCCTCAAGCATGTTGTAAGTTGTGGCCGACTGTAAAGACCGTCGACAAGCTTTCGTGTGGAAAGAGACGCTAGAATCGCCAACGAATTCTGCTTCGAATCGTGAGAACCAGTACGATCTCTCGTCAATCTACATGCCGTCTCTGCCGCCCGCGCCGCCAATGTTGCTGCCCACGCGTTCGTTGACACCCGAAGCAAGCTTGTGATCCGCGGGATTCGCGGCCGCTTCGTAGAGGAAGTTAACAGGTTCTCGACTCAGCTTCATCCATTCGCCTTTGAATCCGAGGTAGCTTATCCTCGTCTCATCCTCTTCACCCTGGCCCCAATTGTCCTCAAAGAACAAGTCGAGCGACCTCGTCGTGTTGAACAGGGCCCTCTTGACCGGCACCTCTTGGACTTCATTTGACTGCGCCAGCTCGATCTCCTGCGTCGGAGGCAGGTCCGCCGCCGTCGCAAAATCCAGGCCATCGCGGTTGGCGTAGAGCTTCAGCGTCATCGGAGCAGAATCGGTCGTCGAGGTGCGGATCAGGATGCTGTGGAGGCGAACTTGAGCCGTGAACGGCACATGCATGAGGAGCTGCTCGTCGGCGTCACTTTTCAGCTCGGGCGTCGGCTCAAGCCTTTCGGTCCATGTCTTTTGCACTATTTTTGAACCCGACCGCGGGTCGGTCTCGTTCAGCGTGTTGATTGCGCTGAAGTCGATTTGTTCGTAGATATGATTCTGCAGCGCGGGGGTGAGGTCGTCCGTGTGGTCGTGGGCCGCGCCTTCAGAATGGTCGTGGCCGTGGCCATGGTGATCGTGCTCGTCGTGGCAATGTGACATGATGCCTCCAATGGCTCGTAAATATCCCGAGGACAAATTACCTGTTCATGGAAAAATGTGAACTGGAACCAGTTCGGCATATGCAAGCTAAGTAGTACAGACTTGAAGCAGGGTAAGGTTACGTCATCCAGGAACAGACATTCCCGTCATAAGCTTGAATATGGCAAACATGCATACTCCTGACGCTACAGGCCACATACACAGCAATTCAAGTACAAAGGTCGAAGCAGGTACCTTGTGAAGGGTGATTAGAGGTAGAAAATTGGCGCCTAGGAACTATTCAACTGGCCTAGTATGAACCATGCTCCTCATGGTGGCTCAACAGCGATGCAACCGCCATTTCCAATGCGTTCAGATCGTGCCGCAACCCAGCACCTGGAGACATTCCGCGCCTACTCTAGAACGCGGTTCCCTGGTGCCTCGCTGCATCCAAAGTCGCCTCCGATGCTCATGCGGCAAGTGCTTCTCGTTCTCGATCAACTCTTTCCCTCCGCCTCCTCTTCGTGCGCTCCTCAGCGGTCTCTTGGGTGATACGACTAGGAGCATCTGGTAATTCTCCTTGTGTCAGGGATGGTGCCGCTGGCATAGCTGGTAAAATGCCTGCTTCGCGTTCCAATGCCTCCAGCTCATCTTCGACTTCGTCCTCATCCTCGTTCGACATTTTTCCGCTTAACATCTCCGAGATTTCCTTGGGTTTAGCATCAGCATATTTCACACATCTTCCATGAGAGGCGCAGAACGTACCCTTTGATATGCTTGGGCCTCAGCGCTTTCCTCTAGTATCAGCTCCACCTTATCTAATCCACCCATCTCCTTATTGATCTCTTTCAGCACTGCTGTTCCTTGTTGTAACCCAAACAGCACATCTTTCTGTACAAGTGCGAACTCCACATCGCTGGTAAGGGCTTGCAATTGAGCGAGCTGTTGGTCGGTCTTCTCAAGAAGCGATTCTTGGTACTTTTTCCTCCGCAGCGCCAGAAGCGCGCGTCGCTTGTCACCCTTCCGAAGACATTCTTTCGCGATCTCAGTCTCTCGCGTCGTAATCACCGTAATGCGCTTTTGATATTGATGTAACTTATCACGCTGTATCTTGAGGTCGAGGATTGCCCTGGAGTGAGGTGTCAGCGGATG
Source organism: Ramichloridium luteum (assembly GCA_002368545.1). NCBI lineage: Eukaryota > Fungi > Ascomycota > Dothideomycetes > Mycosphaerellales > Dissoconiaceae > Ramichloridium > Ramichloridium luteum. The sequence goes on from MTSC01000004.1 coordinate 147,842, forward strand.
CCATGGTCTGAGTCGCTCAAAGCAGTACAGTACTTGTCCTGTGCAGTGACTTTGTTGGAACTACCAGCATTTCCCATTGTATTGCATTGTGACAAGGTATGCGTGCGGAAGGAGTAACTCGAGCATGTGATAGGTGGGGTTGATCGCATGATTACCTAAGCGTCCCTGCGGTTGCTGATTCAGGCATGCTTCCTCAACTTCTCTTTCGACTTTTTACTTGGACGTCATAATCATCAATGCCGTTGCAGGGTGCTCTCGACTCCGAAGTTCGTGTCGTCGTGGAAAAGCTTTCTGAACGAGGCTTACCTTTAGACGTGACAGAACTCTACAACGCGCTTCAACGATCGAACTCCTCTCTAAAGCGACGTCCGAAGAAAACTCTAGTAGCAAGTCTTGAGCGTGTAGTCGACTCTCTTCACAATGCCGACCCAGAAGATTCAGAGGCAGAAATCGAGACCAGGACCCCGAAAGTTGACCCGAGCGCCGACATCATGAATCGAGGTCTTCGGGCGAACCTGGCTGGTCCGGCGCCTCCCTCTGCCGTGACGGCTGACTCGACTACTGCCCCGATTCCTTCCCAGGAGTACGACGACCGGAAGCGAAGCGCTAATGGCGAGGCTTTGCCAAAACGACCTCGTCGCACCATTCAGGACAAGGTCACCACAACCGCGCCGACTAATGTTCGGCTGGACGCCATTGGTGGTATGAATGATGTGCTCAAGCAGCTTGAGCGTCTCGTGATACGGCCGATGCAGTCACCTGAAATCTACTCGAGCCTGAACATTCCGCCGTCCCGAGGCATTCTGCTCCATGGTCCTCCTGGGTGTGGCAAAACGATGATCTCTCGCGCAATCGCCGCGGAACTGGGAAAGCCATTCATCGAAATCCTTGGGCCTGCCGTCGTCTCGAGTCTGAGTGGAGACTCAGAGAAGGCGCTCCGCGAGAGATTTGAAGAGGCTCAGAAACATGCACCTTGCCTAATTTTCATCGACGAGATTGATTCTATCGCGCCCAGTCGAGACAGCAGCAATAGTCAGATGGAGAAACGACTCGTTGCACAGCTCCTTGTATGTATGGACGACCTTCAGAAGGATCCGGCGAAGCCTGTAATTGTGTTGGCTGCCACAAATCGGCCGGACAGTCTAGATCCTGCACTCCGTCGAGGTGGCAGATTCGGCAGCGAGATAAACATCAATGTGCCAAATGAAGAAATGCGACGACGTATCCTTGAAGCACAGACGCGCAACACCCCGCTTGCTGGAGACGTGGACTTTTCGCAGCTTGCGAAAATGACCGCCGGCTATGTCGGTGCAGATCTTCACGACCTTGTGGGTAAAGCCGGCCACCATCTTGTCGACAAGTACTGCAACGCACTGAGTGCGCAAGCAGTAGAGCTCGGGATAAAAATAGCGGACGAAGAATCGCTCCAACCAGCTGTGGTGTCCATGTCACGGTATATTGCTCGCACAAACATGCGTAACATCCCTAACCCACCCGGATTCGAGCAGCTAAGGCTTGGCATGGAGAACTTCCTTGCAGTCCTTCCGACTATCATCCCCTCGTCCAAGCGGGAAGGATTTGCTACTGTTCCGGACGTCTCGTGGGACGACGTCGGTGCCCTCGATAGCGTCAGAGAGAAACTTAGCGTCTCCATCGTCCAGCCAATACAAGACGCAGAAGGATGTCGTTCCCTGGGACTAAGTGAATCGTCAGGAGTGCTTCTCTGGGGTCCGCCAGGATGCGGTAAGACTCTGCTTGCTAAAGCAGCAGCCGCAGAAAGTAAAGCAAACTTCATTTCCATCAAGGGTCCTGAGTTGCTCAGCAAATACGTCGGCGACTCGGAGGCGGCTGTACGGAAGGTCTTCATCCGAGCTCGGTCCAGTGTACCATGCGTGATCTTCTTCGACGAGCTTGACGCTTTGGTGCCGAAGCGAGACGGTGTCGGCTCGGAAGCTAGCGCTCGGGTGGTCAACACCCTTCTGACGGAGCTCGATGGCATGAGCGACCGGCAAGGAATATTTGTTGTTGGCGCGACGAATAGACCGGACATGATCGATCAGGCAATGCTTCGACCTGGTCGGTTTGGTAGCCACATCTTCGTCGATCTTCCCGGCCCAGAGGAGCGCGTCGCGATATTCCGAACGCTTGTGCGCTCGAGGCCGTGCGAAGTGACGCCGGCCATTGCCGAGCTTGTACGCGGCCCACGATGTGAGGGTTACAGTGGCGCCGATATTGGCGCTTTGCTTTACGAAGGAGCGCTCAATGCTTACCGCCGGAAGAGCACGACGATCGACGTGGAAGACCTCACCATTGCAGCAACACGTGTGAAGAGATCGGTCCATGAGCCCGAGAGTTATCGGATTATGGCCCAGATCTTCAATTGATTTCAGGACAAGATCCCGACGAACGTGTGCATAATACGGCGTGTGTTTATTTTACATTTTCCCCGAGGGCTTGAATCCACTGTTGCTTCCATCAATTGTGAAATTGTTGCTCAAGAATCAATGTAACACTCTTGCCAACTACCTTCTCTCCGATATCGAAGGGTTGCTATCTCGCCCCTGTGTACTGCTGTGGTCTGTCGTGGAGTCAAAATGATTGCCTTTCACGCCGTGTCTGCAAACTGCAACACGAATATGCTTTCCCTGCTTTCGGAGCATCCTTCACAAAGTTAAAGGTGGAAACAAGGTAGTGCATGACTCCGGCACTTCATCGTCGACAGGGAACGTGTGGGGTGACCGTGTTTCGAAGCATGGGGGTCCAGCACTACTTTGCGAGTCCTATCATCGGCCAGCGTGAATGCGCGTTTCGGCCCAGCTGTTACCAATATGAGGATCAAGTGAACCTAAGTGCGATAGCCAAGGAAACGCCGCTCTTCAGATAACCTCTACGAGCGCAGCGCGTGTGCGTGGCTGTCGGAGTCCGAAATGCTGACAGAGTCGTCCACGCTCGCCGCGCCGAGAAATCGTGGGGAAGGCACTATCGTGGTGATGGTGGCTGAGGAACGGAAGCATGGATGTGAATCACACCGCTATGTTGACCAAGCATCTATAGGGATGAAGATAAATCGTCGCGTGAGGTTCGTTGCGAGGGCGGGGAGTTCGTGATCACGGTTGTCGGAGTCGGCCTCGCCCCGCACGGCTTCGGCGACTTTACTCAGGCACCGCGTACTTCACGATCGCTGCCAGGTTGATCCTGCAACGCCTCGGTAATTTTCCGTGAGGCCGTGGAAAGCATGTACTTGGACCGGAGTGTTCCAGACCCCATCAAACTTCCCACAACTTCGGGTTCAATGTGGTTGATCATCTGTGGCTGAACGTAACCACGATCAAATAACCTTCAGCAGGAAGCTTTGATGCTCTTGTCTCGTCTGGACAATACCGCGACTTCATTGCCATATATGAAGCAGATCTCACAGGGTATGAGCCATGTAAATAAGTCGGTGACTTGAGATGTGATTGCATCTGACCGGATCGATAGACGATGTAGATCTTGGTACAGCCTAGCTTATGATTGTCGATCGAAGATCGACTTAGATGTCGAAGCACTGTGCATATCACAGAATGTGAATCGAATGAAAGAATATTGATGTTGGGAGTCGATACACAATTCAGTCCGTGATCTGGATCAAAGAAACACCTTCTCACCGTACGACCAGGTCGAGATGTTGAAGCCACTACGTAAATCAATGGAAACTTAACGATAGACGTGTCTGACAGTCTCACGCGGTGACCACCGCAGTCATAGTGATTTGGCCAAAGCGGGATCAGATGAGATGATTCTCGGAGCTCAAACCGTCCTTCATGAACTGGAAGCCAAGCGTGACGATCGAAGGCAACGCAGAAGCCGCAAGTCAAATTTCCATTCGCATCGCCAGCGCATCGCCCGAGTGCAGGATCAAGGAATTGGCGGCACACCCTTTAGTTTCGTCCATCACCTGTCCGCAATATTGCCGTCATCCAGACATGAACAGCTGTGGGTGTGGACGACAAAAGGCAACAACACCCTGCCTTCAAGGTGCCGATGCTCACAACCGTGAAAGTCCAGCCGAATTGCCAGCCATCACGACACAATAGGCTGAGAGGGGCAGGAGTGGGTTCCGTGCGAGTCTGCGCTGGGGAAATTGGCACCGGAAGCGGCACGGCAACATTCACACCCTCTCGTGGCCGCTCCACGGGCCGGCCACGGCGGCACTCGACCCCATTCGCTCCGCTGACACCCCGGGAACGCAGGACTGGCAAGGAAGGTAGGCAGCGCGTAACGACGCATTGCAACGCATCCTGGGAAGCAATACACCTCCTCTACTGCACCATGCATGCGGTATTACCCCAGATGTTCATCCCGCCCTGCAGCGCCGAAAGGGCACGGAGCCGGTTGCAGCAGCAGCAGCAGCTCCTGCTCGGCAGGTGTGAAGGTGAGGGGCATGGAGATGCCAGCGCGCGACGAGCAGGGTGCGGAATGGACGCGGACGTGCGGCCGGTGTGCTCTGCACGTGTGATAGATGAGCATGATGATAAGGCAAGGATTGCTCTGCCGCCCGTGAAATGCGCCGAGCCGGCCAACATATGCACGACATTGCTTATAAGACTGCCTTGGCTGGCGAGACAGCAGGACCTACATCCGGGCGCTACGAGAGGAAGGGACCGGCAAAACGACGTGGCAGGCAGGGGAGATAGGAAGGGCAGGGGGACAGCATCCATGTTCGACTGCAAGGTCACTTCTCAGCCAAGCTGAGAGGGATGAGTATCCATTCGAGACCTCTGCGAATCACAATATCCACACGGCATGTAGTTGTGGCATTCGTGATCAGAGAAGGAAGCGCGATAGAGATCGTCTATTATGATGGATGCGACGAACGCGATCGATGATTCCGATCAAGGCAGTCATGTCGGTACTAGCAAGATTGACACGGACGACTTGATGCTGGTTCGATACATGCTATAGCGGAGCATGATATTGAGGCATCGACATTAGGCTGATGGCCATGGTGTTACCTCCAACGGCGGCATGGCGTACGAGGAGCACTGTGGCCTCGAAGAGGCAGGAGCAGGCCAGGAACCGGGGGTGGATGCAATGTGTCAGCGATGTTCCCTAGAGGTGTTGACATTGGATGATCCGTGACACATCCAGCCGAGCAAGCGAGGAGACGGGCATTGGCGCTGATGTTTACATGACCCGCCATCCTTTGTTTCATGCAGCTTTCGGAAGCGAGATGGATGCTTCTCTCAACGAGAGTTCGGCATGGCCACGGAGAGGGCCGGCAGCGAGGTCCCGAGGCGCGGATGCGATCGAGGCGATGGAATCGAGCTATGCTGCCCGTGGTGGCTGGTGAACACCCATGGAAGCGATTTCGGAGGGGAAGGACACGCGATATTGCAATAAATCTTCGATTTTCAGGACCACCGAGAAATCGGCAGCATCGTTGTGTTTTGGCCAGGTCCGAGATCGTCGGTGTAGAAGAAGCCGAGGAAGCAGAGACGTGGGAGGAAAATCTTTGCAACGAGCATCACGATGCGATCAGGGCTGAAGTGTGTGCGGGACGAGCGAATATCGCGAACAGACTTTCGGCTAGCCGGGCGATGGAGCTGCCCGAAGGCACGCCAGCCGGGCATGCAGCTACTGTTGTACTATTCCAGTCGTGTTGCGAGTACTTCACGATCCACTCAAGGCTAACGCGACAACAACGACAACGCGCAGCGGAATCGGCGCGGAATGAGCATTGGAGCGGCCTACAGGTCCAGGAAGCTGGAAGATACCGGACAGCAGACAAAGAAGATGAGATGATGAGGGGTAAGGAGGACCGCGTTGTCACCGGAGCTCCAGTGTTGGTGGTGTCTGGGACTTATTGATGGTTTGCCCTGGATTGCATGAGACTTAGTTATCTCCTAGCTGCGAACCCATCATCTACTACGTGGAAGAGAGGTTGAGGGGAGGTGGTAGCATGTCTTGTCAGCTTGAAAGTTGCGTGAGCATTTAAGCGAAACTACTTGGATCCCCCGAGACAACCGCCATTGCTGCTTGTGCTCATGTCTCGATTGGCCCATGTGGCATCAGTCTCGCTATAAGCTCGAGAGGAAACATGGAGAATGTCACTGATGGTACGCACGTTTCGGGGAGCAGCCGAATGGTTGCGCCATAGGCTGTCAACCTCTCGGAAACCAAGATTCGCTATATCGTCGGCTGTCGGCGCCGATGAAGTGAAACCGCGCAGTCGGTGTTTCGCCGTTGTAGCAGCGGCGTCTGGTCGAATGCAGCCCCTAAGTGTTCGTCTGCTTTGCAACAAGAATAGGTCGCGTCGGAAATTATTACTGCAAGGAAAGCCATTCGCGGTGGCCGCTGGAGCCTATCGACTCGGGCACGACGCTGGCCGATGCGCTCGCGGTTGGTGTGCTTGGCGGAGCTAGATCCTTCCATGCCCGACCACTCGGTAGGAATCGGAATGACTTGCAGCATTTCTGACGTGCTCTCGACGGAGGTCTCGAGAATAGTCTGCGGTGCGATGCAAACATACTTTCCGTGGCTTTCGCCGTCGTGCACTACAACAGTTCTGGCGCATCGATGACTCTCGCAGGCGTTTACGCGCCGCGCAGGGGTGCAGAAAGCAAGGAAAGCCGAAAGCGCTTCCCCAATGCGGGCAGCTCGTTACGATCTCGTGAAGCTGGAAGAATGCAACATTCGATAGCTTAAGATGGAGGTAGTGTTCGGCGATACCCATTCGAACAATCCCAGAGCTCCCCTTGTCCCTGCTCGGCAAGATAGCGGTTGACTCACCAGCTGCATAATCTCACCCCATTTCTACAGTACATGTCTCGTCCAGAGGTGTAAGATTAGACGAGCTTCCCAGAGAGAGCTGGCAGAGACTACGCCCCGCAGGGGTGCCGCGAGGGTGCGTTATCAGTGGACGGGCGGCCTCCATTGGTAGGCGCGCATCGCAGGATCCAATTCTCCACAATAACACCGCGATTGTGGAGGAGCGTGGAGCTCTTGTGGAGGACGGCGGAGCTCCGCCAGCAGAGGGTGGTGGCCGCGCGGTTCGCAGCTCGATCGCACGTTCCCTACCATTGCGTGCTTTCCGCCGGCGGCGAACGATAAGGCCGTCCGTGGGCGGACCGGCCGTTGTGCCAGTCCATCTGAAACTCCCGATGCAGCGACTTCATCTCCCCCCACCAATGTGACTCAACGGCATGAGACCGAGAATCCACCACCATCCCACGTCGAATCGCCATGAACCGCGGTGTGAGGACCAACAATAACGATCAACCTTCAAAGGTGTCGTCGCGCATCCCTACCGGTATGGCGCGGAAGGACGAGGCGTCGTCGGCGCAATGCCGGTCGAGCCGCTCGCCAGAAGTCGGAAAAGAATACCCGTAGCAGCAGCGGCTGGACGATGGCGAGATCGACAGTGACCCCTACTCGGCTCGGCGGAGAGCAGACTGGGAACATGCCCCTTCGCGTTGCAGAAACTTCATGCGCCAACGCAACAGAAGGCAGAGAAGCGCAGAAGCAAAAAAGCGTTGAATGGTACAGGCGCGCAGGTTTCGAAGTATCCAGTACATCCACCGAAAAAGCTTGCTATTCCTGTAGGTAAGCTGCAGGCGCCTAGTGTACAAACCGCAACGAACGGAAACCCCAGGCGCATATCCCTGCACCAGCGCAGTGGCAGCAACCCGTAGCGGCCTGTCGTTGCAGTGTTGGCGGGTCGCGGCACTGGCAAGTGTGGCACCCACGAGCGCGCCTGTGAGGCGTTCGCGCGCTGCCATTGATCGCCACCTTTGTCTGCCTTCCGGGAAGCTTTCCTCGATGGGCTGTTGTTGTTGTGGGTCGGCCACACGTTGGGAAAATTGACGGCGGTTCGAAGCAGGGCGAGGTTTTCGTTGACAGCTCCGTCAGGTCGCCAGTGGCATTGGACGTCTTACACCACAGTGTCCGCGGCGGCGAATTACTGTGGACGTGCCATCTGCCAACAACACCCACGCACGAAGGCGATATCTCTGTCGATTTCGTCTCGTCCGCAAAAGAGGCGCACCACGATAGAGATCTCAGCCAAGGTGTGGCGCTGAAACGGGGCACCAACACGACCTTGTTTCATCCCGCCATGGCGCAACTGCACGATCTAGCGCCAGCTGCCCGTCAGATGAGATCTGCTATCGTGGCTATCTCTGTCCCGCTTCCCGTCCAATAATCTGCCCACATGCACCGCAAACGCGCGCGCAGCGCGCATGTATTGTGAGTTAAACAGTGGTACATTTTCCAGCGGGCATGCATGCCAGCCCGTGATAAGAGCTGTGTCGTGCGTGAATAGCACCTGCACCAACTTGGTATCCGCGATTGTGCATCCTTTGATTTACGAAATAGCGCCCATGAAACACGAGCGATAGCGAAAGAAGGCTACGCGTTGTGAGCGCATCAACCAAGCCCGTGTCCAAACTTTTTTTTTTCTCTCGTCTTTATCAAACGCAGACACGCGGCCGCCACGACATGAGAAAGATGACGGCTGTGGCCAACACGCGGCGTGGCTGACCGCACAGCAATCTACCCAAGGCTGTGCCACAGAGGGATCGTGCAAATAGAGTTTCCGCCGGAGCGCGCGAATCGCATCTCGCGGCATCAGATCGTGCCTTGCCAACCTCGTAGATGAACGCACCGCGAGACTTGTTTTTCCTCACGCCCAGCCGCGCGCGCGCACGTTTGATCGTACGGCGAGAAAGCCTGTGTCTCGAAGGTTTCCCCGTTTCGGGGAGCAGGAAAGACTCGAAGGAGGCAGCGCTGCCAACTTCAGCGAACCGCTGATGATAGCGATTTCTAGCCTTTTCGTCTCATCCTTTGACGATCCTCTTCCGCGGACGGGAAATCTGGGAACGGCGCAATCACTGCCCTACACGTTTGCTCCCAATTTGCCTTGGCAGCGATCGCAACGTGGTGCCCCTGTAACGCCATTTCTGGTGACCTGAAATCTGGGATGGCTGGGTATGTCTACGAGAATCTCGGCGCGCACCTTGGTGGGTCCAATGGGGTGATCGATGGCACCACGGTGGTCTCTCGCATGTCATCGGCAGGAGCGAGGTGGGCGTCTGCTGGTGATGGTGGTGGTCGGCACTCGATGTGTGTGCGAAATTGCCATGGCATGAGTACTACATGTCGGTTCAATATCGTTTACGCAAGCAGGTATACAATGAACGATTTCAATGCGTGAAAGAATACATCCTGCACTGTCACCGTCGCGCCTGGCCCGCGGCCACAGGGTCTGGTCGGGCCTATTATCCGGCAACGAGAAAAAGGGTACGATGCGCATGGTAGTAGATACAGGAAAGTACAGTACGTCCTCCTCTCGTGGCAGAGTCCGTACACTGTACATGGCGCAAATACACACGACCGAGGACAACAAAGCCTGCTTCCGAAATATCCTCGTCACGGCCCTGCTCTCCGGTGCTGCTCCGGGACCCATCTCGTCAGTCTCGCCACCGCTGTTGTTGATTGCGAGGACGAGGAACGACGAGGACCGGGCAGCCAGACGGCAACACTTGCCGGGAAGATCGGAAAACGAGGGACGGGAGTCTTTGTCTCTTTGACCCTCCCGACACCTTCACATGCCAAAACAGAAAACCAAACCAAACCACCCATCGCAAGCCCCTTCGCAACCGCACCCGGAATTTCCCCAATCGTTCATGCTCGCGCCCCTCGTTTGCGCACACCAGGGTTCACACATCAATCTGTTCTCTGGAGCCGCTTATCGGCCCTGCGTATGGCACAGTCCTGGTCTTATCTTCTGGAGCGCAAACGCGGGGCGGCGGGGGGAAACGCTGTGGATGCGCGATCCATTGTTGGAACAGAGGATGGAGTAGGATGTATAAGCCAATGGGCCGGGGCTGCAGTCATTCAACAGCAAATGCAAAGCAAGGCTACGCAACGCAACGCATACCTGCGCCCGGCTGCTCTTGCTCGTGATTGTGAACGAGAGGGTCCACTTGCTCGCCCGGGTTTGGCAGCCACCGCAGCTGCACCTGCGTGAAGGCATTCTGTCGGGTGTTACAGTACATTGGCTACAGTGCGTCGGTTACCTACGTGTGCGTGCGGGCGTGCGTGCTTGTGGGTGGGTGTAGAAAAACGAAATCCACAGCCCAGGGACTGTGCCTCCCGCCAATCGCGCCGTGTGGAGAATCGTGGACGATTCCCCCTCCTCCACACTCCTCCACAGCGCGGCTATAGGGGACCTCTCGTCGCCTGGGTGAACAGCAGAGAATGGGCGGGAGGTGCCTCCGTACCCCACAGCCTTGGCGGCTGCGCAGGCCCCAGCCGGCCGATACCAACCTCGATCGGCGGAAGCTTCTAGACCCGTCAGTCCGCGTGTGCGTGTGTGCGTGTGCGCGTGTGCGCGGGCACGACCTGCGCGGTGTCTTTCGCAAGTCGTCGTGTGGCATTACCTTTGCCCTGCCGCCTTCCGCCCCGCCTATCCGGCGCAACGAGATTTGTGATGCCGTGAGCCACGCGAAGGAGAAGGAGGCCGACGTGCTCTCCCCTCCTCTCTGTCTGCTGCGCTGCTGTCAGCACGCCGCGCTGCCGTGGAAGGGCCGGCCGGTCGCCACCACCGCCCGCTCGCCGCCCGTCCGCCCATCCGCCGCCGCCACCACCGCCGTCACGCGCCGTCGACGGTTTGGTCGTCGCCGGTCACGCTGCCATTTTCATCTCTTGTTGCTCCTGCGCGGCGTGTGGGCGAGCGAAGGAAGGCCGCGAAGGGGTCTAGAAGAAAGTGCCGTGCGTGCGGCCCTGGATCGACCAGCCACCGCTACGTGCACAAGTCATGAGGTCTCCCCGACCGTTTCATGCTGCGGAGGCAGTGATATCTGGTGATGGTACGGGAGTACAGGAGAACCTGTCGTCGATTGGGATTTGACAAAGGGGACACGATGCAGGAGCCGGGTGCGGGGCGCGTCCGTCCCGGGCGACGGTCTTGGGCCCTTTCTCTTCTCTGCGCAACGACGGGTGTCGCCTGGCGCGGGAAGGGCGGTGCACAAGTCTTCTTCGCTTGGTGGTCAATTGTATCACGCCTCTTCCGCTTCCCCCGTGGATACATTGGATCAAGACTGCACCGGTAGAGCGGGCGGCGGACGGGGTTGACTGAGAAGCGCCAGCGAAACAGCCTGAGCTGATGAGAGTCGTCTGCCCAGCGGCAGCTTCAGCCAGGCCATGATGCAACTGGTCGACCGATCGTCGCTTTTAGACAGGAACACACTTCGTTCTTCCCCCTTCTGATGGCGCACGCGTGGCCCCCCAGGTCTTGGGGAGTGGGTCGATGCTTGTCTTTCCATGCGATATCGTCACACTTTGCATCTCATTGGATGGTGAGATTATTATTTTTGTGCACGAGTGACAGCCCTGCGATACCATGGCCATCGCGCCCATCGCGCGCTCTGCTCTGCACATCACGTCCGCTGTGGGGCGGCGGCGGCGGCGGCCGTCCAGCGTCACGATGGCTTTGTGATGCTGGCCTCTCCACCGCCGACCGGCCTGCACGTCCGCGGGCCACGCATATACGCTCGCCGCCGATCCGATACTAGAGGGTTTGGCATCACTGTGCCTCGCATCGGATGAAACACCGCTTCGACGGCGGTTGGACGAGGGAAGCAAGCCATAGAGTTCGGTCTATGCCAAACTTTGTCGGGGGAAGTGGGTGCGCGCAGCACGGCATTTTCGCGTGGTGATTACGTCGACGGGCAGCTGGGCCAGCAAAATTCTCTGCGCTGCCCACAACGGCCGCTGGCTCCCCGTCAGGGCGCAGTGAAAGTCACGCAGTAACGTACATACTCCAGCGCACCTACGCACACACATTTTTCTTCGCGCCGGGATAGCATCATGATCGTCGGCCGTCGCAACGATCGACAGACGGGCGTCCGTCGATGCGTGCCGTCATGCATGGTGCAAGGTGCGAGCAGCAGCGTCGCAGCGTCGCGATCGCCTGCGCTCGCGAGAAGCACTTTCGAAGAATCACTGCGCTCTCGCTCTCCCACCTGGATTTCGGTTGCAGCACCACGGGCGCATTCTCGCAATTCGGATCGCCCGACCTGCCGCCGAGACACAAGCGCGAGCGCGGCAATGGCCCAGCGAAAGGCCATGCCTGCGCTGTGGCGCCCATGCAGCTGGGCGCGATGAGCCCTATGTGGTGCAGGCGGCGGACGGCGGTGGCCGCTTATGCTGCATGGAGCGAGCGCCCGCGCCCGGCGCCCGCAATCAGGAAGATTCCCGCGGTGGGCAATCGCACCGACCCGAGTGGACGAGCGCGGTGTGTTCTCCTCCCACCTCCTATTTCGCCCTCGACGGCAGTCATCAATTTTAGGATTGGCGAGTGGAGGGAATGCACGGAATGGGAGGAAGAGAAGAAAAAAAAACATAGCTCGAGAGAACGTGGGCGCACAACACGGACCAGAGTGGCGTTGCTGCCGTCCCATCCCCACGGGTTTTCGCGGCTGCCCACTTTTCCCAGCCATGACGGAGTGATGCCATCGCTGGCTTGCAACCGCACTGATTTGGGCCCCCCCGCCAAAAGGCCACGCCAGGCGGGCTTGGTTGCATGCATGGGGCACTCGCTCCACCCGCCGTCACTCCCCTCAAGTCCTGTCTGCGATCGGCGAGAGTCGAGAGAGGAGATTCGCTGCATGTTCGCGCGCGATGCAATCACGATCGATGGGACCACGATGGGACACGATTTCGGGCTTCATCTCTTAAGTAATTAGAATTGAGTAGGAGAGGCCTTAACCGTCATCTCGAGAGGGGTCCTCTCCTGTACTCACGATCCAGACACTTTGATCAACATTGATACGGACCCGCTGGGACTCGCTTAGGCCCTCTGGCCCTCGACTTGCCGTGGCTCCGAAAATGGCGCCGGCGGCATTGTGTTTGAGATGCACACGCGGAGGGCTGTGGGTTTTGCACTGTACATAAGTTACTGCTATCCGTATAGTGCTGCCTTCTCTGGCCTGGGACTCTAATGCATGCACGTCCTGTACATACGCCGGTACAGTAGCTTTCGTACACAATCGCCGTACGTGTACCTATCCACCTGCTGTTCAGCCACACACACACACACACACACAGCTATCGCATAGGGCCGACGATACCCTCGTCCTTCTTGGTACTCTTTGACACCTTGCGATACTTCCTTAGTGGAACCACACCAACCTGGGCGCTTGCTCTACGTTTATTCTCATCGCAGAGACAGCTTATCCCTGCCCGCACCTCTATCCACACCCTTCCTGCCGCCCTGTCCTGGTATCCACACTCATCCACACGCAGGACAGATACATCCACACAGCCCGCTGGATAACTCATCCCCACCACTCGTCCTGGTACCACAGACAACACGCACGCTGTGCCTCTACACAACCTGGAATTCACTCGCATGTTCACCTGAACGAGCATTGAGGGAAGAGTAATCAGTGAGAGACCGCACGGGAGGAGCAGGAGAGACACTGGCAACGAGGAAAAGAGGGCGCCCCCATTACCCGTCCGTTCGTTCACATTACCCGTTCCCGTTCCGACCCTGTTTCGTGCTCACTCGCGCTGCTCACTTCCATCACTCCCGCGCGCGACCCCTACCCAGTCGTGCCATACTGTACCCACTCTACCAAGATCCTCTCCACCTCTAGACTCTATCTACATCCTCTTCCTTCCCTTCTACTCTTCTACACCACACCCTCTCTCGCCCGCAACATTCTTCCCACCTCAACCTCACTTGGACTTTTCGCGCCAACGACCTGCAACACGAATCGCTTTGCGCTCGAATCCCCTCCACCACGCTTGAGACCCCGACGTCCGATCCGAGGAAAATCTGACTGGACGACCATTCGACCGTGGATTTCCGTCATTCACTTGCATAGCGATCTTGCTGGTGGCCGGTTTGATTGTTTTTGGCACCCCAGCATCACGGACTGCACTTAAGTTGTGTTGTCCACAAGTCGACTTTCGCAGCCGACTCGCCCGTTGGAAAATCCCGCGGATTCGTCGGTTCCGGGGACCGTCGCTTGCCGCACTCTGAATGTTCTTCGTCACTCGTTGAAGAACATTCGAGCGAGACAACACATATGCGAGAGGATCGGCCGGACAGTGACATTCTTTCCTCCCTCGACACCGACGTCTGTCCACACGACCCCAACGTCGAGCGGGAGCCGTATGTGCCCGCCACGGCCCACGGCGACATGACCGAAGTCCTGCACGTCCCCAGACAGCCAGACGGCCAATCATTCTACGAGTCCGCCGGCCTCAGACGATCTCCACCCTCGTCCTCTTCCCTCTTTCTCGATACCGCCTCGCCGGTGTCGACGACCTCGTCGAGCCCTAAGCACAGCATCATCACCACCACGGCGCCCATCGAATCACCCGAGGCCGTCCGGTCGCCGTCGCCGGAGGTCGCGGCGTCGACCCAGCCTTCGACGACGGAAACGAGCCGGAAAAGCGTCGCGGCGTCACATGGCCTGAACATCGACACCAGTCGCTCGTCAAATTCGCCGACGGAGTCGAACGCCGACATTGCGGACACGCCGCTGCCCTCCCCTGCCTACAGTTCCGATGTGATCGAGTCGCCCACCTCCGAAACCACCATCTCTGACTCGCCACTCCCGACGCCCACCGTCTGTGACGATACGGCCGTCAAGGACCCACCGTCGCGACAAGTCGACTTCCTGACGCACGAGTGGCGGGAAGAGGATATCTGGTCATCATGGCGACACATCGTCTGCAACCGGAAGATCTATGGTGAGCGTTCGCGCTTGGAGAACGCCTCGTGGCGGCAATGGGGCAAGACGAAGCACAACTTGCGCACCATTGCGCCCGAGACACTGAATTGGTAAGTGCTGATCCAATGTGAACCATCGGCCATGATATAATGGACTAACATTATAATAGGCTCAAAGAGTCGGACATCACTTGGCTCTATGGCCCGCTCAAACTTGCATCGTCATATCCGATCTCACAAAATGCCTCGGCACCCTCGTCGACGATTTCGAAAAACAACTCTTTTATCAACAAGAAGCCTATCCTCAAGAAGCGTAGTATGTCCGAGGTAATGTTGGCTCGCTCCATTTCGAGCTCATCATTGCTACGCGAGGCTGCCACGACGGCGCTCTACTCGCAGCGTCGTGGCCCGCGTCGCTCGGATGCCAGCTCTGAGTTTTCCGAGAGCAAGCTGCCTTCCGAGGTTCCCAGCCGGGACCAACCGGACTACTTCACCAGCCGTAGCTCCAGCACTTGCGACACGCCGAGCGAGAAGAAGCACATTCGCTTCGACGACCGTGTGGAGCAATGCATCGCCGTTGACCACAAAGACCTTGGTCTTGACGAGGATAGCGACGACGAGGACCGCACTCGCGATTACCACCCCGATGGCAGCTCCACCTCAAGCGACGAGGACGGCGGCCTGGTCATGAAGCGGAGTTCTTCCTTTTTGAACCCGACTTCAGCCAACTCTGCCGATGGCCGCCCGAAGACTGGCAGCCGACGAAATTCCTACACGGGACGGAAAATCATCGAGACGTTACCGGCCACGACACTCAAATACCGTACCGACAGCCCGGATATCACCGAACAGGCACAACACCACACCTTCGGCCGTGCCTGGAATTCTGGAGCCAACTCAAATCAATCACGACTCAGCCCACGAGCGTCACAAGAGACGCTGCGTCCGTCCAACCCCTCTGCCAACTTCTTGCTGCCTGAGGACGACGATGACGAGGACGGCGATGTGGACGATGACGACGCCGCCGGCGACGACTCCGACTCCTCCTGGTCCTTCGGCGCCAGCAACCCAAAATCCTCGCTGGGCGCCTCCGCCGGCGCTCGCGGCCGCAACTACGGCAAGAACCGCCGCGGCGGTGACTACGACGAGTACGACGAGGGCCAAATGGCCGGCATGCGCCGCACCGGCAGTGGCATGTTCATGCCCTACGATGACGACGAGTTCGGCTCCGGCGCCGGATCCGGCGCCACGGGTCTCTTGGGTCGTGTCAGCGAGACGATCAATACGGCCCGCGACATCGCCCATGTCATCTGGACGGTCGGATGGAGGACGTGAACTCGCGCGGAAGACTGGCGTCGTGTGGCATTGCTATCCTGATTGCGGTGGCGTCGCACACGATGCTGGCTCACGAGCTCGATATATTATTTGCACTGGCATATTTGCCCGCGACGCATACAGGCACGCGCATACTGCTCCACACTCTGGACTTACATTCGGACGAGAGCGACTTTGGCAAGGCTGTTCGTTTCTCGATCGGAACAATCGTATGATACGACGCGAACATGTGCACACGTTCAAGGCGATTACTGGCTCGCGCACCGACCGCCGTGGATCTGAACAATCAGGTCCTCCTGACGTGCGGTCGCGCACTGCCGATTCGTCTCTCGTGTCCGAGACGAGGACCGCAAGATCACCGATGCCACGATCGCGAACGCTGTGCCCTCCTCGGTCCCGGACCAACTTCCACTTCAAGCTTGTCATTGTTATTGGATCATCATTTATCATTTTTTTCGCCACGATTTTTTTTTTCTCGGGGAGAACAGAGGCAAACCGATCCAGGGCGGCGCGTTTGGCTTTGCTTTGGCTTTGACTTTTTCTTGCACTCCTTCGTACGAAACTCGTGCGACCATTAATTTTGGACGCCCGCGATCATCGCACCTTCATTGGTGTGAGGGATTCTTCGGGCTCCTGGCGTTTTTGTGTGTGCTTTTGGGAGTACGGTCTGGTCAGGGAAACAAAATGGGAGATGCGAGGGGACGGGAGCGGAGCGGATTAACGACACTTTCGACACAAACATGCATATTGTATTGATTTTTGATTTTGAACATTCTGGCGGGCTGGCAGGGGATCGCATCTGAACGGCCTTGGTCTGGTTGTGGTGGTGGTTGTGGGTATTTGCTATCGTTGTATGTGGGTGGAGAAAACAGGGAGACACACGGACCAATGATGAATATGGATTTTTCTCTGAAAGGTGGTCGGTTTGTTCCTTTTGCTTTCTTCTGCGTGGTGATGTGAAGGAATTGTGTGGTTCGTGATGCGCTGTAATGATGGCGCATGCGAGGTATGGGTGCAAGAGCGATGGATCTCTTGTTACTGGCGTTGACAGGTGCGCGCATACAACGTGACACGACGTCGGTTGCATTTCTCTATCATCTATCTGACGGCTGAAACGAATGGCAGAGAAGTTCCTTGCCATCACCATCACCAATGCCCTGCTTCGATGCTCAAAGTCCTCCGCTCGGTAAATGACGTTGAGAGCATTTCCCCCTTTGAGCTCCCCAGTGGCGAATGATAATGCAACTGCATGCATGATAAGCTCGCATGAGAGAGAGAGGGAGAGCGAGAGAGAGCGTGTGTGCGTGAAAGAGAGCCGCATCATCCTCAAGCATACGTCGATCGGATGCAGGCATGGCATCGCGAGGCGGGCTGCCTCTGCCAACCTACCCTTGCGTCCGGGTAGGACGGCCATTGGCGATCGAAAGACTGAGTTTCTGAGCTCGAGTCATGTACTGCGGTCGTGCATGATTCTGGCTGAAGGAGCATGTGAAAGTGCTGCTCGCTGCTCGCTGCTCCGCACGATAACGACATGCGGCGCACCTGGACGTTCCCTGCGTTTTTGCTGCGGCGGCGCCGCCGCATTCCTCAATGATCGACAGATTGGCAAAGCCGAATCTGCACGGGCGGGACATGGATGTGGATATCCACAGACGACCAGACCGCTCTCCGTCCTCGTCATATTCCACAATTCTCCACAATATCAGCCGGGAAGTACCACCCCTTTGACGGCGAAGTAAAAGCGGAAAAATGCAGGGACCATCACGTCTTCGACGCCTCCTATAGGGTACAACGCCAAATGGGTCGATCGTAGGACGGGAAAGAAAAATTCAGGTGCCTGCCGTACGGAAACGAGAGGAGGCGATAGTACTCTATAGGGTAAAAGCCTGGAGAAAGCGAGACGGGGGCTAGACGAGCGAACGGGACGAACGCATCCGTGCACGCTATCTGCTTGCGAGCGGTTGCGGGCGGGCGTTCGACGCACGCGGAGAGGTCGTAGTAGGACCCTGCATAATTACCTTTCCTTCTTGTGCTTGGCTCTTCGGTTGGCTCGCATTGGAGGAGGACGGGCGAGGGGCGTTCTTCCGACGAAAATCAATGTCAGCAGTATGAGTGGAAGGCAATCCTCCAAGAGCGGGCGGGAAAGAGATCGTCTGGTGAAAGATGTTGTGCATGCTGCGAGAGCCCGCACGACGCCCACAGCATCGACACGGAGGCTCACCTTGCTTAAGCCGCTCAGCTCACCACGTGAGCTCCAGCAATGGTAGCCCGCGAGTCGGTCTCTTCATGTCTCAGCCGGCAGTCTCGGATGACCAACGCAAAAGCGATTCGTTCTTCTCGCGTCCGCACAAACAAGGGACCGATAGATGGGGCCGCGCCGCGGGGACGGCAATATCCAGCGAACGGCGCGTAACGCTGCGATGCACGGCACAGGCAGCGAAATAGCCAATGGCACTTTTCCCCCTTTGGATCTTTATTATAGGTACTGCGAGCGCAATGGCGCAAGACGTTGGGGTAAAGGGGACCGAGAGACATGCCGCCGGGTCGCACTACGGCGCGGTCAGCACGTTGGGGACGAATCTGTGGGGTGGAGCCTCCGCCCTCGCGTGAGCGATCGATTCAATGGTTTGCAGGGTCTTGCTTTTGTGGAGAGAGCGATGGGAAATCGGGGTGGGACCGGGCCATTCGTTGGTTGCGGGTGCGTCGGGGCCGTCGTCCCGGCGAGACGTGGTTCGGCTCAGGGAAGAGTCGTGTTGGCTGACATGAATGAAGACTGACATGTGAATGCTGAGTCATCGGGAGGTTTGACGAAGAAGGTCAGGTGATGCTCCGGATAGCTTCTTGATGAGTGCACTTGATCTGGTGCATGGCTCACGTCGATGTCACAGCCATGATGGGCGTGTGCTTAATCGCTCATGTCTATCTCTTGATGTGAAATATGTGGGGAACCGAACATTCCATGGGCGGTCACCATCAAAGTCTCCCTTAGGGTTATCTGTCGGACGTGGCGATCCGATCACCAACTTCCTGCGTGCTCGAATAAGTTTAAACGCCCTGTAATACCACTGCTCAACCGAAGATGGTATGATTCGCTCATAATATTTCTCAGGGAATTACAACCCTCACGGTATCATTCTACCAAAACCTAACACAGCAGTATGATCATAAGCGATGCATCATCAGTCGTCCGAGTCGGCATTCAACCTTTTCCCGTCCAACGCGTCGATCACTGCATCATGGCGCTCCTAAAGGGACTGTGCCCTCTCCTTCCTTTCCTGTTTAATCTCCTTCTGCTCATTGCCAACCTTGATACACTTAGTAGAAGCTTCGCGATACACGAGCTAGCGATTGCACTGCTTCGAAGCCAGGAAGACTCATATAGATCGTACTCTTGATCTCATTCGGTGATTCCTCAAACCAAGCTCGAGGGCCGTCACGCTTTATGATCGACCCTTCCATATGGCAATGATTAGCAATGCGTCAAGACAACACTTTGAAAGGCGGTGCTTTCCAAATCCCGTGTATCGTGATTTCTTGTTACCATGAGCTGGTGCCCATGGGCCAGAACGTGTGTACCGATCGTAGTGATGCGAGTGGTTCAGATAACAGGATTACGAATGCTAATGTCTTTGACAAGTGTCTCGAGCTTTGGGAAATCACCAGAGTCGCAAAACTGCAATGGAGACACCCCTGGGTGCTCAACTGGTGGCTCGAATTTAAGCGCCGGCGAAACATGAAGATCTAAGACTTCCTTCAAGGTACTCCAACCGCACGCTTGCATGGGCGGAGCGATGGGCCGACAAGAACTTTGAATGCCGTGAATCCATGTCGACTTGAGGACAACGAGACAAATTTGGTTTTCATGGCCTTGGAAGCACCACCAAATGACTGTGCGTAGCAGGCCAGGGTTCAGATTCTATATACAGGCCTTGAGTTGTAAGACTGCTGCCTCGTCACCATGGATTGATAGGTTCAAACAGCAGCAAGGTATCGGCCGTGGAGATACTGGAACCGTCGCCTCCACGGAAGGGGAGCCGATGTAGTCTGGCTCTTCACCAGTCGATAAAGCACAAGCGGCCCTCCGATATCTTATCGGCGTATTTCCGTGCTTCTACATTGAGCCTCTTCTCTAGATCTTGTTCTCTCTCTCGTTTTGCTGTTTGCACGTTTCAGCAAGAGATTCCTTCTAACGTCAGTTCTTTTCCTTATCTAGCGCATGCCAATTCTCTAGCCAAGCTTGCTCTCAGAAGACATAACCGTATTCACTCAGCTGTAACTGCTCTTCAGCATCATTGAGATCTGCTCGCACGCAGGGAGCACGCTGATGTGCCCAAAGCCAGCTATTGCGCTGACTAGGATCAAGATCGCGGGAGAATCGGGCTTCGAGGAGCGCACAGGCGATCTCGGACTCTTTGACTCTTTCTTCTGCGATTCGGCCAGAGTATAGTTGCCATAGAGCTCGAGATCACCGATCTTGATCGCCTCGCTCAATGCCGTAATCAGATCAACGAGACCAGTGAAAGTCCCATCGAAGTCGTTTCTGTCGATTTGGATCGCGTCGGCATCGTAAGATATGAGGTCATAGGCACGATGTAGCCGTCGAACGAGGTATTGTGGATTATACGAACCAAAGAAATGTCCGAGTTGCCACAGGTACATGTTCCAAGCCACTTCGATCCAAGCTCCCTAAGTGAGGATCAAGTCCGCAGCAACTGCGAACATATTAGTTGCAACCGTCGCCGATTTGTCAACCCAAGCCATAATAAGTAATTGAACAGTATGCATCGTCTGTCATAGCCTCTTGAAATGCGCCATACATACACGAGATTTGTTCTATTTCCCATGGGACAAAATAACCCATGTTACCTCTCGTTCTGGAAGACCATCTCCAGAACACGCATATTTGCCAACCTTTGCCGACCACAGCCTCTGCATAGGGCTACCGTAGGAGGCATGATATAGTTCGAGACGGTACAGCGCCAGCTGAGTACGAGTCAATTCGGTGTCAGCTGGAACACTCCGTGAACACTGCGTAGTATCAGACCATTCCTTGGCTGCAACTGCTAGAGTATTGCCGGCATAGTCGGTAGGGAGTTCATCAATCACATTATGAAGCTGCACAAGCCTGTGAATGTCGTGCACTCTGCAGTTCCTCATAACGTTTGTCGTCCTCAGGTTCCGGTCTTGGTCGGAAAGTGAAACGAGCTGTCCGGCGCTGTAGACCATGATGGTTTCATCAAGAGTAGGCCGTAATATGAGATTCTGCGATACAGGTGGAGAAAATCCTGTCGCGTTGGCTTGGTAGACTGAGTGGAGATCGTGGTTGACCAGCGCCAGTGGGTGCGCCGAGTCGAAATGTTGCAGACCGAAGGTGTCCAAGTTCTTCAATTCAGTCGGTAATTCCGTAAACATGGACCTACGTTCCAAAGATGGTAGCATGAGAGGCGGGCAGCATGAGAGACGACTGAAACGATGTGGCCGAACGGCAATCATTCGTAAGATATTCATCACGGAGAAATAGGAGGCATCTAAGACCGAGTAACAAGATGTATCGATATGGTAGCTCTGTCCTGTCGCACGTGTTCTGAGGTTGCGAGTCCGGTTGCCAAGTGGTGTTGGATCAAGAGCATGCGCGCACTGAACAGTTAAATGGTATGTGTTACAAGGCTCCTGCAGGACCCGTCTCGCGTCGATCAGACCAATATAGACCCTACGAAAGTCGTATATATATGATTCAGGGGCATCGGGGCCACAATACCGGAAGTCGTTTGCATGGAGCTAGCCACAAGTTTATCGAACGATCGTTGAATTTTGGTCCTCACTCGTGAACTTCACGGACACCACGTCACGCACGATAATGCCATTTCCATGATGAGCAACGCCTTCATTGTTGAATAAGCGTTTACCAATCGATGAAGCATAGACGGCCACGCCCATATGTCTCATCGGCATATTTTCGCGCGGCTTCCTTGTATCTGATCTCAAGTTTCTCTTCAATCTGACTTTGCTGCTCAAGTTCATGCTCGAGGGATGGTGGCTCACATGGATGGTCAAACATGTGCCACCTCTGTAGTCGTTCTTGGTCCCAAAAGACGTAGCCGCAGCTTCGCATCGGCTTGGCGACATGAGAAAATACGCAGAAATTCGGAGTCGAGTCGCGATGGGCCCATCGCCATGCGCGTTCCGGTCCGGGATCAAAGTCGCGTACAAATGGTGTGCTCAAGCTCCCCTTTGCCGACCCTGGAACCTCATTCTCTAATTCTTGAATAGTGCGATGCTCCTCTTGGTTTATCGCGTATGTCAGACCATCGTGAATAGATTCGAATCCCTGATAATGGCCGTTAAAGTCGTCTCTGTCCATGACGATAGCATCTTCTCGTAGCAACAGGAAATTGTGTACGTGGCGCAGGCCGCGTGCCATATGGAGCTGATTGTACGGCCTAAAAAAGAGGTCGAGATGCCAAAGATACATGTCCCAAGCTGCTTCAATCCATGGTCCGTTTGTCAAGATTAGTCTTTCCGCGACTTTGGTACGTCAGCAAAGTCTCTCTACAAATCCATGCTCTGTCGCAAGGACGACGTACCTTCAGTCATGGCCTGCCAAATGATCTCGTAGACAATGGCGATCTGTTCAATCTCCCAAGGCGCAAAGTGTTTCCAGAACGCCTCCCGTTCGCCGTCGTGCGCTTGAACGGATCTTCTTGTAGGATCTCCGAACATAGCAAAATACAGTTCGAAGCGATATAGTGCTTGCTGGATGCGGATCCGCTCCGTTGGACTCGGGAAATCTTGTGGCAACCCGCCTGCATCGGTAAAGTGGCTGGCCGCATTAGACAGGGTCGTTATCGCAATCTTATCCGTGAATTTTTCAATCGTTTCGTGAAGTTCTAAGAGGTCGCGTATTTCGTAGCGATCGCAAGCTCTGATATAATCCGTAGCCCGGCTGTGATACTGCGCGAAAAAAGGCGCGGTCTCACTCCAGGTCCACCTCGTGGTCTGGTCATACTTGGCTTCCCATAATGCTATAGCCTCCTCAAGCACGCATGGCGGAATCTGGTTCTGTAGCACTTGTCGGGTGATTTCTGCCTCATCTGCGACGAAGACTTGATAAAAGTCATGGGCTGCCAGCGCTAACGAGGAAACGTCTTTGAAAGTCGGCAATTTTGTGAAGACCACGACCTTGAGTTCGTTCGGTAGCTGCCCAAAGTAGGACATGGTTGTTCATGCGCCTTGCATTGATGCCTAAAGGAATCCTAGAAGCGCAACTTGATTGGAATTCAGACGAGTGAGTTGGTGCTTGGGAAGGGCGCGAGATCTATCAATATCGATGTCATGTGCGCATTAACTCTGAAGACAAAGCCGCCTGATATTGCGATGGGCCATAACATCGTAGTTCCAGAGGAGAGCGCGTCTGAGAAACCAGTGGAGGCCTCGCGCCTATGTCGAGGGCAAATCTAGCAGTGACCGACGAAGATGCGGCCAAGCGCGCGCTCGTCTTATCTAATGAGTAACCTTGATGCGTGTGGTCAGCTTCTCACCCAATCGACTTGCGCGCGCTTAAATCCAGCCCCCAATGTGCCGAACAAAAGCAACATGGATACACCTCTGCACATCTGGCATCACCATAAGATGATGAAAATGCAGTGTGAAATTGACACCCCAACCTTCAGGAGGAGGCACGGGTCTCGTCTTTGGCAACTTTGCAGTTCGCCAAAATCCTGGCGGCTCGTTGCCGCTGCGTGGCGTACATGATGAGAAGATTTGTTGCTTCAATATATATTCAAGTATAGCTGTATAGCAGAAACTGGGTGGAGAATAGACTACATACGACTCATCGTTTGCTTTTTCAGAATAAATTCTTGAAAGCATAGCCTGGTCCATCATGCCGCTCTCCGGGAAGAAGAAAAGCAAGGCGAAACCCGAGGAGCAAGTAGTGCCAATGTTAGCACCGACAGCACCGCCTGCGGGCCTTAACCGGCACCAAAGACGCGCTCTCAAAATGCAAGAGCCATGGGAAAAGCAGAGACCCCAGCCAGAGATGCGACACTACGACCGCCCGGTTCCTTCATCGTTTTTCTCTTTCTTCAAACGAGGGCCGGTCAAGTCGCATACTCAAGTCTCACGACCGATACAAAATGAATCTGTAGCCCTGCCACCACAAGCAAAGCCTTCTCGACAGACGGATCCGAGGGGATCCAAGCCTCGTTCCAAGCGTGCTTAAGTCCAGCCTCAACAATTCCCATCGCCGTCCGCCCAGGTGAACCGACCACCACCTTCCGTCACCCACAATTCAACATTCAGACCCAATCCTCTGGTGCCTCATATCAATCACGACAATCCGCATCATTTCCACGACCATGGTCGAGATACTCATCCCAATTTCTATTGCCCAGCTGTGCCTACAACTGCCGTCACCTGGCCTGGCCGTAAGCCTGCAGATCCCGGTGCGATGCATGTCAAAAGCCGCCGCAATGATCTCCAGGGACACGGCTGGTATGAGAGAGCGCCTACTACAGGCTCCGCACCGGCGCGGCGCGAGACCTTACAACACCACAACGACAATTACTTCCGACAAGCGCCGATTGCACGCGCCGATGGGCTAGGACGGGTTTTCAAGGAGCGGAGCGAACAGTATCACGCGCCGGGCAAGCAAGTCACGCTCACATGTGCCACATACACCGCCGTGAGCAAGGCCATGGAACGGGAGGCTCCAGACCCGCGTGACGTGCAGCGAAATCCGCACCTTTATGCCCGAAAACTGACCAGCCAGGGGCTGTGTTTGCGCGCCTCACATGAAGAAGCAATGCGGCTGGCAGAACTCGCCGCAGCGCAGTATGATGAGTACGCGCACAAATAATTTTGATCCCACATCGACCGAACAGACTGCTGACTTTATTTACTCAGAGGATCGCGACGGCGAAAGGAATTTCGATACAACTACATCGGATACGATGAGCATAAAAGCGACCAAGGTACGCCGGATCGCTATGATCACTTTATTGATTGCTTGTTCTACCCCCAGAAGGCGTAGCTCGATGTTCCGGACTTCGCTGATCACAACCAATGACAGGGCATGCAAAGCAAATTGCTCAACAAGCTGAAGCAAGCAAGGGGTACAGAGCGAGGGCAAGGGAGCATCAAGCTAGGCTTTTGGAACGTTTGTAAATCCAGACATTCACTGTTGAAATCGCGAGATTCAGTCACCGAATGGCCACACCTCTTCCCACACTTTACGGTCTTCAGCTGATGTTGAGAAGTCTTCAATAACCTGACACTTCACTCTGCGCAAGGCTGCTTTCGAATCGTCATACAAATCTGGACGGACGCAGCCCTTTTCTGGAAACAGAGGCCCCAAAGCATCTTTGATGACGTTCATAGCATTCATGCTTGCTGCGGTTTTCTCCACGTCTTCGTGGATCGAAGCCAATTCAGCTTCAGAGAAATGAACCGGAGAGTTCTCCATCTCTGCAAGGGAGCCCAGACAGTATGCCTCACCAACCTCATACATGTTCCGCGTTGTATTGATGAAACCAGAAGCCTCAGATTCCTCATATGCTACTGCATCAAAGAGTGACTTGATATTCTTGTGCAAGAGTGCCTTATAGCCTGACACCAGGACTTGCTCCTCGTACAGTTTTAGAGCTCCAGCTTTCTCCTTGGGGTACAGGATCTGAGACAACGGGGGCATCTTTGGTCGTTCGAGGCCCTGAATGGTGGGTCCGTCATAGTCCAAGAATCCAGGTATGACGGTGTGATCAAAAAGGGGTGCGATGCATGTCGACTGCCAGTCGATGATTGCCACAATAGTAGTCGGATCGTTAGCGTCGACGAAGATGTTCTCTTCATGTAGGTCATCATGCCAAATGTGAGGAGTGGATGCCCATGGCTCTTTTGGTAGAACATGAGGTAATGCTTTTAGGGCCGCTTTGCAAGCGAAACGTTTCTTGTCCTGGGTGGGCTGGTAAAGAGATGGGCCACACAACATTGTTAGGGGCGTGGGCAACGTGCCAGGATTTCGAGCAGCCGCGAGGTCGCGCTTCAGAACTGCTCGCCTGTAGTCTTCTATTGACGTCCCTAAGACTATGGGTAAGTGGATACTCTCTCAAGAAGCAACCGGTTGCACTCACAAGGTCCTCTTTCGCAATCGAGGTCCGCTCTGCCAAAATCCATCCATTCCCTGGCCACAATCGGCCCGATCGCAAACTTTGAATCCGCAACTGGGTTGCCTGAATCGCCAAAGAACACGGGGCTTTCAATGGGCGACATTGGCAAGTCTCTTTTATAGTAGAGGCTGCCAATGCCACCGAAGCATATCTTCGACCACGTCCGCTGGTGTCTTGCGATGGATCTCATAAGCTGAGCTTTTTGATCAAGATTCATTCTAGGCCAGACAGTCCCCAATTGCACACCTTTCGCCTTCTCCATGATGATGTATTCGGCTTTGACAGCGTTCTCACTGCTGGAGTCCCAGGCGAGCACTTGAGGAGTTGGAGTCTGCATTATGTTCCGCATCTAAGACTTGTAAGATGACGTCGTGCATTGAACGGGGAGTAACAAGCTACCAAGTCCATTGTAGCCACCTCGCTGGCGGTTGTGAAATGGGGTAGGCCGGCATTTGGGTTTGGGACCTTTGCCACGACTTGCCCATCATCCTCCATGGTAAGAAGGAACGCTTTATTGTACATGCCATCGGCGAATTTCTCCACGTGGATGCAATCCTTTCCGGTGGCATCGCTAGCGATTTTACAAAGCTTGTTCATATCGAATTTGATGTGGCGCTGTGCCATCTGATTTTCTTCATCAGCGACGAAACGTCCCCGAGTGAAGCGGAAGAAGTCGGCATGCTGGTTCCAGTCCAGAATTTTCCTTCTAGATAGAGAAGCAGATAGTCTACTCGAGATCGGCATCGCGCTGGATCAAGCGACCGCGCGACGCGTAGTTTCTGAGCGAGATAAGGTAATTTTGCCGGGAAAGCACCCTGCTGCCGATAATTCACAAAGATGCATGTGGTCTTCAGATTGTATCATAGAGATGGACAAACTCAAATCATTACGCGATCTGATGAATGAGCCGACGCTTCAGTGGCAGATTGAAGGTGTACTTGGTCGAATGCGGGCGCTCGGGCCACCTTGAGACACACATAACACACGAGGTCGTCGTGCAATCCGGATCCAAATTCAAGTGTTCCCCAATACCTTCAATATGAGATGCCGTTGCCTGAGGTCCAGCATTTTAGCATCGTACCGTCGTCAAAATGCGATTTCTACATTATCTGGGCACCAACCATTTGATCTCCATATCGATAAACATTGATTGGCATGCCACACGAACATGATCGTCATGTACGAATATATTCCAATACCAGATCATGAATCGTAATCAACAACTTGAAGTTTATTGAGCCTCTTCTTGGCAATATTGCCCGCTCTGAATAACTATATCTAGATTCACCGTCTAATCTTCCAACTTTGGTTGAATAGTAAGGCTGTAGCATAACTTCAACAGATCTAGGCACTGACTTCACATCTTATTAACACGAGCAATGTCTCGCCATGATGTGTTTTCTATTCCCGGTGTTGATGATGGGGATCGGGGTCCGGGTGACTGCACATCTAGCCGTAGAGTACTTCAATGTTAATCGCATGCTATAGAATAGACCACAGGGTATGTTGACAATCACGGTATAACTTACATGTTCCATGATAATAGCTGGGCATTTTTAAATGAGAAACCATCGGCCTCGTGGAGTACGACGTGAGGCAAGCATCAGGATTGAATACAAAAAGTCAAAACAACTATCAACGGTTTGTTTCAGTCTATCATATTGTTACACGTCCGTTCAGCTCCAACTACGATTGTGTCAAACCGTCCAAGAAAGCTTGTGTTTCATGTCTAGGCAAGAATGTGAACAACCTACCGAGGCTTGGTCGAACGTGATTGCAAACATGAAGGGCAAGATCCTTACAACATCCGCGAAATATGTTCGATACATCACTAGATTTGACCTTGATGATGGGTATAACTCTTCTATCCATGGAAAATTAGATCGACTGCAAGGGAATGCTCCACTTGAGCTTCTGCATATCACTACGAAGCTATGTGACAGAAAGCATGATCCACAAGGATTGTCAATTAAGAGAAGCGCTTCTGGTGCGCAATAAGAATCACGGAGAACTGTCAATTCACGATAAAGTCAGTGATAGTACCCGTCTATGCATCGATCATGACAAGCATCTTCTCACATCTGCGGAGCATTCGAAGTGTCGAATAAGCTCTCATGGATCTGAGGCACCGCTCCTTCTACGATGACCTTCTTTTCGTGTGTTAATCCAGACTTTCATCACATCACGCTGAGATCACCTTTGAGACTGTCATCGAACCACGGCAGTATGGTGTTACAAGATCGTCGCTTCATGAACTACAATAGATTGAACTTATTTCGCCCGCACCTGAGTGGAAGCACTAGCTCCCGATGTTAGACATGACCTTGATGACTCTCTGACACAGCAGGAAATGCGAGTATTAGTCCAAGACACATGCCTCGAGAGACTATGCAATAGCCGCGATAGTAATCTTGATTTTCTCATAACTCGACTCATGTTATCATCACCTCAATACCTATACGTGTAGAGCAAACGTTCGATGACTGGCCGCGTGGATGTTGGTTCAGCACAAACCACGGGCCGCCAACGCCGACGTTCGTCGATCATAAGCGACCGTCGCAAACGCAAATAGATTAAAACTTCACAACGACAGGCAAAACGAGCCGAGATTACGCGCTGCATGCAATCAACATGGCGAGATCCACAATACATGTCCCTATAGCACTGTATATTATAGTTCTCTTTCGCTCAGAGCCGCACCAATGACTGGAGCTCGTCAAAATACGAACGTAATATAGACGCTTCACGTGGCCTATATGCCTGCACAGCCTTGCCGTGTCATTCCTCAGGACCAGATAAACATCCACGTCGCGCAGCAGCTTGATCAGCATACGTGGTGCTTTCTTCACTGATAGCGGCTGCGCACCTCCAGATGACTGGAACCAAACTCCGACATTCTCGCGTAGGGTATGGCGGGAAATCTTCTTAGATTGCGACACACACACGAAGTCACGCGCGATAAATACTGGCACGTCGCTGCCTGAGGACCACTTTCCTGGCCAGACAAAGCCAAGGAGTCTCGCCAGCAGCGCTGTGACCCTCGCGGGTGCGATGCATGCATTTACGCGGAATTTGCTTGTTTGGCTATCTTCGCGCAATGATTTCCGAATCCGTGTCCATTGCGTGGCGATTGCGCGAGCGAATGTGGGGTGGTGCGATGGGCAAAAAAGTCAAAATGCCGCCATCGCTGTGGAGAAATGCGGAGGAAAGCACACGAGGAAGGATTCGACGAAGCGCTGGAACTTGAAAGTCACTCCGCGGTTTCGGAACGCTATCATCGTGATAAGGGCATGTAGAACATGGCAGATTCGAAGGTACCACGATCGCGCTACGGACCGATGCGAGAGGACAATGGACTGCGCAGCTCCGCCGTTGTGAGGCAGTGGCATCAGCGCAAGAACCGTAGGTGGAGACCTTTGGCAAGAGACGGGCATCGCTGCGAGGAGAGCTGACACCGACTGTAACGAGCCTGTACCCGTAGACGGAAGTAGCAGATGGCTGAATCAACACCTTCCTAACCACGAGAAGCGCACGAGCGGTGTGGCTACTGCAGTGCTCGCAGCGGCAACAGCGGCAGCAAGCAGGAGTTCGCAGGAGTGCACGAACGGTGGTGCATCCGCATCGCATAGCATCTCCTCATTTGTCGTATACAGTTCACCCCTCGCGGACCGTGTCGCCCCTACCATCACGCTCGATTTTAGATCATGACAATGGTGACTTACCTCCTGTTCTATGCAGGAAGAAGAGGCGGAGGCGTGCATTGGAGCTGAAGGATTTTCGCCGTCCAGTACCCAGCAGTAACTACAGTCTCCATAGTCGGTGAAGCGGCCCAGTGCTGGTATCGGTACATACGACGCCCAAGTACCGCGACGACGACAGACGAGAGCGCTGCGATTGGCGACGCCAGAGAAGTCCAACACGGCAGTACCTACCATGTACCGTGCCGGTCCCAGCGGCGATCCCACGTCGTCCAAAGACGCTGCCGGCCGGTCAGTCCTCGCCGCGTGACCCGCAGGGTTGGGTAACGAGAGGTGCGCCACGCCTTTGCCCCCACCGCCACCACAACGGGCAAAGAGTGGGAAAAGGGAAGATTTTCTCAGCCTTGTGATTCACTGTCTGCTATGATGTGTACATTGTCGAAAAGTCACAGCTGCACCTCACGCTAAGGGCTGCGAAGAGGTGTGCGGTGAGATGTGTCTTGCAGCGATGGGCAGCGAATCAGCGGGCTGGGAGCTTGAAATTCTTGAGGCAGAGCTCTTCGTAGACCGGAGTCCAGTGCGCGAAAGGCTGTACTGCGATCACCACGGCGAAGGCGAGGGGCGGGCTTGGACGGAAGGTGATCCTGCATGGAGCATAGCAGGGTTCTCGCCGTCGAAATCCACAGCTGATGTTGCGAAGCCTACTGTGCCGTTGGCCCGATATTCTGGGCACACTGCTCCCCAATGTTGGCACAGGCGCGGTGATAAAGGCAGCGGCTCAGAGCAACGTGGCAGCCAGCCGAACCCTGGGACGGGTATGGCGCACCTTGCCAGGTGTATGTACGATCGATCGCTCATCTCGTTTAAACGGTTCGTCACAGGAAGACGATGTGATACGAGCGTTTCGCAGTGTCATTGCAAGCAATGTATCTTTTTCTGCGTCAGCAAGGGGATGGACGATTTTGATGACTGTCGCACCGAAAGAGGCAACAAGTCCGAAGAACCAGGCTTGCCCAACCTCGTGGCATTTGACCCGCTTGCGCCAACGGGCCGTCGATCTTGTGTGGGGTTTGGCAAGCCAGCCCAGATTGTCCGCATGGTCGATCTGGGCACTGTACAGGACCGTCCATGCAAGACTAACTTAGCTTTCGCTATGACAGGGAGTCTTCGCCGTAGCTTGGTTGAAAGGCCACTATCGCGTGTTGTCTCAGGCGTGCAGAAGTAACGTCTTGACTCGCTCGTTGTCCAAGCACGGTCCGGACGCATCACCGCGAGCGACCAACGAGACCAATTTTGGCACCATCTCAGCCATTGGTCTCACTATTATCTGGTGTCATTATTGCCTTTCTGCTTGATCGTACACTCCTTTGCCTTGCATACTCGGCAGCATGGTGCCGTACCATGGAACTGCGACTGCCATTTCCGTCGTCCTCGCCGTAGAGTGGATCCTCATCGGCGATCAGAGGGACGATAGTTTGCACGCGTGAACGACGGCCCGCCGGCAAGCAGATAGCGCTTATCGACTGGCGGGGTGCACAACTTCGGAAGCGCACGCAGCCACGCACACGCCGCCGCGTATGTAGATGCTGGACCCGTCCGGACTGCGAACACCGCGACGCCACAGCGGCGCATCGGAACCTGTTGGGCATTCGTCTCCGGACTCGTTCTTCCGAATGACAACGCGAAATGGCTGCTCGGGATGGATACGACTGTGAACTGGAAGAACGCCAAGGATCAAACAAGTACTTCGTGAAATTACGCTCCAAGAAGTAGTCATTGATAGGATCGTCGACTGTCACACAGGCATTGCCGTTGGTTATCCCGGTCTGCATCATGTGCTCTACAATTGTTATTGATCCCGCATATCCGTGCGTCGTTCCGGTGGAGGACGCATGAACTTGACCGCCATGTTCGCATTTTGTGCGAAGGCAAGCCCTGATGCCGCGAGTGTGCGTGGTGATGAGTGGGGCAACGGAAGCGGCCGCATGCCGCGCCGCCGCCGCCGCCGCCGCCTCCGCCATCGCGTGCCTGACTACTGTAGGCCCCAAAAAGGTCCGTACCGGGCTACGCTTCTCTCGGTCAGGTCATCTGGTCCATCCTTTCGACTATAGTCTGCATGCTATGTTGCGACCGCTTTGTCAACGAGAGATTGCCCTGCCTGGATGCGCGACCAATGGCGACGCTTCTGCCGCCAGCGCGGCGCATTGGGGGCGAAATGCTGCACACCACATTGGATCAGCGAACAAGGAAAATTCCAAGATTCTCGATTGGTCACGACACAACCTGGACGAGGGGTAAGGATGGATGCGCCAAGCCTGGTCGGAGTGGCCAAGCCGAATGATCAAGAGATAACACAAAGAGCATGGAGGGGGCAGGCGTTGACCGCAGCTGATCACCGCCGGCATATGCCAGGCTACACTTCAGTTTTTCCTGGTCATTTGGACAAATGCAACGTCGAGATCCGCGCATATTGACCGTGCTGTGCTGTAGTAGAGTGCGAGGCCATGCGACTCCCTCCCCGGACCGGCGCGGAAGATGCGTACACGCGGCAGTTTTCGCAACTCGCACCTCGATTACGAACTCCGTGATGAGTCGCCATTCATCGGAGCGGCAACTGCTTCCCCCCAGTCGTTATGACCGTGGCGGCGTCCAGGATGGTCATGTGCCAAGGAGCACGACAGGTAGATCATTATCATCATGGCCGCCGTGATACTTTCCGCACAGCCAAGGGGGCGAGAACGAAACGAAGAACAGAAGTTTTTTTCCTTCTTCGTTCGCCGTATTTCGAGCCAATCGTGGACTCGGGAATTGGGTTTGCTCATCGCACGCCAACCTCGCGTTTGCGCTATTGTGTAGTGGGTGCGTGGCTGCCATCACGCAGAAAGTTTCGTTCGTGGTGGAAACTCTCGTGGCCAGGAAGGTTTCGCCCACCACGCGGAGATGAAAGCAGGCTGTGAGCTTTGATAGGACGGTTCAATCTCGACTTGCGACGCCCGGGACTAGTGATATTGAATTTTTCCTTGCCGTACGCCTTTTGAGTTTACATCCGCCGTGTCGTGAGAACTGCCGTGACTGAGTCCGAAGCGTCGTCGTCATGATGGCGAACCGATTATCAGTCGTTGAAGAAGGCCTGACGTGTGATCTGTCGCCAAAGTGAAGAAAAACCTTGGCAGACGGTCGCGTTCCAGGGCTCGTATAGTTCGCCTCGCGGAGTTCTCCATGCAAACCTCCGGCCTTAGGCCACGCTTCGCATGCACGCACGAACTCACCTGCGTGTCGAAGTACTACTCTTGACGATCTTTGTTTTTCGCATGCAGCCAAATGCGCGGCGCGGTCACTTCTGCCCGTCGTCGCTGGTCTTGAAGTACCGGAGAGATGTACCACCGCAGAAAGAAAAAAGCCACAGTAGTATCCTCCACACGCCTCAGCGACGCCACGGCATGCAACCCTCCATCCGCCGCCTCCGGTAACTTATACCAGGAGGCGTTCAGGATTGACAGGATCGCGCTTCGTAGTGTCCTCCATAGCGGCGCATTCTCACCATCTTCGTAATCATCACGAGCGTCAGGCGAACAGTAATATTACTGCACTGCACTGACGAGACTGAGCAGCAGGCTGAGCCTTGAGCTCGGATGCTGCGCAGGACCATGCTCTCTTTCACTAATCAGTACCACATGGCGGTCCTTCGCCAAGCACCCAGGCACCGGTTTGTCGTGGCAGGCGGGGTCTCCGTTGATTACAATCGAAGGAAGAATCCTCATCCTTTGGGCGGAGAATTCACACTCTCGGGCGCGCGACTGCGAGGCGGGATCGAGACTCGAGCACTCGTGAAACAAGTGCAGTGAAGGGCACGAGGAACGGAAGCGAGCTGCTTGACAGTCGGCCGGACGTGCTTGGCGTTCGCCTGTTGCGAAATGAGCCCCTGGCCTGACATTTGATGCGCCAAAGGCACCGGCGCGAGACACATGTCGGATCGCACAGGTACAGCAGGACATTTGCGGCGTGGATGGAGCATCAACGCCGCTCGCAGCTACAGTAACTATTGACAATGATCGCCGTGGCCAACGGAGGTGAGTCCTGTTTCCGCGCATGCCTACCGTCACTTACGTCCATCGTGCAGCAGAGCCTGGTCCCTGTCGCGGCCACGTTGGCGCCCGCTCATCCACTCCCTGCCCTAGTTGCCCATGTGCATGTCTCACTCAGGCACACCAACACGCGCGAACGGAGAATTCGTAAATCCGTAGTGTACTGTACCCGTCTGCAGACATCGTGTTCGTTCCTCTGTTGGAAAACCAACAAGCACGGTCGTCTTCACAGGCTCCTCCGTGTCCCACGTTGCATGCATATGTCCGTCGCCACACCAATGCATATCCGCAGGCGCGCATGCATGCATGCACGCATGCACGCATGAGGCATCAATGCTGTCTTCCTCTTGTAACTTACTCTCCACACGCAGACCGCGCATGCAGCACTACGGCGCCCGCCCGAACTGCACGCGCCGCCGCCGCCGCCATCATCACCGCCAATCCGCCGCCTCGTGCGTCCAGAGCCGCCGCCCATGATGGACAGCGGCGGCGGATCCCACTGCATCCGAGTGAACCAACACCATCTCGTCACCGCCACGACGACTGGACGCCTGCAGTGTACCGTTTAGCAGCAGCGCCGCTCCGAGACGCAACTGGTCGTGTCGCTGTCACAGTGGGTACAGTACGGTCACGATAGGAACGTGTTCATCAAGCCCGCCGCGCGCCGCCCCGAAGGCGGATCCGCGAGATGCCCATTCCGCGCGCCAAACATGTA
Source organism: Ramichloridium luteum (assembly GCA_002368545.1). Taxonomy (NCBI): domain Eukaryota; kingdom Fungi; phylum Ascomycota; class Dothideomycetes; order Mycosphaerellales; family Dissoconiaceae; genus Ramichloridium; species Ramichloridium luteum. The sequence goes on from MTSC01000004.1 coordinate 182,563, forward strand.
GCAGCGATGGGTACCCTCTTTGGAGCATTTTCCACACCCAAAAATAACGAAATTTCCACACATTTGCGGTCTGGGGACATGTTGTTCACCCGTTCATCACGTAACATGACACCAGCTCGCGGGCTTGGCCCAAGCCGTCGGAGCCGTGTACGGCAGCCTGTCCGGAGCACGAATGGGTGGAATCTTTCCGCGGGTAAAAAAACAGATTCTTCGAGGGATCATGGAAGCCTTATGCCAAGCAAAGGCACAGGAAGCAACACGAAACCGGGGTCTGTGCGGCGAAGCCGGGCTTTGCCCTGTGCTTTTGACGACGACGACCACGATGATGATGATGATGATCCGAATTCGATGATTGATCCGGGGCTTGGCGCTCGCTCGTGCGACCTCTGCAGTGAAGATTCGCTGCTCCGGGATCTGCGAGCGTGTGATCATCCGACTGCACATCGATAGTACCTCCTCTCTGTAAACTTTTTATCATGCAATCTGCCATCACCAGAAAAGTATGTACAGTATGTGCCGCCCAGCACGAGAGGCTGGTCGTGGTACCTCGAGTGACCTGCACCACCTCCCTCCAACCTTCGATCGTCACGAGATCGCACCCAGGGCCGCGCTAACGCGTCCCCTTCGAGACCGGCGCTAAGCCCGTTCCTCGCCGTGGGCGCCAAACGGCATCTGCAGCTTGGGAAGACAGACTGGGGGCGGGGCGGGATCGTGCAGTGCTGGTATGGATTCTTATCGGAATGGAGCTGAAGATGGGATGTACAGCTGTGGAGGGATTTGCGGGTTGGCATGGAAAGGTGGTGATGTGGTGACCAAGTTTCACGTGCTGGCGGCCTGCTTTGGACGGCGGGCAAGTGGTGGGCCTATCTATCTATCGATCTTTCTCATGTGTTCGCCGGCAAGCTGTCGCTTGGCATGGCAGACGACCATGGGTGAACAGGGGGGTCAGAGGGTGTAGGGACGATCATATAGTCAATGCCCAGGATGGAACGACCGGAGACTATCGTGGTGGTCATAGTGATATCGCTATGCTATCGCACGGAGATTATCCAGGAGGCATGGAAGCGTCATCATCATCATCATCATCATCATCATCATCAGCGTCACAAGCTTTAATTCGTGAGGTCCACTCGTCAGCGGGTGTCGTCCGCAGCACACCACATTTCGCAAAAAACTCTCCTCGTACTGTAGGATTCTAGGCCTAATCGTGCCAATCAGGGCTTCGACATTTTGCAGCCTGGGGGTGAAGGACAGCTCAGTCTCTCGACTGGACGCTTCCGCTCTGGCCCATTGATTATTCGCATCGATCATTCGCGATACTTTCCCGCCGGCGCCGATCAGTATCATCCGTTGCGATAGAGGAACGACGTTTTTTTCCCAAAACCGTCTTCGTGCACTTTTTCCTGGGCGACGTCGCTTGGTGCCTGTGGGCTCCCCAATACGTCTCGCCGCGACGCCGGCGGGTCCCACCTGCACGTGGCATGACGCCGGACGGCAGCCGGCACGGGTGTGCGCATGGAATTCGCGACGATAATAAGACCAGGTTCATCGACCGGGCGGGAGCGAAAGGCTCCACGGTGTGGCCGGCGGCCGGCTGGGCTTACCTGAGCAGAGAGAGAGAGACAGGCGGGCGGCTAGAGCGGATGGGGGTTGAGCGAGAGCGGAGAGAGAGAGACGATGAGTAGGGCTGGGAGGTCATCTATTCCTGTGGGTATCCATCCGACCGTCACGAGAGTCTGCTGGCTGCGCGGTACCGTTCCCGTGCAGGTATGTGAATGCCACGATGAACGACACGCAGGCCCGACGATGGCGCGATCAGATGCACAGTTCGTCCGACCTGTCTGCTGGGTTCCAGGGTGGTTCGGCCGTGGTGCTGCTGCTGCTCCTGCGTCAGGACTGCTGTTCCTGGCCGGCTGACCAGATCGGATCGGGCGGTCGTGCCAACTTCCGGCCCAGCCATGGCCCGGCGTGCCAGAGTTCACGGTCCACCAGCACAGCTTGTCATCAGCAGGCAGGGTGGTGGACGTCAGGTACCTTAACCCCCAAGCGCAGGTACGGGCACGCAAACCGCAAACAGGTCACGCAACACGCCCAGGGCGAAGGACGCAGGTACAGTACTGGACGGCGATTCCCGTTCGCGCCATCATCCTGGTCCCGGTGGCTTGCTCTCTCGTCCCAAGCGAAGGGACGGACTGGGCACAGCGGCGTAAACGAACCCAAGACCTGTGGGGCGGGCAATTCTCTCGGACTCGCTGACTCTCTCTCTCTGCACTCTATGCTATTTCTGCTCTGGTGGGCGGCCTGAGCGCCGCTCGCTGCATACTGGAGACCATGGTACTGGCCTGATGGCACTCGCGTGACAAGGCCCGATCGCGAAGAGTTTCATTGCGCTTCTCCTGCCCGTTGAGTGGTGACGGCGGCGGCGAGGCACAGCGAGAGACAGCCAGCCAGAGTAGAACCGACGAGGGCCGAAGTGCATCCGCCAGGAACCCAGGCGTGCCGCCGCCATGCAGCAGCAGCAGCAGCAGTGTTGCGATCCTCCTGTCCCTCCATCCATCTGCAAGGGGCACGGTTTCGGGTTGGGAGGCGGTGATGCTGGCCTGCAGACGACCCCATTCCAGCCTAGCGGGGACGAGTCGATGATGACTGGGCCAGCACCGCTCCCTTACAGCCTGGGTTTCACTTGACCAACCCTGGCGGTCAGTTCGCTGTACCCGATCGTCCTCCTTGGCCCCTTCGCGCAAACCTTCGGGCGAAGGGGCCAGGCACACACGGCCACCCCATTGCGCTATCCCGCAATCGCAGCGCACGGCCGCCGCGGACGGCGTTGCTGTACTGTACTGTACTGGACCGTACCGTACCCGAACAGATCCACACCCATCACCACCACCACCACACCACCCCCAAGCGGGCGCGCGTAACCAACATCGTGAGCTGGCTAGCGCTCACACACACGCCGACGCTTGCGCAGCTGTCAGATGTCGGGATAGTTCATACATACAGCCTTTCTTCCTTGTCTTGGTTGCGGGTGCACTAGTAGCGGTAGGTGTGTGTTGCTGGCAGCTGGCAGCAGTCGGGTCGTCGAGTGCGTCGCTTGCCCAGTCGTCCATCCGGACATGCCGTTGATGATGATGATAATAATATCAGTACAACTCCCGTCCCGTGCGCAACGACATCTCACCACTCCCCCTGCTGACAATCCCTCTCCTCCTCCTCCTCCCTCGAGTCTATCTTTCCCCCTCGCGACGGCCTTTCGTCACCGACGCGCACCCGGCTTGGCCTTTCCTTGGTTCCGGAGCCAGTCGTATCAGCAGCCCCCCTCCGCCAGCCCTACCAGCAGCCGTTGGCGCAAACGGCTTTTTGCGCACACACACACACTCACCAGAGAGAGAGAGAGGGGGAAGGACGGGGCGACCGTCTCGTAATCTATCCCGGCGGAACGGAGTGCGCGAGCAGGGCGCCGGCGAGTGGGTGTCCGCATCATCAATTCATTATCATCTCGCGGCTGCCCGCCCCGTCGACGACAGGGACGCAACCCGACCCATTCGAACCCCTGCTCTCTTTCGCTGCTGTCAGCACTACTCCGACCACGCACGCTGCGACTGTACTACTGTCCTCTCTCACACACAATCAGGCGTCCCTTGCGTCGCCCTGCTCCGTCCAATCTGCTGCTCGGCCGCGCCGTCGGGCTCAGCCATCATCGGCCTTGGACTGGACGCTCACAGCACCGCACCCACCACCCATCGATCCTCGGGACTCCCTCTGGCGGGATTCGTCCGAGCAGCGCCATCCCTCCGGTCGACACGTGGGACCTCCGTCGATCTGATGACTACGACGACGCCGGAGAGAGAAAGGCACAACGCGGACGATACATCTGAAACGGACGTGCACGCCGCGATCTGCCCGCCGCATCTTTTGTATCTTTTCGACTGACCCTCTTGATTTCTCCGACGATACAACAATACGCATCCGCTCTCTCGCATCCATTGGAACTCTTTTTCTTCCCGTGCGCAGCCGCTGCCGACCGCTGACAGCAACGCCGGCGGAATTGGGCTTTGGCGCCTTTGGCTGACGACTCCGCGTCCTTGCGTGTTTTTGACTTTCGGCGGGCGTTTTCTGCTCGGCCGCGGTTCATTCACCTCCACACTTTGCACCGCCCATCGCCCGCGGTGCAGCCCGCGACGCATCGGCATCGCGAGGCCAGAGAAAAAGTCTCGTCTCCGCATTTTCCTGCGGACGCTGGCGGCGACACGAGACCGCCGGGATTCTTCTTCTTCTTCGTCTGCTTCTCGCCTGCCCACGCAGCAACAACCGAACCTTCGACCAGCGATCCGGCATCGCTTGGCAATCTTTGGGGCGAGAGAACACGGGAAGACGGGTAGACCGAGATTTACTTACTCTTCTGCTTCTCTGGCTGCAGTATTCCCCCTCTGGCGACAACATCCTGGTCGTTGTCGGGAACGGGTCTCTCTTTCGTCGCTCTCGGTAGTCGGCTGGTGCCCTCGCCCGCGCCCACGATCATTCTGCTCGGTCAACATCCATGGGCCCTGTCATGCAGCACGCCTGCTAGCTCGCCATCACTCCACCAACACTCCGACACGGCGGCACACACATACAATACAAGACCCATTACCCGCCCGCACTGCGCGCCCGCACCGTCTCGCAACCCACCGCGCGTGCTCACCCCTCCGTCGACGGCGGATTCGTGCGATCGACACGCACCGTCTCGCGAACCGGGACCGACGATGCAGGCCGTCCACGGCTCCCCGGCGGCCGCGTCGCCGCCGCACCACTTCAATGCCTTCGCCAGCCAGGAACTGCCGCCGCTGCACCGCTCGTTGACCAACCGCTCCGATGCCTCGTCGGCGACTTCCCGCTCGCGGCCGAGCTTCATCGCCGAACGACGCCTGTGCCAATATTCGCCCGCCGCCGACAGCCCCGAAGCGGTGTCCACGAAATCTCGCCGACGGTCGTCGCTGGGTCGGTCAAAATCGCGGCCGGCAATGCTGGTGACGCCGGAGGAATATGAGGCGTTGCCCGAGTCGATTCAGTAAGTGTCCAGCCCAGTCTTTATATTCGATGGTTTTTTTTTTTTTGCTTTTCTTCCGTACCACTGCCGCTGGATCTGTGTCATCGAGGATGATATATATCGATCGGATGCGATGATCTGTGGAGGTGCTGCAGCTGTGACGTCTGCACTGCAACAGAAATAGATCTTGCGTGCATATCCGTGGTTACAGCCATCCTTTCCGAACCAGCATCGCCTGCCACACGCGAAACGTGACACCTATGTCCGTTGTCGCGCGTTGGTGACGGCATCGCACAGGGTTGACGCTGCAATGTCCTCACTCGACCGCCCCCGCTGACCGCTCGCGTGCAGGAAAAAATACTTCTCATCCGTCGAACGCCTGCGCATCGCGCAGGAATCGGCCGCCCAAAAGCGGCGCAAACAGGTACCCGCCCCGGCACCCGTTGAGGAACCGTGGTGCCCGATCCGCGCGACCATGGCGCGCCCGCGGCGACCCAAATCGACGACCACGCTCCGCAAGTCCGCCTCATCTATCTTCCCGCCCGCTAAATCTCCCGCCGCCGCTCCCGCCATACAGCAGATAGATGACCTCGCCGAGGACCAAGCACGCCGCTTCCTGGCCCTGCCGGACAAGGTCAAGCGATCGCAGTTCACGATCGAGGAACTCCTCGCGTTGACCGCGTCGTGCGAGCGCACGTTGCGCGCCTCCCCTGTCCCCACCACCACTACCACCACCACCACCACGGCCGTCGCATCCTCCCCGTCGGTCGACGCTCGTCACCAACGGCTGCCCTCCAACGGCCGCTGCGGCAGCGTGACGTCGATGCGGTCGGCGGCGTCGACGACGCATCACTCCATGCGCTCGCGCCGCCGCAGCTTCGACGTAGATAAGGACTGGCCGGCGCTCGACGAGGCCCTCTCCACCGACGAGTCCGACTCCGCCCGCACCAGCTGCTCGACCGGCCCCGTCGTGCTCGCCACCCCCGCCGCCGCCGACCCGCCCGCCACCATGGTCGCCGAGATCAGCTCCTTCTACGTGCGCCGCCGCCAGGGCTCCGTCAGCTCCATCTACAGCGCCCTGCCGCCGACGCCCTCGTCGCCCCACTCGCCGCGCGCCCACCCGGCCACCATCCGTCGCGGCTTCACCCGCAAGCAGGCCATGTCGTTGGCGCCGTTGCCGCTGCCGCCGCCACGATTGACGCCCGCCGTGCCGCCGTTGCCCTCGCCCGCGACGCTCATGACCTACCAGGCCAAGCCGAGCCGCACGTCCGATCTCTCGATGCCCTCGCCGCCGCCAGTACCCGTTGAGTCGGTCACGGCCCCTGCCCCGACGAACTACTACAAGGATGTCAGCGCTCGCCAGAAGCTCCGCGAATACCTGTCGTCGCCGGAGAAGTTCGACGAGGCGCTCGAGTTCGGCTTCCCCAGGATGACCGCGACCAGCACGCCTCACCACGAGCGCGCGCCCCGCGCCGGCTCCGTCTCCTCCTCCACCGACGACCCGGGCCTCCAGACCGAGGACGACTCGCTCGGCGGCCACAGCAGCCGATACGACGACGGCAACGACACCGACGACACCTCCTCCATGCGCTCGCCGCGCACGCCCCAGCTCGGCCTCGACCCCCACTTCCCGGGCCTCGTCGCCCCGCCCTCCCCGCACACCTCCCTCGACTCCGGCATCGCCCTGGCCCTGGGCCCGGCCGTCCCGCCCACCTGCGCCGACTTGCTCGAGGGCCGCCAGATGACGCTCCGCATGACCCTCACGCGGCCGGGCCTCGCGACGCCGTCGCCGCCGCCGAACCCGGTCCTGCCGACCGACGATCCCCTCGCCCTCGCGGCGCTGCCCGTCTGTGATGACCACACGGGCGCCCGCGGCGCGTTCGCGGTCCCGCCGCTCGCGTCGCCGGCGTCCCGGCCGGCGCTGAATGAGTCCGCCGCGCTGCGGAAGGTGTGGAAGACGTTGAGGGCGAAGCGGTAGAGGGCCTCTTACCACCCTCGACGCGGGTCATCGCGACGACGAATCTCTTCTTTTATTTCTTCTCTCTGCAACTTCACTCCGACGCCGATCTCATGGCTCGTCTTCTCTCTCATCTCTGTCAAGCGTGCCTCCGTGCACCGCGAACTACACATCACGTGTTTTCCCTTTCGTGTTGCAACTTCATCTCTCAACTTTGTCCTTGTTATTGCTTCTATGATACCACTACAACATCTTTTTTTTTTCTTTTTCTGTTTGATTGGGAATTTCGATGGCTTTTTCGCACTCCTCTCACCCGCTGGGGTTTTTCGGGAACGAGGGACAGGAGGAAAGGGGAAGCTTTACTCGAATTACTTTGTATTCATGATGATGACGGTGGTGATGGCGGAGGAGAGGATTGCCGGTGGACTGCCAGCGGGCCGTTTATTCCGCTAGATCTACAGCTAAGGTTTCAATCGCATGCGCGGTTTGAGCGCTTGGGTGGATTCAATCAGAGAGTCTCACTACTGAAACTTCCGATTTCTTTTTGACTCTTCGCCCAATTTCTAGTCTTTGTGTCGGTGCGAGGATGGGAGGTGATAAACTGGCGAAAAAGGGTACTTCATCCCAGATGACAAACTCATGCTCAGGATGAAAGGTCGTTACGTCTCGAATACAGCGGAAGCACAGGTCATAATCAGGACAAACCCGACATTTGTAATCTTCCAGAAAAAGAGTCTGATCCCTGTCAGTCTAAGCCGCCTTGATCCACTGATCATTTTGACTTACATGACCGCACGAATCGCAATATAACATGTGCAACTGGACCGCTGGTTTGGGCGCTTTGTGTTTCGCAATAGGTTTCAATCGCTCCGCCACGGGATCATTGTCTGCGAACCGAGCGACTTCGAATGCCGTCCAGCCTTGCCAGTCCAATTTCAACTCTGAAGCGCCGTGTTGCAGGAGCAAGTCGACCACTCCCAATTGGCCAAAGTAAGCTGCCCAGTGCAGTGCCGTCCATTGCTGGTTATCGACTGCATCGATATCGACATGCAAACTCTCGTTGCGCAAGTCCCGCTCGATGCCAGGGAGAAAGCCGTAGCTTGCCGCGACCAGGGTCCGTGAGCGACCGAGCCTGTCGGGTAGCAAATCGTCATAAGAGAAGCCACCGTCCAGAAGCTGGCTAGCAATATCATGATTTCCTGTCGCGCAAGCAGCGAAGAAGGCGTTACCATACCTGCCTGATCGTTCATTTACGTTAGCTCCATGCTTTAGTAACAATGCCACGATCGCCGCGTAGCCGTATGCTACAGCAAAATACAATGGCGTAGTGCCGTCCGGAGTACGAGATTCGACATCAATGCCCCTTCTGGCAAGGAGCAACCTAACCGTGTCCGTCCGACCATTTGCTGCCGCCGACAGTAATGGAGTATAGTGATAGTTGTCGGGTTTATTGACATCGACGATGCCCGTAGCCAGAAACAGTTCTACAACTGGTGTATGGCCCTCGTTTACAGCAGCCCACATCGCATCACGGCCGTCGCTATTGCACAAATCTACAACGATGCTCTTCTCAGCCAGCAGTAACTTGACCACCGCTACATGACCAGCTCTCGAGGCAACTATCAGTGGCGTGTCTTGACGAAAGTCCCGCGAGTTGATGTCGATGTCGGAGTTTCCCTTTGCAAGCAACAGCTCAACAATTGCTGTATTACCCTGACTTGCAGCCCATGATAGCGGTGACTTGCCCAATCCGTCACGCACGTTGATAATATGCATCTGTTCGGCGAGCAAAGCGCTAAATAGCCTCGCTGCACCAGATTGAACCAAAAGGTGCAGTCCATGCTTTGATTTATACTTTCCTTTGTCGATTTCGAAGAGTCGGTATTTTCTTTTCCCCTGCTCAGCTGCGCTTTCTTGTTTCGAACGGCGATATATTTTCCAGGACTTGCGGTACAGCATTCCTTGCGCTGCACTTTCAGCCAATTTTGGGCAGTCTAGTAACACTCTTGCTTGTGTAGCAATGCGGGTGACTTTCTGATCAGTGGTGTCTTGATTATGCCTCTCCCAATCGCGAACGTGCACACACCAATACTTTGCCGCATAGTCGAAGAAAGGATAACATTGAAGCCGTTCTTGAAACTTTTCCCAGGTCGCGCAAGGGCCGGTTGCAAATGTATCAAAGGACAAGTATGCGAGGCATTTCATTGAAATTGCAGAATGAGTATCATAAGCAGGTGCATCTGCTAATTTTGGGAGCTTACGCTCCAAGTAGGTCTGCGTGGTGAAATGGGCCAAGCGGACGATGCCGGTTTCTTTGTCTTCAATGACTAGCCCCGCACAGCAAGAAATGATCATGTCGCATTGTACAATGTTGTCTTCGTCCAATTCGTTTGTATCTTCGTCGGTATCAAGCTCAACCGCGATTGCGTGTTCCAGTTCACTTGGTGTGAGGGGTCTTTGAGCACACGAGATCCACGCCAGTGCTTCCAAGGCAAGCTTGCGATTTTCTAGGGGCTGGTCTTCGATACGCGCAATGGCACTATCATAAGCGACATCGTATAAGTTATCTTGTAGCTCCGAGTGGGTCTTGAGCTTTTGAAGATAAGCTTTCACCGTCTTGGGTTTCTTGATATTGCGGAAAACATCGACGAATAATTGTGCGAGGAGAAAACTAGGTTAAATGTCAAAATCGATCGTGATCATAACTCACGATCATATCAAGAGACCACTTACATTCCATTGACTTTTTGAACGATTGTTTCCACAATGTCTTCACGAAAGCGCACGGAAGCTGATCCAGCATCGAAATATTGGGATAACTGCGCTTCAAGGTGTGATGCCAAATCACTATCAGAAGCGCGAATCTCCAACTCTATCGCAGATTCAGGTTGCGTCCTGATGAAATTCAAGATATCTGGCAATGGACGGGTAGTGATAAGCACGTGTACGCGCGCAGAACTGCTCAGATAGACGCTTTCTATCGTCTTGATGGCCCGTCTTTGGATATCTTGGCGACATTCGTCGAGTGCATCAACTATGATGTTGACTCTTGTGAAGCTTGATATCATTGCCAGTGTTTGTTCTTCCAGCTCTTGCTGGGTCGGTCGAATCTGCCGCTGAGAGAATCGCTCATACAAGGCTTTCAAAGTGTCCGATACACCGTCTTTGGCGTGGACGAGCTGACGCAATAAAGTACTGAGGATATGCGGGACGTCCTGTTCGCCCTTCCGCATGTAATTAAAGAACAAGTAGATCGTTGCTACAGTCGTACCGTCGTCCGGCGTCTCGAGTAGATGTCGAATTACCGTTACAGCCATCATTGTCTTGCCAGCTCCTGGGTCGCCATAACAGAGAAGAAGATTTGAAGAGCCTGGATCCTGGGACCATTTTCTATATTCTGGTGACGCAAAGATCCATTCTCCCGTCTTACCTGAGCGGAGTGCGAAGAGGTCATTCTGTTGCTGACTGTAGTCGGTGGGACAGAGCCACTCTAAGATCCTCCGACGTTGTTTTGCGTCCTGTGCGGCGACCACGTCTCGCTGTCGCAGTCCCATTAGAAGTCTATTCCTGGCACCATCTTCTCCTTCGCCATAGTTCGCGCCGATGGTCAAGCCAACGATACCGAACAGAGCATACCATATGTCTTCCTCTCGGGTTGTCTTTCTCCCTTTCATCCAAGTCATCTTGTCTTCGGCTCGCATGTTCGCGCTCCTATCCCAATCGTGCAATATATGCTCCGGTACACCAGTGATGTTTGAGATTTCTATTCCTAGGTCAGGTCCTGTGAGCATGCCGTCGATGGAATCAAGGATGCCTTTCCTGCCAATAGCTTGCCAGTCCTTGGTCACGAAGACAACTAAGCGAGGCGCAAGGAGCTCTTGAAGTGTCCAGCCTCTGCTGAACCATTCATCTTGTCCAATAGTGTCGCATTTTCTGTTCTGCGTACCAGAGAGATACGCAACACAGATCTCTGCGTTGCGATACCATTTGAACATTGAGTTGATCGAATAAGATAGCTCCGCGGCATCTTTCTTGTTGATGCAGCATGTGTCGATCCATAACCATTCGACAGAAGGTAAATTCTTCTTCACATATTCTGCAAATGCTAGGACTTTCCGGAACCCGAGACTGCCTTCATTGCGCCCTTCTTGTACGTCCTCGAACTTAGCTTCGTCGCTTGCCCACCGGTGCGATGCAATTGCATATTTTGGCCGTGTTGTGTTGTCGAAGAACTCGGAAAACTTGTACGTGTGCACGTTGATGAGCCGCATATTTCATCAACGCATCGCTCGAGGCGCGATGGCAAATGAGAGGCAGTAAAAGTTGTGGCGATGAGGGAAGATGAGAATCACCGTCGCAGCCGTAAGGCTGTCAAGCCGCCATCCTCATGGGGGGGACAGGCTAACGAGCTGCATGCTGCGCCTCCTCGGGCCAGCCTTGCACGTAGCTGCAGCGCAACCGCAGGCCATCGAGATGAAGTGAAGAACCGAATGCTCAATGTGACAAGAAATGTCGCTAAATCTTCGGTATACGATCGGCGAGTTCGTGGGTTGGGACGGCGTGACAATACTGGAAAGGATTCTGGAAATGTGCCTTGAATCACAGAATCAAAAATGCCATTCAGTTATCGCGGCTGGGGCCATATATGCGGGGTTCTGCCTTACGCTGCTGCCCGCCAACCTCAAGTCTCCGATGTTCATGAAATGCGATTCTCCAATGACTGAATCATGAATCATGAATGAGCGTAACCCTAACCCTAGACATCCATGATGTCGGTCTGAAGCATCCGCTCTGTAAGATGGATTCGCGCAAAGAGATTTAATCGTGGAGAAGGAGCGCGGATCCATCGTGCACAGAAGTCACTGTTATCATTTCCGCCTGTAACACCATAGCACGTCGGGTCCGAATCGACACTGCTGACATGAAATGGCTTGCTGCTCCTACATGATTGCCACCATCTTCCCCTCAACTTTCCCTTCCCTCCACCGCTCCACCAACGCGCCCTTCAGAATCGGCGAGGGCTGTCCATCCTCCCAGATCATCGCCTGTCCCGCCAAATGGTAGAAATCGTCCCTCGCGCTCGGCCGACACAGCACGAACGGCACATCGGCACCGAGCAGCACCCAGACCTCATCACCGACGCGGACGCTGCTGCGGGCGGCGATGCGATTACGTCCCTCGGCGTCGGCGAAGGAGCGCCACGGCTGGGTTTCGTCGTCTGACACGGTCGTCGCGAGACGGCACACGAAGATCCCCATGGCGTTCAGAACCCGGGCCGGGTTGCCGTGGCGATCGGCACGCAGCTGGACCTGAGGCGGCTCGCCGTCTGAGGCATTGCAGTCGGAAGGTAGCTGAATGCCGGCGATGAAACGGACGTAGTCGGTGTTATGGTCGTCCGGTTTCGACATGTTGGGCACCCAGCTGGGTAAGCGGTGGGATGCCTCGACGGGCGGCTGTTGTGGCGCATCGTTAAGGAAAGCCAGAGATCCCTCTGTCTGGATGATGGCTGTAGCGGCCTCGACAAATACGTCTTCAAGCGACTTGAAGGGCGCATAATTAGGCGTCAACTGGTACGAGTGATCGATCAGGCCAAGGAGCGACCAAATCTTATCCCGCTCGTCAGTTACACCGCAGTTCCGGGTATGCCGAATCAGCATGGAGAGGGGCAGAGACGCCTCGTCGGCTTTCGCGACCTTGCTTTGTAGCATGAACCGCGCTGCTGACAAAGACGTTTTGACCTGGCGGAGTAAAGCCAGATCTCGAGTCAACCGCTCAACGGTCGCCAACCGTACGGATTCCGCTTCCTTTGCAGTACTCTTGGCGCGGTTCTCCAAAACTAGCTGTTCCTTCGCGAAACGCGGCGAGGGATTGATCGAGCATGGCCCCGAGGGGAGCAAGAGGAAGGGAAGCGCAGGTATGCATTCCCAACAACAGTTAGATATGGCTCTGCCGAGGAAGCAGGGTACTGTGAACGAGCAGCGCCAAGGTTCGGGAAACAGCCAACAGAGACAGCAAGCGAGACAGCAGGTGGTCCCGAGGACGACTGCGCACTCGAGTGTGTCCTCATACGCTTGGTAGCAATCCGCATTCTCGCGCTGCCCATCTGGCGAGGGCTTGGAACGCGGATCGAGATACAGCAGCGCTTTAGGAAAGGTCTGTTTGGCTGCGGTGTTGCGCTCGTAACAATTGTGTAAACAAGAATCCTCATAACGGCGCTGCTTATCGCGAGAACCATCCAGCTTTTCTTCCAATTGTCGAGCTTTTCCGTCCAGTTTGACAGCTTTCTCCTGGGCCGCAGCAATTGCTGCCTCTGTCTCTCGTAGTTGAACAGGCAACGCGGAGACAAAGGTGTCGAAAAATTTGTGGAAGTGCGTCCGCGGCACCGCCATGCCGTCAATGAGGAAGATCAGCCGGTTGGAGAGCATGAATTCCTGATAGACCCACGCTCGGCGCCACCAAGGACTTTCTGCAATCGTTTGCACATGACTCCATGCCTCGTAAGGACCCACCGGAGAGTCGTCCTTGTCTTGTACTGGAGCATATCTCATATTTGGAGGACTACGGTAGGATCTCTCCTGCCCGCCTGCCGCATGTAGTCGGGTCTGTGCCAAGTGCCATCGCTCCCAGCTGTCCCAATTATCGAAGTTGCCTCTCACAGGTATGTCGAGCGGCAGCCAGGCAAAAACGAGATTCGCGCGGCGGTAGATCGAGCTCATGAAATTGACCTGATGTCCCTTCTCTTCGACGTCTGCCTGGTTGATGCAGATCTGGTCACACCACAGCAAGAGCTGGTCGCCGCTTGACCCGTGGAGATCCAGCCAGTACTGACGAACGTCGTGCAGCGCGCGTCGCAAGTTCGGTGAGACGGCACACTTCTCGCCGTTCACACGCAGCTCGTCGCCCGCGTGGTCACTGCCCCATGGGTACGAGAGCGCGACGAAGGGTCGAGGTCGCGCGCGAAGGCTGACGTTGGAGAGCAGCTTGTGTTGGCCCTGATCCGAGAGGTCGATCTCGAGGAGGCGGATCTCATCCTCCGTCGCGTCGAGTGCGGCGTAGAGCTGCGGCATCATCCATCAATCCGATATGCTCGGGGAGAACTGGTCAGGTCTTCATGGTGGGGACGGAAGGAACGACATTGTTAAAAGCAGAAAGACAGCCGCACACCCATCTTCGCTCTTCGCTCGAGGCCCATCTCAGCCACAATCCTCATTCTCGGAGGGCGTTTCCTTGGCATTGGCTATGCTTTCGATCAGGCTGTGTCGTGGAGATGGCGTGCGCGGACAGCATACGATCACGTGATGCGCGTATGTCGTGACCCGCGGTGCAACAGCTGCGGGCAGACAGCCATGACCTTCAACGAAGCATTTTCAATGAGGCCATCAGACAACGCACTGGTGATGTTTTCAGACCTGTGATACAGAGACAGATGAGAATGGGAGACCCTGGATGGTAGGGACCAGATCCGCACGTGGCACCCGTTTCACCGTCTATCACCTATGACGAATTGGGCGAAGCTGCTTCCAGCCACCACCTTTCACAGCCATGCAGCATGAATTCCTGGCTGTAACAGGCGCAACCGCTGCGCATTTTGGCGGGGAGCAGGTTCTCCCCTCCGACATTCCCTTCTCCTCTGACATCTTCGTCAAATCTCAATACCGTCGATTTACCAAAGACACCCACCAGCAATGCAGCGCGGTGGACGCTATCGTGGCCGCGCACGTCGCGGAGGTCCGTCTCGCAGCAGCGGAGGGAGCTCCGCGACCGCCCACCGATTGAAAGGTCTCTTCGCCGATGGGATCTGGCAATGCAATTGCGCCCCACGACTCCCCGCCGAGCACTTCAAAGTCAAAAAGGAAGGTCCGAATAAAGGCCGCTGGTTCTACACCTGTCAGCAGAGCGAGCCGCAGCGTTGCGATTTCTTCCTCTGGGATGAGGACGCCAAACCGCGCGAGGCTGCCGCGGTGCTGGGTAATAGCCGGACGGAACCACGAGGAACGGAGACACCAAAGCAGAAGAAGACGACGGACGCGATGGCAACACCTGCGACGCTGCCGTCGCGGAGTGCGCATGGGAGGGACCCGGTTGGAATGGGGATGTTCGCGGAGCGGAGGACGGCGAGAGTGGAGGACGACGACATGTCTACGGATACAGACACACCTCCAACTTCGCCCACGCCAGCGCGGAATGGAGCGAAACGTACGATCCGGGAAACGGACTGGGCGAATGATGATGGTGAAGGAGACGATGACGACTTCGGCTGGGCATTCAGCGGGCAAGACGAGGCGGAGTTGACTCGGGCAGCGGACACCGCAGCAGCGACCTTTGAGACGCCACGGAAGGCGGCGAAGACCGGCGTCTACGCGACGCCAGCGACGACGGAGCGAAGAAGTCCCCGGCGGCTACCCTGGATGGACGAGCCCGAATCGCCGACCACAACGCGGCGGAACCTAGAGCCGATGACGCCGGTCTCGACGCGCAAGACCGTGAGCGACTACTTCCAGCCGACATCATCCAAGGCGCCACCTGCGACCGCGACCACATCTATTGCGACCGAAGCAGCAGCAGAGGCATCGGAGCAAACCCCAAGCCGACCCCGTGTACGCTTCGAATCCCCAAAGAGCCCCCAGCAACCCACCACTCCCGCTGCAACCTCCCCAAATACCACCACGAACACCGCCTCCTCCACGACCCTCGCAGGCGACGACAACAATACCAACCCACCCACTACGCCCTCCCCACCAACCCGCCACAAAGACGCCCTCACCGACCCCTCCGACCGGTACGCGGAACTCACAAACGCGGCGCTCGCAGCTCTGGCAGGAACCTACATCCCGCCAGCAACGTTGGAAAAATTACGGAAAGTCTTGACGACGCACGACTTGCGCACGCAGGGTGTATTGCTGGGTCGCGATGTCGCGCGCACGGCGCTTCGAGAGCGCGATGCAAGGATCGCGGAGTTGACGGCGACGATTGCGAGGCTGGAGGCGGCGAGGGGGGCGGACCGCGCGGTGGTAAGGCATTTGAGGAATCAAGCAGGAGGTGCTGGTGGCGCTGCTGGGAGGGAGTGAAGGGGAGGGGGACTGGAGATGAAATCAGGTCTTGGATCTGAGATCATGGTAAAGGGCAGCGAGCATACTGGCCGTGATGGAAGAATCGAGTTTGCAGGGGAATTGAGCTGCGTCGTTGGAGGATAATGATAATTATTCTGTTGGGGAGTATTTGGCAAATGCGCCACGGAGTTCGGGAGCCGATCGGTGGCAGGTTATGATACCCTTTGATGTTTCCATTCGCTGATTAGCAGAGTACTTGATCTCATCTGCCAACAACTTCAGAACCACTGCTAGATCTGCATTGAACAGGTCAATGAATATATGTGCACCCGAAAAAGAACTCTAAAGGACAATAATCTGCGATATGTTCGGAGCTGCCGGACTCCCCGCTAGATGTCAACGATCCCAACTCGAATGCGACGGCAGTTCCTGCGGTTCCACCTGTGCTCCGGCCAATTCGCCAGGATACTGCGTCTGTCCACCGAGTTCGTATTTCCTGTCTGTGTGAGGCCACGCGTCATGCCGCGCCGGCGATTTCGCCATTCCAGCACCGATCCCCCAGCCCATCTCTGTCCTCCGACTCTCGCTGGAGCCCTCCTGTTGGACTTCGGCCGAATGCTTCCGACGCTGGACGCGTGGCAGGTAGAAGAACAAGGCAGCGGCGAGTAGTGCTAGTGGGATGCCAACGCCAACGCCGACTCCGATGCCGATTGCTTCGGTATTTGTTGAAGGCGGATTGGTGGCGGTCGAGCTGGCAGCTGCGCTTGCTGTTGTGGTCGGGAAGGTCGTTATTGTGCTTGATGCGGTAGGTGTCGTTGAACTTGTGGTACTATGGAGGGTGGAGGTCGGCGCGGAGGGCGTGGATGATGCCAGAGGATTATAGACATAGCTCAACGGCATGCAATATTACATCTCCAACGACGTCTTGTCGCACTTCCCGATGCCTTCACCGTCGGAAACATTGTCGGAACGTGGATCGATGCAGTCCTGCGGACAACTACCGCTCTGCCATGTTTGATGGGTGCAGCTACCACGAACATACAACGATGATCCCGCCCGCTTCGGCGTGAGGCTCGTATACATGCACATTTTGACGGACATCTTCGATAAGCAGTAGCACGCCACGCGGTTGCCCAGCGTGTGGTCGATGGTCGTGGACGCAAGAGACGAGGTTCTTACTACAGGCACGTACTTCACCATCGGTGCCATGGCGGACTCCGTCTACGAGTATCTCCCCAAGATGTACGCGCTCCTTGGTAGATCTGAGCAGTATGCGCGACTATACGAGGTCGCCATGGGAGCCGCTGCGAAGTTCTTTCTATTCACCCCAATGACGTCCGGCCAGGCCGATGTTCTTAGCACTGCAGGTGTGTCGGTCTCCGATGACGGCCATACCTCCCTCAATCACGAACGCCGGTGCCTCGCCTGCTTTGCTGGTGGCATGTTCGCGCTCAGTGGCCGCGCTCCTTAACAACGCTACCCACGTAGACATTGGACGACGCATCACCGACGGCTGTATTTGAGCCTACGAGCACTCGCGGCTGGGGATCATGCCAGAGACCTTCATCGCCAGCTCCTGCGGAGGGCAGACTCCCTGTGCATGGGACAAAGCCCGCTGGCATGCGGACGTTCTCAACATGCCCATTCCTCTGGCGCCGATGCGACCAGCGTCGTCGACTCCCAACGACTGCCGCCTGGTTTTGCTGCTATCCCCGACCGGAGGTATAGCCTGCGACCAGAGGCGATCGAGAGTATGTTCATTTTATATCGCATCACGGGCGGTCCGAAGCTCCAGGAGTCCGCGTGGCGGATGTTTGAGGCAATACAGAAGCACACACGCACAGAGCTCGCCAATGCCGCTCTCGCGGATGTTACGGGCGATGAGGCGGTGCAGAGCGATAGCATGGAAAGCTTTTGGACGGCGCAAACGCTCAAATATTTCTTCTTGGTCTTCAGCGAGCCGGATATGATCAGTCTGGACGAATGGGTGTTCAATACCGAGGCCCATCCGCTGCGAAGGGCAAGGTTTGGACTTTTGTGAGAAATTCGGGGGCGCGAGACAATGAGTCGGGGATATGTGGATGTGAAAATGTGCGAGCCTGCAGGTCAGGTTTATATCGATTTCATGATGTACAAAATTAGATGATATCAAGAAGAAATTTATAGAAACGCTATGGGAAAGGGACTTGTACTTTGAGAGAGCCAGTAATAAAAGAATGCAATAACATGATAGAGCTCCTAATAAAGGTAGGGTTGTGTGATTGGGTGTTGCTTGCTGAAATCCGACTTTGTTTCTCTACCAGCCAGATGAGACATCTTTAGCATTCAATACCACGAGCTTTGGCAAAGTCCTTTGGAGTTTGTGAGAACAGTTCCTTAACGCAAAGAGGTACAGAATGGTGAATTTATGGTAAACTGGTCACAGAGAAGTCTTGGATGCCCGCCAGGGCTAGAGTAACTATCCGTGCTTAAGTCTCACTCACTTCGCTCGTGAAGTGATGAGTGAGGTTCGAGGACGAATATGCCAGCACAGTCGGGGAGAGCGCCAACGCCCGGGGAAGGCCAGCGCCACGGAACGAGCCGGCGCGTACTGTGATTACTGTACCTTTACTGGTCACCTGCAGGATTCGTTATTATTACTGTACTTCCTGCAGCTTCCTGGCTCGTTCATTCATGTCATCTGGAGACGTTGATCATGTGATTCTGTCAAACCGGCGAATGTACTGTTATGATTGCCAGATCTACGACCGCACGAAGGAAATAAGCTGTAGGCAAGTTGCGTATTTGCCCGCTGATCAAGCTCGTTCAGTCAGAAATCCATTTACACCCATCGTATCGGTGTTTGCGCATCGATCATCGGGTGCGGCCAAGCTGTGAGGTAGGGTGACAAACGAGGGTGGGTCCACCGCACCTCGGTACCCATCCTGGTCAGACTGCACTGTCTATCCTGGTGGCTGCCGACCACACACATTACCCGCATCTCCCCAACAAAGACGTCGAGCGCCTCGTAACTTACCAGCTGCATATTCTACTCATGCGCTTGATACGTCACGTACGGCACCCAAAGCACTGCAGAATCGAGGAGTCGGAGACTCACTGGTCTCTTATCAAACGCTCACTGGTTCGTATCCCGCGCAATATGTCGATTAGGACATGGTTGTTCTGTGGAGCTTGCGACATGGCAGCGGGAGCGTGATGTCTCCGGGCTTCGTCAAGTGCTCAATTGACGTGCAGGAGCTGTTGCGTCACCGCATATGTACCTCCAGACGCACCTCACGCGTCCTGTCCAATTCAAGACCCCTTGGTGCACTGCAACGTGATGTCAGACTCTCTGGTCGGACTGGGAGAGCTATGGCTTCTGCTCGCGATGGGAATGGTGCCACTTCTGCATCACCCACACGATCTGCACCTGGTCTCGTGCTTCGGCCGTGCGAAATAGATCGCGAGACCGTCCATCGCGCGGCATGACGGGATCGATGTACTCGATCGAGCCTCCAATCCTCGATGTCGACGGCAGTAACAAACTGGACAAGTTGATCGGACGAATGTTGCATGGTATCGAACCAGGTCTCAGCATGCATGATTAACTACATGCGGTGTACGCGGAAATTTCCGGCATGGAGTCTTCGCCATTTCCATTAGCCAACGAGCGCTGCATAGGTTGGCAACAGCCATAATCATAGGCCTCAGATAAGCGAGGCTGTCACCCGAATGCGCACCTCAGTCGACCCATCCGCCGTGGGATGCTAGCGGGCTGCTGCTTCTTCTAGCCGGTTACTTAACAATGCTCACCTGCCGCGGTTGAGTTCAGGGTTGTTCGTAGCTCCGGATCACCCGACCTTCATTATTGGGCGACTACGACTTCAGACGCAGAATGCTCAGCGAAGACTTCGGCGGCGAGTGGTCCGATAATCCTTCGCCCATCTGGGAGCGCTTAGCACGAGCAGCAAAGGACAATCATGACAAGCTTGCTCTGGCCTGCTTGCACCAACCTTCGGATCTTTATGGCATCAAAGACTCTGGCCGCAGTTACCTGAATTGGTCGTACCACGACTTGATTACTGCTGTGGACCTTGTATCCTCAGGACTACAAGCTCAAGGCGTTGGAGCTGGCTCTACTCTCGCATGTTTCCTCGGC
Source organism: Ramichloridium luteum (assembly GCA_002368545.1). Lineage (NCBI taxonomy): Eukaryota > Fungi > Ascomycota > Dothideomycetes > Mycosphaerellales > Dissoconiaceae > Ramichloridium > Ramichloridium luteum. The sequence continues at coordinate 202,737 of MTSC01000004.1, forward strand.
AATGGCGCGGAATTTGTGTTGCTCTTCTGGGCAGCGCACAAACTCGGATGTACATTTGTGCCGCTGAATGCCCGGGCTCTGCAGAATGCCGAAGAATCTCAGCATGTCCTCACACTCGCTGATGTCAGTACTGTCGTTGTCGGCGACGTCGATGCAGCGAACCGCTTTGATGGACTCGAAATCGCCCAAACAGCCAAACCCGTCAAAATCCTGGCTGGGGGCAGCTCTTTGGGGGACTGGATCAAATTCGGAAGTCTATTTGCTCAAGACGAGAAGATCAAATCACCGGAAAAGAGCGCAGAACACGCTTCGACCTCGAATGTGGTCTCGATTCTGTTTACGAGCGGCACAACCTCAATGCCCAAAGGATGTCCTCATACTGATCTGACACTCAACGCCTTCATGACAAACCTTGCGCTGGGAGGAGCGTCGCCTACCGATACCTTTTGCGGAGTGCTTCCAAATAATCATGCCATGGGGTACTTTTACGTTCTTCATTTCTTTTGCAACGGAGGTGCTGTGGTATATCCATCTGCTAGCTTTGATCCAGCGGCAATGGCGAGAGCCTTGAAAGGCCATGCTTGTACGCATACATGCCTCGTGCCCACGGCGCTTCACAGCCTTCTGGAGTATATCGAGGGTGATGGGTCGAAGTTCCCTGACTTGCAGGATGTGTGCCTCGCCGGAGCATCGGTCACGCCACGCAACCTCCAGCAAGTCACGGATGTTCTTGGATCTCGGGGAGTATCGACCGGGTTCGGCATGACCGAAGGAAGTCCCATCTGGACTGCGGCAACCTCTGACCCAAGCACCCTCGTCGATGGCGACAATACGATCAGCGGCAAAGCCTCTCCTGGGACTTATGTCCGTATATGTGAGCCCGAGTCCACGGAAGCTGTACCTCGTGGCCAGCCTGGAGAGGTACACGAAAGCGGTCCGGGCGTCATCACCGCATATCTCGGTCAAGATGTTGGATCAGAGCAATTCTACACAGATGATACAGGCCGAACTTGGTTTCGCACCGGCGATCGCGCCATCATGTATCCGGATGGGCGGGTCTCCATCATCGGCAGGTAAGTGGTATCTCTGGCCATTCCCACGGTTGCGCGCGGCTTCAAGCCCCGCTCTCCGTGCTCGGATATGTAGGGGCACTTAGACGCTCTTCCTGCACAAGGTACAGAGAATGCCCAGATTCTACGGAAGTTTGGTCAAAGTTGCTTCATTTTTCTTTCCGCTCTCGTCGACATGTAGACATGAACAGCACGCAGGATATCGGGAAGCCTTCAAGGAGTTTTTGAACATATTAATCTCGATTTGAGACTAACACAAAGTCTTCCAGGTACAAAGACATGATTATTCGTGGAGGTGAGAACATTGCGCCAAGTGTTATCGAGGGTGTTCTAAACCACTTCCCCGGGATCGAGGTAAACAGGCAACATTATCTCGATCTTCGCTCGACTGCTGACCATAGAGAGCAGGCCCAAGTTGTCGCTGCCCCAGACCCCATTGCTGGAGAAGTTCCCGTCGCTGTCGTTAAAAAGTTACCGGGAGAAAAAGGGCTAGTGGATAAGATGTATGACGCCGTTCGTAATAAGCTGGGTCCAATTTACGTTCCAGACGAGATCATCACATTGGATAGTCTCAGTCAAGATGACTTTCCTCGCACCACCTCTGGCAAGATTCAGAAAACTCTCCTCCAAAGTCTTGTTGTTGAGGCTCGGACACGGGGAAGCTCCGACGATACCCACGACGGCAACGCTGCGGGCGATAAAGAAAGCTCTGAACGCATTGAGAGGGCCATACTCCATATATGGTGGAAAGCGGCCGGAATTGAACCACAGAGTCTAGACAAGTCAGCGCCGACTTCAAACTTTGCCGACTCGATTACAACCCTACGTGTTCGGGACCTGTATCGCAAGGAGCTTGGGATCACGCTCTCATCCCAGGAAATGATCGAGCACTCAAGCATTGGAAGCCAGATTCAAGCTCTCTCTCAGATGATCGGTAGCGGGAATAAGAGCAGTGTAAAGCAACAGAAGCAACCACCGAAGGGACCGCCCTCTCTGGACGAGTTACAAATCATCGTCGGCCCTGAAAACGACGCAGCTTCGATCAAGGACTCTGCCACTTTGGCTGTGGGAAAATATGGGTATCAGTGGGACCACGATGTCGAGGCTGTCATCAGAACTAGTGATTTCATGAATGTCATGATCAACACAGGGATCATAGACTCGTGGAACTTTGCCATCGCGGTTTTAGCAGAAAAGTCCACTGTTCCGGTACGTCATAAGAGGAGCTAAGCGACAGGATATCAAAATACGCTGACAGTGCACAGGAGCTGAGGAAGGGTTTAATCGCGGCATTGACCAACAACCCACTATGGCGATCATTCTACGTCCATGGTCGTAACCAAGAGCAGTTCTACATCACTCTGAAGAGCCACGCTGCTCTCTACGTCAATTGTTTCACTGACGCTGGAAGACTGAAGACTCTTGAAGATCTTCAGAAGATAGCGATTGACTATCCGCATCGAGAGCACTCTACCTACCCTGGTTTGCTTTTCCACGCGCTACTGTACCACGTTGAAGACCTTGACAGTGCCGCAGTAGTCTACTACGGTGAGTCAGCTCTCCGAACCTCCACCTCACTATCGCTGATGTGTCCTAGTGCATCATTCCATCCACGATGCATCGTCCATGCGCCTCTTTTTGACCGATCTCAACCAAGCACTCATGAAACCGAAAGAGCAGCTAAGACCTCATATGGCATATGACTTGTATGTTTGCAGCAATATGATATTATGCGAGGGAATAACTAATAGAAGTTCAGATGGTCTGACATGTATCATTCGCTCCGGAACTCACCGCGTGCCTCGCTTGAAGTGAAATGGCACGTCGGGCGACTGCAAGATCTTCACCTCCATCGCAAGGCATTGTATCCGCCTGCCGGTGCACCGCGCAAGGGCAACCAAGAAAACCCCGACGGCCTTGACTACGGATTTGACGCCCCGAACTTACTGAAGTTGAAAGAGCGATACCCAGATATCACGGCCGCGGTCGTCATCAAGGCCGCAATTGCGTTGATCAATGTCACACGCACTGGACATACCCATGCCCTCTTCGGCAATTCCGAAGGAACACGCTCGACCTTTCCCTTTTGGCCAGAGACACTAAGGTCCCTTCCTAGTGCGGAAGGTACCACCATCTTTGACCTTGATGCCTCGGATGTCGCCGGCCCGACCATGAATGGCGTGACAAATCTCATCGAAATCCGTCGTGACGAAGGCGCGCTCGACTATCTGAACCGCTTGCATGAGGATCAGCTGGAGCTTACCAAGCGATCGCACATTCCTTGGCGTCGCTTGATCGAAGAGCTCAACTCCCTCCACCCCGGCGAGAATGCAGGCGAGCTGGTCCATCAGTCCTTCTCTGCGCAGTTCTTGACATGGGTTCCGGGATTCCTCGGCGACTACGAGAGGATTAAGGTCGCACACATTGGCATCCGCGCGGCAATCGGCCTGGTGTTTGTTGCAGGCATCGGAGGCCCCCAATCGACGACATTTATGATGAGTTTGCGATGGGACGTCTCAAACTACTCCAGATCAGAGACGGAAAGCTTTGTGAAAGATGTGGAAGAGGCCGTAATGTGGCTGTTGGATCCAGAGAACTGGAAATCGCCTATCGGAGAGTTTCTGAAGCGGCTTTAAGTGTGTGATTGGTTAGGTTTATGGTCTTGGTGTCTCAAAACAAACCTTCCAACGCGCCTATCTTAACAAATACTCAGAGATACCCATGTGAACCCAGATGATGATAAGTTTCATGGTTCTCGCTATCGTCAAAAGCCGAAGGGAATTCACGTGCGGCTTGAGGATCGCTTGTCCAGATCTTTCCGTAGGGACAGCCGCGTAAGGAAAGAATTGCACGGGTGGATCGCTCATTGATGCTGAGCCTGTACAATGGCTATTGCATGGATGCAGCCTAGAGAACAAACAAAATACGTCGTGAATTGTCGTTCATGTTGAAGCCTGCCATAGCATCGTCGCGCCATTGACAATTTGAACCCAATTCGAACGCTACTATTAAGACTCAAGTCGAGAGTAGTCACCAAAGCGATGCGTTTGTTTAAGCAGTCCTGGAAGGATGTGTGCTTGCCGACTATTCGAGAACAACAAGAAAGCATGGTTGTAGGCAGATGGACAACAGCCCAGCTAAACACTTGAAATACGAAATACGTGGGACTTTCACCGCCCAGGACTCATCCCCGCACACAGCCTGGAGAAGATAGTTCGTGTACGTCCATGCTGCAATGCCTTCTTCGTATACCGCAAGCTTCCGCTTCGGACTCACCATCATGGAGTGTAAACCGGTTGCAGATAGTCTCTATCCCAAGTTTGAGTACATGTCGTTGAAATTCCAAGGTGAGACTACAATGTTCCGCACCTGCAGAGCTGGCTCAAAATCCGGCATGTTGCGGACCTGAATCCTGAAAGTCGATACACGATTGTCTGACGTTATATAGGATTAAACTTATTATTTGAAAGGGAGAATGATAGCTGCAGCGCTATAGTATATCACCAGCAGTCTTGGGCAGAATAATATGATTTGTTGTTCTCAATTGAATTTCAACTTTGGTTTTTCACGCCACCCCGCCAGGGCTCGCGCGACTCTTGCTGTGCCGCAAAGCGCTGATGGTAGCCGAGATCTTGCAACCTAATTGTAAGGTAACGTATCCCTTCAACAAATCGCAAATCGTCATCCTCAAGCTCAAGAACCCATGTCGCTGCTCCAGGTACCACCGAACATTCGGTTTGCGATTTACACTTATGCAGGCGTATTCGGTACATACACACCGCGTTGTTGCAGTAACGAACCTGATTCGCCCAATGCGATTCCTCGTACGTGTGCTGGGGATAGGGAGTTATCGGACATCATCAACGTCAATCTCAATCACCGACCGCCTTCACCTGATCTTGGGTTGCACAAATCTGCCACCTTCAGCCTTCTCTTATCTTGCTCCGCCGTGTATGCCGAGCTTGCCCAATATTTATACTCCCATTGTCAATTTGTCATTCGTGCCAAAGATGACGCCAATTTGTCTGCTTTACGTAGGCTCCGACCTAGCTCAATTCGTGTGTTGAGAAGACTCACCATCGACCTGAACGCGACTTCGTGTGGATATGGCTGGACGTGCGACGATGCAGCAGATCCTCCGCTCCCGTGTGATGAGGATTCCGCCTACAGCCATATCCACGAAGCGTGGAACCATGAAGCTAGTCCACGAAAGCCCGACTCAACAATCGAACCATTGCAAGTTGTTGACGAACGGAGCGATAGTGACCGCAGTCTCTTGTCGATGTTCGACCACTCTCAGCCACAATCGCTGACTGCTACAAATGAGGTTCACAAGGTGAGTATTATCACCGGCAAAGTGTTTGCTCGGATCACTAATCGTTGTCCTCAAGACTGTCTTGCAGAATTGGCATCAAGTCTGGGCCGACTTGCGGTTACATCTGCCGTTTGCAACACTAGAGCTGGACTTCACGTGCGATGTGGCTGATGTTGAGACTGGCGAGCTCGCAGTCAAACCTTTCCTGACCGAAACGCAGCCTTTTCTAGCCAAGTGCAACATCAGGCTCGCTCGTCGCAAGGTCGAACCGCTCAGAAAGCTGGCCCGACTGGCAGTTGACCGCATCGTGTATTCGAAGAAGATTTTTCACAGTCTACCGCAGACAACACGACGTAGCGACTCGACTACTTTCACAGATCTTCCAGCCGAGATCCGTCAACATATCCTCCAATATACGGATCTCGTGGTCCCGGACAAAGAAGTGGAGTGGAGTCCGTATCGCGGCTGGTATCTCAGACGTGGCGGACAAGGAGTAAATGAAATAAGGAACGAGCTCCTCCTACATCTCCATCCCATAGCTAAAGACAAGAGCAAAACCGTTGACGACGCTCACCAGTTTACAAGAAACGCCTACAGCCGCCATTGTTGCCAAGAGAAGCTCGGCGGACGGGGTTGCTTCTGCAAAAGTCGGCATTCTGTATATTCAAGCTACAGCATGCTGAGTTGTTGGGCGCCACCGACACCATTCTTTCTAGTGAACTCGATTGTACGCAAAGATTCATTGCAAGTATTCTTCGGTCAAAACCGAATCGTGGTCTGGCCAAGTAAAGGATTCTGGTACCCAGGTATCGCGATTCACCCGCCATGTCGATTGCACATCTCGAGGTTTCTCGGCGACGTGGTTCCAAAGGATGCGCTCCGCCACCTGCGCTGCCTCGAAGTTGTATTCGAGCAACTCCAAGGCATGGAGCATTTGACATGGTGCACGACTGGAAGCCTGGAGCTGCTGGATTGGCAACGCACAATTGAAAAAGTCAAGCCGCATTTCGTCGCATCAAAGCTCGCGATGGAAGTCGTCTTTCCTTCTGATGAGAACCGTATGCAGGTCCATTACCCAGAAGACACAACAATATACCCCAAGGAAGAATTTCAGCACCGCAAGACATGCTATTTCAACGCAGTGTTGCCCCTGCAGCAACTGAGATGCCATCTCAAGCGCTTGTCGATTTCTTGGTATGAGGATATGAAAGAATCTGGATTTGAGGCAGAGAGCAACGGCCGATGGGGTCATGAGCTCGTAAGGAAGATTATGGGGCCGGCGTATGATCATCCGCACGCTAGCTATGAAGATGACTTGGACAGGATGCCCGCGTTATTGTTCATGAGGTGTGCACGTTGGAAGTCAGATCTCCAATATCATGACTGAGGGTAATTTCAAGGGCGATTGTCATCTCTAAGCTCAACAACGCATGTTCCTCTGTATCACACTCGGTTTTAGACATCGCACAGCTAAAGAATCCCAGAAAATTGAGTGTCGGGACATCTACTAAGCACCATTCTGGTCTTCGGAGTAAATGCGCACATCTTCGTAGCGGAAGGTGAGATGATGTGATTGTACGAGATCTCATTGTCAGCGTTCGTGTGGTGCACCGCTCCAAATCTTGGCACGATAATGTGCTGTCTCCGGTCATTGCCACCTTGGAATCCGCTCCGCAAAGTCATGCCATTCTCGTGTCTCGCGCTTGCCAAAACGGCTGGGCAACAGATGCCCAGGCACTTAACTTTGCCGCTTGTTCTACGGGCGGCGCAGCTACCCTACACTATCATCAATAGTGGGAGGCATCCTGAATTTACCGAGTCTGCTAATTTCTGTAGTGTCCCTCACAAGACATATCCTACGCAAGCAGGCAGTAATATCATACTGGGAAAGACATGATGATTGACGGGGTTGAGTCCTGCGACCTAAAGAGTTGTGAAGGCGGTACTCGGCTGTTGCTCGCGGACTATTGAGATTCTTGTGCTTCAAGGCACATATCCTCTGCCTAGCATTCCGGGCTCCTGCCATTGGGTAATCCTATTTTAGGACAGTATGGCAATGTAAAACATCGTCGACTATTCCCTGGCGATAATTCCGAACTTCATCACCGTTTCTCCATTCTCGTGCATGGCGAGTTGTTTCGACTCGGGCAAAATGCCTACCTCATTATCCTTTTGACCTATAGCCACGCCACAATGTTTACGATCAGCTCGTGGTGGTGGGGCGCAGTAGTATCAGGCCTTGGCAAGACTGAGCATGGCGACTCAGTGATCACTTCCGCGCGTAAGTAACGCTCAGTCATGAAGACCACAGCTCCGTAGACGTATATCATGGCGGTTATAACATCTCGAAACACTATGATTGCCATATAAGAGCCCTGATCGATCCATACCGGACATGATCATCATTCTTGCTATCTTGACATCAAATACGGCAATCACCAACCAATTACGATATCTAGTCTCACAAATATCCGACTATCTTTATCATTTTGTGTCTTCTGACAACATGTTGAGCATATTTGTGCTTCTCATCCTTCAAGGGCTTTTTCAGATCGGGTTCAGTGTGCCATGGCAAGCGGAGCAAGAAATGGACCTTGTAGTGAATGCTAACGACGCAGCGGAGCCTTCTTGGCATGTTACTATCGACTGGAATGAAAAGACTCCCCCAACATGGCAAAATGCACAGGATCTTGCCCATGCATGCTTTGACTGAGTCAAGGGCAAACAGAATGCTAAGTCCTGGGTCTCAAAACCCGGTTCATTTCGTCAGGAAGGGAGTCGTGACAAAGGTAGTATCGTAGTATGCTTATTGTCGAACCGCTCAGCACTACCGCAAGCGAACCACGTACTGATAGCTTCTCAGGTCGCTGCGCTCTGGAACCCGTCCGTGAAGAAGTTCTTTGTGCACACCGTGCCACGAGGCTACAATTGGAAATCCATGATCAATGGCCAGAACCAGAATTCTGGCAAAGCTAGAAATTGGCTCAATGCTCGGAACGCGATCATTGCGAATCTAAAGGCAAAATATATGAAAGACCATCCAAACGACAAAGGGCTCAAAGGTTTCCGCGATACACCGTGTGCTGAAGATGGTGCTCTCTTTGACGCCGAAGCCGAACTGGGTAGCAAAGTCAAAGACGGGAAATGTGAGTTCGCATTTCGAACATCGCGAGTGATATTGTACTAATCATTATGCCAGTTCCTGATGGCACCTTTCTGGCTGTTTGGGCTGGATTTAACGGTGATAACAAAAAGGGCGAATCAGCAAACCCGTGCAAGAACAAGTGTGCTCGAGTTCTGGATAGGCTGGGAGTTTTGTACAATCCCAGCAGTAAGCGTCGCGCAGACTGCATGGATGATGCTGGAGAAGGGCCAAGTAATTCGAAGAAACCCGCCGCAAGATCACCAGAACGTGAAGCCGAGAAACCTGGCTCCAGTGTCATTCATCCCGAAAATACCGATATCCATGGATCGTCCGATATCGAAACCTTGATGCAGGCCATGTCCATCCACGGAGGCGAAGAGACGAACATGCACGAGCAGGCTACCACGCTCCAATTCGTCCGGTCAGCTACCAAGTCGGAAGGGTAGATTGACGGCAGTCTATCGCAAGCTGTCTAGGCGAGTGATTCTCTCGATCTGCGACTTCGATGTGGAAATTCTGGTACAAGGTGCAGGGAAGGGCGGCACGAACTCACTCTGTTCTCAGACGCTGCTTCTTCTTGTAACTACATATTCTCAGCTCATTTCCTTAGTATGTTTAGGCACATATTAAATCCTTGAGAGACGCTTATTTAATAATATCGACATTTTTTATGTGCATAAATGACGACACACAACAAGTTGTATGCTCGCACACGACATCTCATTTACGGTAGAACACCACTTGTTTCGGGATGACGCACGATCGGGGCGTTGTTCTCATTGTATTATACAAAAATTAAACTATTGATGCCCACTCTACCTTCTCAAGAGACTAGAGCGAGTACCGAAACACAGCCGTGAAGCAAGTCCCTCTCTTCTGCGCCTGGATCATTATCTCAGGTATAGTCGTTGTCACAGTAATTCACACCAGATACAAGATGCAGAGAGATTGCATTCACACGTACCCTTCATGCAATCCGAGCCGTGGCCTTGGATCCTCCACTGAGAATGACGCCACAGTGAAATGTGTCCACTTGGTCGCATCAAAGGTAACCAGACGAGGAGGGTGCCGGCGCGCTATAGCTCAACTGCATTGCTGGCGCGCCATCCATCGTCATCAAAGTCGGATCGACCATGACGGTACCATGAGGTTGCGGTTGATATCCCTCCGAAGGAAGCATGCCAAAGAAGGCGCCGTTACCCTGGAAAGACAAGTCGAAGTCTGAGCCGAGCGACATTGGTGGTGGTTGAAGACCCAGGGTCCCAGCCATGATGGCGTTCTGTCGAAATTGATGATGTTGAATGGCGGCGAAGTCGTTGTTTTGGATGGTCAAATCGTCGTTGGTCGGCTCATGGGGACGCTCGGCGTTACGACCGTTTCGTTCAGGGGCTTCGTGGTCATCATCTTCGCCCTCACTCCCTACCGCATCTTCTTCTCCAAGGATTTCATCCGCAGCACTCGTGGAAACTCCAGGTGGTGGCGATACCTCCCGGCCCTTCTTATCGACCCAGATCGGTTGAATCCAGCCAGATTTCAGGAACCAGGCCATAGGTGGGAAATTTCCGCCCGCGGAGCCTGCACGGCGAGACGCAGTGCGGCCAATGGCGGCTGCGGCACTGTCTCCTGTGACGGTAGTGTTTTTGGGTCGGCGACCGCGCGGGACAGGATCGAAGTGCAGGCGTCGCAGATGCGCGACCGCGTTGTAGTAGGCCGGGTATTGTTTGCGTTGCTTACAACGCTTGCATGTGGCAAGAGGAGCGCGTGGACGCGGACTAGAAGTGTCGTCGCCTGCGTCGTGGTAGTGGTTAGATAAGGGAGAGCTCGTCGTCGGGTCGATGCAGATCCAAGCTTTGTGGCGGGATGCGTGGGCGCGCTCCTTGTGGCGTTTCAATTCGTGATCGCCACGGAAGCCATGAGGGTGTGCCTTGCATAGGTCGCATTGTAGCTGACGATGCCGGTGGCGAGGGTTTCGGGCAGCAGAGGCGGCGGAGGATGAGGTGGACTTGCTGAGTGGCCATGCACGTCGTTGCTGTGCGATGGCACGCTTCGCCGTGGACGAAGCTGCGTTACTGCTGAGCGAGGTGCCTTTGGCAGATCTCGGTAGGCTCTTTGGTTGGATGTTCTGCTGTCGAGTGCCGTTGTCGATGTGTTTGCGACGACGCTCGGCCGCTTTTGAGCCAGATCCGGTCGAGGACGATGAACAAGATGAAGCAGCAGACGCGGCAGACGCAGTTGAAGTAATCGAAATCGTGCTGATCGTCGAAACTTGACGTAGCATCTCTTCTGAGCCGATGCCACTGGCTGAAGTCGTGCTTATTGATCGTTGCATCGGAATTGTGTTTGTCGACTTCGAGCGTTGCATCGGTGGAGGCGGAGGCATCGTGAAGCTGTCGTCAGTAGGCTGTGTCTGGTGCGAGGCATTCCCGTCGAAAACAATATTTGGACCAACAAGATATGGGTTTGCAGCACCAGAGGGGGAAGCACCAACATTCAGTGTAGTAGACGGATCAGAGGCATACGAGAACGATAAGGAAAAGTCTTGTGCACCACCTAGACACGCGCCCAGCCCGACTAGCAGCTGAGACTCATCGACACTATGTTGCAGCGACATGGCGTTCGCTGCGGCGGCGGTGGAAGCGGTGGTGATAGCGATAGCGTGAGCATTGCTTGCGAGCGTGGGATATACGATGGTTGCAGACACACTGCCGTCACCGTTGTTCCCCATCACGTCTTGTCCCGTCAATACAGGGTCGCCGATGTTGCTGCCGCTGCTGTTGCTATTGCTGCCACCGTTCACACCCGCCGCACTGCCAGCATTGTCAAAGAAAAGCGCGGGCATCGAGCCACCGATCACATCATCAAGCAAAAACTCACTGCGGTCTAGGTCCTGCGACAGATCAGAGCATGAAGGGGCAAACGACGACGAGAACGAGGACAACTGTTGCGGCAGCAGATGCTGCTGCTGTGGCTGGTGCGAGGGAAACTGGAACCCGTCCAGTTTCTCCACGATCGAAGCATCGGTTGCCGCAGTCATGACGCTCGACTGTCGCGTCATGGCCGAGGGACCGAAGGAGGACGCCGCTGATGAAAGCGAGCGTCGACTACTGCCAGTGCTGGTAGCAGGCGACATCGTCGGCGCTGCTGTGGCGGTGGAGACCGACAGCCGGTCACTCTGCTTCCGGCTTGGAGTTGTTTGGAGGATATTTGTGGACGTTCGACGTCTCTTTTGCGTTGTCGCGTCACCAGTTGTGGTAGCATTGCTGCTACTGAGTGCAACGCTGCCGGAGGTCGGTGCGTACCGTGAAAGGTATTCGGCCGGTGAGTATTCTTGGATTTCGGACAAGCCGTGAGACTCTGCCGTCGGCAATTGTGACGTTGCCAGAGATGAGTATGATAGGGTCGCCTCGTCTACAGTTGGTGTACCGTAGGCGAAGGTCTTGGAAAGGCTCATGCCGATCTGGCTGTAATCGCGCTTGCGAGGGACCGCCATGGCCGCGCTCGCCATCGAATGCGAGCGCTGCTCTAGGAACATGCCGTGACTTGACGGCTCACGGCTCATCGGTATTGAGAGCGGAGACGATGGGAGAGTCTCGTCGCCCTCGAGCACATTGTGTAGGGTGCGAATGGTCTGTAGGCAGTGTCCAAATAGACTCGTCAGTAGTGGATGGGAATCCAGCACACCACACTTTCTCCAGTACATACGTAATTTCCGTCGTCGATATCCAGATCGTTGGTGAATGAGTTCTGCTCGAAGTGTGCGTGATATGGTCGTTTTCTTGACGCAGTTGCATGCGTCTGACTTCGGACCATCTGGATGCACTCGCGGAGCATGTCCTCCGGCCACTGTGGGTTTTGCGCCCGCAGCGTATCATATTGTCTCGTTTCTGATGCCGACAAAGCCGGCATTGATGATTTCGATCGGGCCATACTGGCCGAGACGAAATTTGATGCATCCATGATGGCGTTGGGTATTGTGGTTCGAAAAACGCCTCTCGACTTTGCGATGAGGCGTGATAAAAGATGATTGAGCAATTAAAGATTGCTCAAGATGGGCTGAGTGATGTTAAACGTGAGGCGTTGAGAAGGGAGAGGCAGTGAGCTGGGATATGTGCTTCTATACTCTGGGCTCTCACGAAGGCGTCGCCATGATGTTGATTACCGCATCCATTACGCACCGGGATGCGACACGACGCGTTTGCCCAGGAAAGGCTGCCGACGAGACTACTGCAGTGCTTGCACACGGCCCTAGAGAAGAAGGCAAAGAGACTAGTGTCCAGTTATGCGGCTTGCATGTGCACTGGTATCACCACCGAGTGGGCATGATGCGTTCTCACTGCACGCGAAGACAGGGGTGATGGGCTGTGCTGGTGTGGGCGAGCAACAGCGTCCATCCCAGAAGCCCACGAGTGGGAGGTAAGCTCAGCATAGCCAGACTTTCCGCGCAACTGTGGGTCGTCGATTGGAGTGCGGCATGAAAAAGAAGTGAGGCAGCGAATAGGATGTGCTGGCGCGCGAGGGCGGGCGAAGGGCGGCCACAGGAAAAAGAAGGCAACGCGAAGTTAAGTAGAGCCACGTCGACCAGTGAGGGGGGCACTGGGGATTTGAGCTAAGCTTAAATCGAACGCAATAATGGTTCCCTGGCAGTTCCTTCTGCTTATCAGGCGATCCGACAGGCCGGCCTTGCGCCTGGTGCGGCAGTGGTCTGGAGGTATGCGGTACGATACTTGCGGAAAGTATCAGGGCCGGTATGGATGGAGCGCATAACAAGAACCTTGGAAGTCGAATCCATTGCCTTGCTGCCTCGCCTACCAATCCCACCGGCGCTGCGCATCCCGCGCGTGGGACAGTCCGGACAAGTCTCTTCGTACAGAATTGATAAGATTCGAGCCATGGCGGTGCTGACGGGGCGTAAAACAGCCTTTGAAAAGCAGATTGCCGGAGAAAGGTGCGAGCCTTAGCTAATAACACGAAATCGCGCGTGATCGTGCTCGCTGAGCGGGTGGCAAGGCAACAAGGCTGTTCGCAAATCCAACGCCCCGAACGCCTGGAGTAGTTCCCACCGGACTGCGAGAGTGCAATGGCGACCACCGGCGACCAGGCACTTCGTCAATCTCTGGCGCCATTGAGTCGCGAAACTCCCGGTGACTCATTTTCACCGAGCGAGCCCAACTCCAATGCAGGCAAAGTGAGATAAATGAAGCTGTCGTTGAATGGACAAAGCCATTCTTTGGCTCACCACGGACGTTTTTGTCCTGACTGGGTTAATTCACTGCTCGGCCCATGACGGCCCGACGGACCGCTGAGTCACTTTTGCCTGAGGCAGCTCGAAGACTAGCAGAGTGTGCGCGACCTCGAATGGAGCCACGACATTGGTGTGGACGCGACGGGCAGGAATTCAGGGGAAGCAGCAGATGACCTGGACGAGCGGGACTCAATATACACTGTCCAAAAAAAGCATTGAGAATGACAGTCTAGACTTCTCGGGTTGGTGATACAGAGAAAGTATGCACGTGCGGGCGCAATCAGCCAGCCTCTGACGAGAGCGGGACAGGAAGAGGCTGAGCACGCACGACTGGCTGGGCTGCCGATCTCAAGTTGGGCCGAGTTTCATCAGGCTGCGACAGAGCATGCACACGACCAACAGTACCTGCAGATAGCACGATTGTGCGCACTGAATTAGCAATGGTTTTACGGTCAGCTCTATGAGGAACACCAACACCGTGATCACGAATCAATGGAAAGTTCAGGGCAGGAGAACATAAACGTCTATAATCATTATATCTCATGCCATCATTAGATCCATAATCGGACATCAACAAAAAGGATCCCTCCCACAAGGTAGCGTCTGTACTGTACTTCCAATAATTTCCTTCTGGTCTAGAGCATCGTCGTCGTCGGCGTCGTCGCGCTCGTCATCAACCGCCGAATCTTGCCCAGCGGATTTTTCCTGCCGAGCGACTGCTGTCGCAAATGCTGGTTTTGGCGCTGCTGTTGCTTCTCCAACTCGCGCATCCTCTGCGCATGCGCCGCCGCCGCGGGCCCGATGTGCGCCGTGGGGTGCGGAGCCAGCCAGCGTGACGTCCACGGCCACACGGACGCCGACTCTGCAGACGGACGGCTGCGGATCGATGAGGACGACCGCAGCTCCCCGCCGCTGCGACTACGGCGGACCGCAAAGGCCCCGTCCCAGTCGAAGTCGAAAGCAGCGTCGTGGCTGTGGTTGCGGCCGTGGGAGGTGTAGCCCTCGTAGGACGAGGACAGGGATTCCTCGTCTTCTTCCGCGATTCTGTACTCGCGGTGCAGCGATGCAGATGAGACAGCACGTAGAGTCGTCAGCGAGCCGAAGGTCGGGTGGGAATATGAATACCCGTGGGATGACGACGGGAGATCGAGGTGGCTGCGTTGTCGACGGTGCCGTTGCTGCTGGAGGTATCGATGCTCGCGCATTGCCACGTGCTCCGACGCGGCTTGCGCCCCGAGAATGAAGGATTCGATGCGCGAGGCGTCGAACTCGACCTCGGGCGGGTCCGCAGTCGTGGGGGAAGTCGCGGTGAAGGAGATCTTGGGCGGAGGGGCGTGAAGCGCTGCAGATGTGATGGCGCCCAAGAGGTGAGGATAGGCGTGCACGTCTGGTGGTGTCGCGGGCCCGAACGGGCTCACGCTGACGGTGGATGTTGTGCTAGCGTGGCCGTGGCTACTTTGGCTATCGCTGCTGGAGCGTGAGTGGCTGTCATTGCTGCTCGGTGAGCGTGTAGTGTACGGCTGTGAAGTCGAAGCAGCTGGTGTGCGGGCGTAAGTGAATGGTCGTGTGGTCGTGGTAAGGATCGTCTGCGCAATGACATCTTTGCTCGCAATTTTGCGAAGGAATGTCTTTCCCGACGGCCTCTCTCGTGGTTGAAGTGGCGGCGGCGAGGGTGTTGTGACTGATCGTGGAGGAGACGGAAGCGGAGGCGGTGTCGTGCGCTGTGATGATGAGCTCGCTTCAACTTCCACCGGAGCAGTCGTGACTGGAGGAGGAGATGCCAGTACCGACCACATACTACCTGGTTCTGAGGCGGGCATGAATGGCGAGACGCTGAAGAGTGTTACGTCCGCAACACCAGCGATGTTACCTTCCGTCTCGATCGTCTCCGATCGCGCACGTATGGTGGGAATCGGAGGTGGCGGTCCAGATGGCGGTGGCAGTGGAGGTGGGAAAGCATCACCGCCGAAACTGACAGACTCAAAGCCAAACCCCTCGAAGTACTCGCAAATATCATCGCAGACGACGCTATCGCGCTCAACGCCACCACTCCATCCAGACGGCTGTCGTGCCAGAAGCGTGCAATCGTCATCACTCCCATCGTCGTCATCGTCCTCGGGGAATGCGGTCGCCGAGTCATTCCGGACCATTGGTACCATTGGCGCCGCAAAGGTCGAATATCGGATCGAACGCTGAAGATACACATGAGGGTTTGATCGCTGACTGTTAATGGTGGTCGTCTTCATCATTTTCGCCACTGGCACAGCGGTCGGCATGCGCCGCCTATGTTGCGAAAGGGATGCCGAGGACGATAATGACGCTGCAGATGCAGAGGAAGGGTGGCCCGATGTTCGCGGCCGTACCTCCATACTGCTGTGTCGTTCAGGATCGACTTCTCTCGCGCTCTTTGCGGTCATTGGTCGGCCAGCCTGCGTCGCTGGTACTGCAAAGCGACTCGTGACGGGCAGCTTGCCGGCTCGGCGCTCGTTGACGCGGGACTCGCGAGCTGCTGCCATTCTCCGTCGTTTGGAGTCATTCCGCCTAGCGTAGACACTGCTTTCGATCTCCTCTGGTGTCGGTGGCAGTACCGTCTTCGCGCGGTAGGCACGGCCCCCTTTGCTTGGAAGCGATGGTGCTGGAAGTGGTGGCAGCAGCATGGTAGGTGGCCGGCTAGGAAACCGGTCTGACTCAAACGTCGGCATGGTCGGTGAATTATTTGTTGTCTTGATTTGAGGTTTGTTGTTCGAGCTTTCGTCAATGGCGTTGTCGTCGTTGTCGTTCGAATTCACTTCGACGTCCGAATCGCGGCGAGGCTCATTGGCATTTGTTTCTCGGCAAGACGGACTGACTTGTTCTTTATTCTCATCCTGCGTCGTCGAAGTAGAGGATCTATCGACGTGCGATTGTTCGATCTGCTGCACTTGTGACCCCGAGGGCGGAATTTCCGACAGCTCGGAAGCGCGCGAGGTGGAATACGACCTTGGGGGCCGACATGGTTGCTGGGGGTGCCGATGGTTTTGCTGATGCTGCTGCTCAGACTCCAACAATGGCGGGTACTGCTGCTGCGTTCGTGCTCCCGCTGACGCAAACGCTGCACCATCTGCGCCGGCGACCAGGGAAAATGACCCAGTCGTGCTTGATATGGGTGTTGCTATCGCTGCGACGGCGAAAGTGTCTGCTGGGGCGGCGGCGATCGGCAGCTGTGCCGCGGGCCCACTGCTGGACGGCGTGCTGTTGGCCGCTTCAGCTTCAGCTGCCGGCGCCGGCGTCGCCCGCTGTTGCATTTGTGGGCGGGCGGCAAAGTCAACTTCGGCCGCAGCTGCAGCTGCCCCTACGCGCTCGCCATCTTCTAACTTCGACTTTATGCCTAAACGAGCACTGGCGGTGCTGCTACTGCGACTGCGAATGCTGCTGCAACGGCTGCTGTTCCTGTTCTGCATCGCGGCGCGTCCAGCTACGCTCGGTACGGGCGAATGCCCTGCAGCCTGATGCGCCGATAGTTGATCGATCGGCTGGCCCTCATGCGGCGGCGGCGCGCTGCCTCCGACGGCCTCAGAATTGCCAGCCGGCACGGCAACGACGGTGATGGTGTCGGTGGAGCGGTTCGCGGCGTTGAACTTCGAGACCGCGTCGACTAGCTCTGCATACGAATAAGGTTGTTCCTGATGGTCCTCGACTGACTCCCGGCCGAAAGAATGCTCGAGCTCGGCCGCATTGGGGCTGTGTTCGTGATCGTGCTCGCTGCCGTCGTCCTCCAAATAGGTATTCAGGAAACTCTCCACGACGGATGCAGCCGTGCGCGAAGACATCGAATTGCGCCATGGGATAGGCGAATCGGCAGTCGGAACACAGGCGGTCGCAGCGCCTCCAGCAAGCGGCGCAATAGTCAAGCCTGCAGGAGATGCGATAACTGAGGCGCTCGAGGTGTTGTGTACCACATATAGATCGTGCTCTGCCGTGTCGACTGCTGCCAACCTCGATCCCCCTCCGGTTTCCTCTCCCGCTCGAGCAGACCATTCCTGTTCGGTTCGCGCGTCCATGCCACGAGCGGTGTCTTCTAACTCCGCCCACTCTACCGATTCATCGAATGAAGGCATCCGAATCGGCTCCGTTGGCGAGATGGATGGTAGCGGCGGTAGTGGCGCATGACGCTGTGCGATTCTGGCCGTCGCCGCAGCTTCCGCCATTTGAAGCGGTGTTCGCGGCGCTGGACGAGGGTCTTGTGCGAAAGCATCTGAAAATATATCGATTTTCCTGGGTCGAAATCGGAGGTTGCGATCATGATTCGGTTGCCTGCGCCGTAGTGGCAGTTTCACGGATGACTTGGACGATTCATCTTGACGGTGGTGTTGTTTTCTACTATCGGTGGCGTTTTGTATTCCCTCATGGCTGTCTTTCATTTTGCGGTTGCTGCTCATGGTCGCAGCGGCCCGATGGCCGCAAGAATCCTCCACGTACTTCTCACGGATCTGGTCGAGCGAGGCGCTGCCGTATGCTCCTCTGCTCGCAGGGCCCGCGCGACTGCGATCGGCCTTCTCAAGGCGCCGGCGAGAGTCTTGACCCAATCGTTTCTCCATTCGATCATCTTCAGAAGTCCGCGGTGGTGCTAGTGGAAGGAGCGAGAGGGTGGATCGATTCAGCAGACTGGAGTTTCGGTAGATGGAGAACAGGTTGGCGACACTCGCGCGGCGTGGGCGGGGGCGAGGATCCATCGTGGCGATTGCTCGCGTGCGTTCGCGCCGCTGGGCGACAGACTCAATCGCTCTCTCGAACGACTGGTGTTTCGATGTTTGTTGGGGACAAAAGCAGTTTCGGCACTTGTTCGCGATTACGTTTCACTTCAGTTGCCGGACGTTGTGGCGTAGAGGTTCATCAAGCGGCGACGGGGTTACTGATTCATCGTTGTCGTACTCGATCCCAGCTCAGCACGCGATCAGTCTTCGCGTTGTTGCAAGGCGCCGCTGTGGCGATGATGGTATTGGAATGCTGCTCGCAATAAGGGTGTTCTCTCTCAAAGGCTCGGGCATTCCTCGACAGAAGATGGGGAAGCATCTCCATGCGCTCAGATGCACTCGAATTGCCACCCAAGATGGAAAGCACTTCCCCTTTCTGTAATTACTGTCCCGTGTGTGCTTGCTATGAACGAAAGAACTACGTGACCCTCTCGACCGCCAACCGCTACGGGTTCCGGGAAAGACGCCGTAGCATTTCTCCCAGAAGTGAGAGATCGAGCCCAGCCAAAACCAAATGCGCCGGCCCCCATCCCTCTCGCACAGAGAAGGTCGCTGGTAGACCGAAGAAGGGCTGGGGTGGTGGCCAGAAGGGTGGACGACAGTGTTGTTTCCATCGTTGCCGCTCACGGACACCCAGCCTGAGCGAACTGATCCGCGACAGGGGGGTCATCCCATCTACCCGTGCCGCGTCCTCTTTCCCCTGCAACAGTCTCGCCCTTCCGGCGCCTAGCAACGTCGCGAATGTTCGTCCAGGTGGATTGGTGGGTGTAGCCGGAAGGTCTCACCACAGGGGCCCAAGGGTTCACTCTTTAATCTCCACGACTTCGATGGTGAAGAGCTTCATTTCAGATTTGCAGTCGTTACGCGCCCGAGGACTTGGAAATACGAGTCCTTGGATCTTGGATCGGCTCGGGGATTACTCGGATAGCGCGTCACTTTTCATCAGCTTTTTTGATACCCCATCGGCGTCGCGAAGCAAGGGATGACTTTCGTATTGCAAGACAGAATTTTCGCGCCCGCGGATATTTCTGCGATCGTCTCCACCCTCCACCATTTGTTGAAGATCTTTTCAGCGAACATGGTCAGTTTTCTCGTAACGGCGTCTCAGTACATGTATGCGTGACGGAACGTTTGTGATGTTGATCGACGTGTTGGTGAGCTCGTGGCCTGGCTTAGGCAAGGGTCGTCTAGCTCGGAGGGACTCGTCATCATCACTCTATTCCGATCTTTCGGCAGAACTCACTAAATCTATAACGTATCGTGGCTACGCGGCCGAAGTTAGAGATCTCAAATCTTCCCATTCTTCATCGATTGCTCGTGGCATGCCGAATTTGTCATGAGTAATGACGATGGTGTTATCGTATATCCGAAACAGCCCAGCCTTCAATCACAGCATTTTCATGTGTGCCATATTCATGAACAATCGGTAGTGCCGAGATAGTCAAAATATGTACTATTTACCTCCTCGTGCCTGTTACAGTACTATACTCAAGTCTGAATACCACTTCTCACGAGCGTCTTACTATAACTCTTTCCATCCTTCCACTCCTGTGCCAACTGCTTCGGCGTTCTCCCTTTCAAGTCCAACGCCTCAACATGCGCTCCATAACTTTCCAACAGTTCCATTCCATCCTCCCTCGCCCAGCTCGCCGCCCATGTAGCGGTGTCCAGCTCGAGTAAAGATCTTCCTCTATCCGCATGACCATTTCTTTTGGTAGTCGTTCATTCACGTCCGCTCCGTGCTCCTCCACGAACAAACGTATGAGGTCGAGATTGCCTACATGTGCAGAGGCCTGTAATGCTCCGGAACCCTTGACTGTAGCACCATACTGCAATAGTAATTCCACATAAGCTTGATTCTTCCCGGCCGCAACAGCTAGCCGCGTGCTCCGGCTGGGGGCTTTCAATTGACACCGCGCCCCAGCGTGTCGAAGGATAACTTCCACAAGCTCCTTATTGCCCATTTTCAGCGCCCAGTCGAGCGGCTGTTGAATTGGATGGATATCATGGTGTCGAGCAACAATGGGAGCCCATGTGGCAAGCACGTCGAAGACGGCAGCGTCACGATTCTTCAGCGTTGCGATGACTGTGTCCCGATGGATCACATTATACCACGGTTGGAAATCTTTGCTTGAAGCGAGATTGAGCAGGATTGAGACTGTCTCCGCCTGGCCGTTCTCAGCTACTCGAAGGACCGCTCGCTCGAGGTTCCTCCTCGGCGTCGCCAGGACACGTCGCGCAGCGCTGTTCTCTTTCGTGGGAAAAGCTTCGCTATAGATTCGATGGGGTTCATTGAGCGCAATATCGGGCGACTCTTCGAGGATCCTCCGGAGTGCTACGAGATCTCCTGTAGAGCATGCTTCGAACAGAGGAGGGGCGACGTCGATCCTGTGATGCAACCAGTCTTGGGAGCGCAAGAGATCGCATTTACGGACAAACTCGCTGGAATCTCAACATTGTTCAATCAGTGTATAAGTGTAGTTGTGCATCATTGCACCTATAAACAACTCTTACATCTGTGCTCAACTCTGTTCCTGATCGTCGCAACTGACCAACCCTAAGGTCAACAGCCCAGGCTAACTAACCCTTCGACGACTTCCACAACCATCAACCAACCTAAACGCCATGAACTCCTTTAACTCCGTATCGCATGATCAAAGAGAAAGACAAGAAATGACAAAAAGCAGCTCATTCCAGCGCAAATATTACCCAAAATGGGTAGAGTAACCAGAAGAAAAGAAAACAAAGAAAGAACAAAAAAGGGCCCAAAATAGCACCTCGGCAGTCAGGTCAATCAGTCCAGTCCAGGATGTGAATCAAATGAAATCAATCAGAAACGCGGGAGCACCAGCAAATCGCACCACCACTCTCCGCAGATGTCTCATCTGGCGCACACAACACCACACCACACAGACACGGCTTGGCGGTGCAGACTGTGTTTATGTGTGCGTGTGTGTCGCTCGCGGTCGCATCACCCACTCAGTGATACGCATCCCAAGCATGCTTGGCGGTGCATCGCACGCACCACCGTTTCTGATCCGTGCCGGGTTCACGTGTCCAGATGCGCGTCGCAGGAGCGTCGTGGTCGCTGGCGCCGGCGGCAGAGACGGCGGCCTCCGCGGTTTGCCCACGGATCTGGGACTCTGTCACTGTCGCCGTGATCGTGGCTGTGGCTGTCGTGGTGAGTGTTTCCGTTGAGGTCGTCGTCAGTGTCTTCGTGGTCGTCTTCTGTTCCCTGGCGGCGCGCAGGGCTAATGTGGAAGACTGTCGGCCGCGCGTGATGATCCAGCGGTCACTCTCGGCCTCGTACGCGACGCCGGGTTGGTCGGACCACCAGATTCCGTGTTCGGACGGGTGGCCGGTGGGCTCGACGGCACCGGCGGATGCAAATCCCGCTTGTGACTCACCGGTCGGGAAATCGTAGAAGGTCTTCTCTTGCGTGGTGGTGGAAGAGACAGCATCAGTGCTGGCACTCACATACGCACGGATCGGGAATCGTTCGGGGTCGGTATGCGCGTTGCTTCCGTCGGGCTGCCATTCACGGCGCATCCAGTCCGGCATCGCATAGCCTGACTGCAGCAGGTCGACTTGTGCGCCGCCGGGAGGAGCAAAGAGCGGGTCTGACGGCAGCATGCGAGATGCAAAGCGAAGCAGTGATGGGGCAAAGAGCGACATGAGGAAAAAGCGCAAGAGGTTTCGTTCAATGGCGCGTCCTGCTCGGGAAGTCTCGCGCCTGCAACGATCCGTGACGGAATTGTATCGGAGGTCGAGCAGACGGGCCGATGCAAGTTCTGAATACTCGACACGGCGTTCTTGGAATGTCTGGAAAGCCGAGAGAGACTTGTCTCCAAGCCAATTCAGCACCGGATTGCGGAAGAATGCATACCACAAGCCATGACGGACGAGATTCTCCGCGAGCAGGACGAGACCCCAAAGGAAGCCAGCGAACACGCTGAAGATGGTAGAAAGACCTGGCGTGAGCGAGAGGAGACCGGCGAAGGCGACGGAGCCCAGTATCGACGTGATCGAGCCGGCATCATTGCTCGACTCGCTCTGTCGTGGCTGGCTGCCATCATCGCTATCATCCTCGCTATCCGACTCAATACCAAGTTGCATGTGTCGCATACGCTCCTCTTCAAGCTCGCGGATCCGCGCCGATTGCCCGCTGAAAATGGCCGAATACCCGAATTGAGCGTCGAAAGCAGGCCAGACATTGGTAAGAATGATCCAGAGGAGAACGCAGACCGCGAGTGGAAGTACTGTCAAGTTGTAGGCACGGCTTCCCACAAAACCGGGCGGCGGTGTCGGTGGATCTGGTGGGAGGATTCTCGAAAGGTAAGCGTTGTCGACGGAGGGCAGAGCATCGAATGCTGGAAAAGAGGATGCTGCTGGTGCGGCTGCGTAGAAGGATGATGGAAGAGCGGCCGCACCGCCACGGCCGCCGGGACGAACGGAATCCACGACGTATGAGTCGACCGCAGTCGCAGTGGCGCTGCCACCGCGAGATGCGATTTCAGCCCGCAGGCGCTCAGTGCGAGACGCAAGACGAGCGGAGTTCTCCTGATGGGAGAGGAGCGCGCGGACGAGTAGGTCACCGAAGAGGTCTGGAAGTTGTTGCTGTTGCTGTTGAGGTGGAGCGGCAGAGCTTGAGGTGGTGGCAGAGAGGATGGTGGGTAATGCGGTAGCGGCCATGATGTTAGTTGGCGATGTTCTTGCGAGTTATGAAAGCGTTGTGTTTGCTTGAAAGTGACGGTGGATGCTTGTTGCCACTGCAATGATGTTGTTGGATGTGCTTTGGATGCTCGTTATTGGCATCGACGCTGTGGTCGGGATCTCGACACGGTCAGAATGATGTCGATCGTCGATATCGCCTGCCTGTTCTCCATTGAGTATCACGTCCATCTCGTCCAACGGCTGCAACACTATACCTGAGCACGACACCTGACGATGGCCACGATACTGGTATCTTGAAGCGTGCGTATCTTATCCTCACTCGTCTCGACCCAGTGTGTCGTCGATCCTCCAACAATGATCAAGATGAATGTCGATGAAGCGTATCCTATAGTATGGTAACAAGAGGAAGAGAAAAATCAAGAAAGCATCAAGATGGATTCAAGAAGAGTAGACGAAAATACAACATCCTCACCATTCACCAACTGCTGCCCTCCCCAGCCTCTACCCATCGTCACAGCGAAGATGACGAATGCAATGTCACTTGAAATTTCGCCTCAAAAGTCCGAGTGAATGTGTGAACACCTGCATACAAGCCGCTGGGCCCCACACAGAGCCACGCGTGCAACGCGTCTCGCGCGCGCAAAGCATCCTCATCACTGCCAGCAATGGAAGGCGCGCGCAAGCTTACCCTTTGCCGGTGACTGGCGAGGGGCGTGGCGGTGGAAGTGATGGCGGGGGCGAAAGGGCGATGAGAGGTCGGCGGGTGAATGAAGTGTCGGGGGAATGTGAAAGTGAACTCTCACGCTCGCTGGGGGATGTTACACAGAACGCGCTTGTGTGCCGGAGATTTCTTCACACAAGGTCGTTTTTTTCGCTCGAACGGGAGACGCGGTGCGGCGGGAATTGTTGTGAGAATGCAAGTAGAAGTCAAAGGACGAGGGAGAAATGAAGCATTTCAAAGAAGGTTTCTGCATTCCTGGGCGCAGTCAAGAAATTGGCAGCCAAACTGGGCCGCGCCTGTGATGCTGCGAGTTACCAAAGGTAGGCCAGATAGGGAGAGAAAGAAGCATGTACATACACCTGATACAATATCCATACCAGTTTCCCAACATTCTCCACCAGTGTGCGTGTGTTCAAATCGAAGCGAAAGGTATCGCACGACTGACTCCCACCCGAAAATCTTACAAAAGTCCCAAAGCGAGTGCGATGGGATGATGCGAAAGGAATGCAAGCGAACTTAGTGCTGCGACCACTCGATCGTGTTCAAATCCACACCCTCCTGCACCAACTCCCAAAGCGGGCTGAGTTCCCGAAGGAAGGTCACCCGTTGTCGGACCGCCTCGAGGACGTAGTCGATCTCGGCGTCGGTGGTGAAGCGGCCGATACCGAAACGGATGGAGCTGTGGGCGGACTCGTCGGAGCTGCCGAGCGCTCGCAGGACGTATGAAGGCTCGAGAGAGGCGGATGTGCAGGCGGAACCGGAGGACAATGCGATGTCCTTGAGCGCCATGAGCAGCGACTCGCCCTCCACGTAGGCGAAGGAGACGTTGACGCAACCGGGATAGTGGCGAGTCGGGTCACCGTTGAGGGTGGTGTGCTCCATGGCGAGGAGAGCGTCCTTCAGACGGTTGGAAAGGCCGGTGATGCGGCGGGAGTCATACTGTGGAAATTCAGTCAGCGTCGTGATCAATTGGGTGAAGATACATCAGTGCCTCCAAATCGCGGGTCACGACTTCCTGCAGTCAGATTGCGTTGCTGTGTCTCAGCAAGAGAATGTGCCGGTCAAAGCACGTCTCAGAAAGCCATGCATGTTGTAGCTGATCATCATAGAGGAACTCGTGACCCGCAAAATTTGGCATGAGATTTTAGAACGCTTACCTCCATCTCTTCGGAGCAGATCCGTGCCGCCTCACCGAACCCGATGATGAGCGGGGGGGCGAGCGTACCAGAGCGCAGCCCACGCTCCTGACCGCCACCAGAAATGATCGGGTCGATACGCACACGCGGCCGGCGGCGGACGTAGCACGCACCAATGCCCTTGGGTCCGTAAATCTTGTGGCCGGAGATCGACATGAGATCGATGTGCATCTGGTTGACATCCATCGGGATCTTGCCCACCGCCTGCGCGGCATCGGTGTGGAAGGAGATCTTCTTGCTGCGACATAACCGACCGATCTCCTCGAGCGGCTGGATGACACCGATCTCGTTATTCACCGACATGATCGACACGAGGGACGTCTCGGGCCGGATCGCCGCCTCGAGCGCTTCCATATTGATGAGTCCGCTCGGCTCGACCGGCAGGTATGTGACTTCGAATCCCTCCTCCTGCAGATGCCGACAGCTGTCCAGCACGCACTTGTGCTCCGTCTGGCAGGTGATGATGTGATTCTTCTTGCCCGAACGCTTGGCGAAGCGGGCGACGCCCTTCACGCTCATGTTGTTGCTCTCCGTCGCGCCGCTCGTGAAGATGATCTCCTTCGGGTCGGCGCCGATCAGGTCGGCGATGTGCGCGCGCGCCTGCTCGACCGCCTTGTCGGTCTCCCAGCCGTAGGCGTGCGTGCGCGAGTGCGGGTTGCCGTACAGGCCGGTGTAGAAGGGCAGCATGGCGTCGAGGACTCGCGGGTCGGTGGGCGTCGTGGCCTGCATGTCGAGGTAGATCGGCCGCGTGCCTTCATCCATGACGGTGGCCTGCTTCAGGATGCCAGCGGCCGGGCTCATCATGGCATCGGCGGACAGGCCGCCGGCGGGTATCGTGGCCTTCTGCGGGGGAATGCCCGTCTCGGCGAGGAACGCCTTCTGTTCCTTGTGGATCGCGCTCTCGATGTTGACGGTGGCGTTCTTGGGACTCGTCTCCGAGACATAGCTTCTCCGGCCGCGGGCAGAAATCTGTTGTGCTCGGGGTGCGGCGGCGGCGAAGGGACATGTCGGCGTTGATAGCCTTCGCGCACATTGGCGCAGGGTATGCCGTGCGGCAGCAGGTGCGAGATGTGACATGTTGGCGACCGGGTGTGGTTGATCGGATGATGGAATATGTCAGCATCATATTTTCTATAGACATATTCCACGAAGCTGCCCCGAAGAGGCAAATCACGTGAGCGGGTTGAATACGAAAATCACATTTATCCTCAACACGTGAATTTTTGATCGTATTCATTTCTTCATCATTTCGGCCTTCGGTATATACTGAAGTGATTGAAGATCTCTGATCTGATAACGATTTACCTGTCTGGCCGCATCAGACGGTTCAGCACCATCACGGTCATGCACAAAACGAGTTTCACGCTGAGCCGGTATCTCTGCCTGAGGCTTGAACATCGCCATCGTGCATCAAGCAAAGAATCAGCCTTTGATCGTATCTTAGAAAATGGGAGTAAATGCGCCCGATGGTATCGAGCATTGTCCGGATTTCTTCTACTGAACCATGATAGAAGCAAAGCTGCGGTGACAATATGCTGAAATCCAGGTAAGCCTCGATCGAGGGCATAGCATTTGCTTAACAGCGCAACCGAGAACATACGACTGGAACTCGAATCGATTGTTATCGTAATTCAGTCTCGTAGCTCTAGCAGCTGAAGAACATATGTTTTCACGGACGCATTCCTCGAGAGTGATTCGTTCACTCCAAGTTGGACTGGCTCAAAATAGCTTGCTGCAGCTCCAACAGCCTTTACTCCGCCTCACCGCGACGACGATGTCCACTGCTGCGCTCTTTGACAGCTCACCAGTCAAGCCTTGGCGAACGTCCATGATGGCTTTCCCGCAGATCATCTACTAGATCGAACGTCGATTTCGATCATACTTGATAGAATTCTGCTATCATGCCGGTGTGTGCTCAAACAATGTGCCCCTTCGAAGGATCCCGTTTAACCATCTTACCTGCGCTGAACATCTCAAATCGATGTCCCCTCATTCTTCTACCGATGGCCGCTACCTGATGAACGTCGTAGGTGTGTTGCACAAGCTGCGCCCCAAGTCCAGTATACAGTGCGATATGCAGCCTCGCTCAATCCGCGCGAATGTGATCATCCGCGGCTGAGCAGATGCTCTTGGCCCTCACTTCCCCTCGACGTCAAAGATGATATTCTGCGGGACAGCTAAATATCAAACCGGCGCCAATTTCGAACTCTGGATGTGGAGCCTCCGCAGTCTCCGTGTATCGACAAACTCCGTTCTATCGGCCACCATCAACGGGCGGGTAAGAATCGAACCTACCCATCATGTATCGTAGCCAACGCAAAGGCGGATTCTCCGCCGCAGCAACGAAAGAACAAGAGCATTCAGCTTCCTCCGAGCAGAACATTGCATCACGATGGCACTGGAAAGGCGTCACGCTCATGTGCAGCGGTCTGGCGGTCGGCCTGCTCGCCGCCGCGGTGCACACGTGGTTCTACCTCTACTGTGACGGAAAAGTCACGGAGTCGCTTTCGCAGCAGAAATGGGTGATCCGCGGGGGCACCGCGCTGGCCACGATTGTGAAAATCGCATTCGCCTTGTCCACTGCCACAGCTTACA
This sequence comes from Ramichloridium luteum, assembly GCA_002368545.1. Taxonomy (NCBI): domain Eukaryota; kingdom Fungi; phylum Ascomycota; class Dothideomycetes; order Mycosphaerellales; family Dissoconiaceae; genus Ramichloridium; species Ramichloridium luteum. The sequence goes on from MTSC01000004.1 coordinate 230,428, forward strand.
CCCAGATCTTGTGGCTCAGCCTCTCCCGCCAAAGTGCTACCATTGGGTCGGTGGATTCCGTGTTCGGCGTCTCGGCGAACGTCTTGGAGATTTTCAGTTGGAGTTCTTGGATGGGACGATGGGATCTCCTCTTCGTCGCGTTGGTCACCTGGTGAGTTGTGCCATTCGAAATGTTCGATCAGACCTCGCTGCTAACTTCAGAGCAAAGGTTGATGATCCCTGTTCCGATCATCACGCCGGGATCGATCACGATTATTCCGGGGTCCACCCAAATCACGGCCAATTTTGCTCCACCGCGGATCAATTTCACCGCCGCGAACTTCCTGCCTGATGCCTCCTGGCACAATGCTTACCCTGGATTTGGTCAAGAGATCTCTCATATCGCCAATGCCGTCGCCTTTGGTGGTCAGGTCCTTCCGATGGAGGCCCCCGTGAATGGCAGCTCGTACAAGCTCGACTTTCTCGGGCCCACGATGTCATGCGGGAATGCGAGCGCCGACCAGTATCACGGTTTCCGGGCAGGTTACAAGAACCTCACGCATGGCTATCCGGACATCTATTATTATATCGCTTGGGCGGCTCCTACAAATTCTACAAACGAATTCCAAGACGCAAGCCCCATCGGCAGTGCTCCTGCAAATCCCATCCTCCTCAAATCGTCGACCGTCAATCCTTTGGACTATGTCCAGAATATCTTTGTGTATAACCAACAATCCGAAGCCCTCGTGGGCTGCAGCTTGCAGAATGCGACCTACTCGCTCCGCTTCAACTTTCCCGAACGTGGACCTTCCTCGATCGCGCTCGAGTCCGTGCAGCACGAGGCCAAGGGGGATTCCCGACTGCCGCACGGCATACCCACGTTCGCCGATCTAAAGTACCCCATGCGCAGCAATCGTCGCTGGTGGGCGTATTACTCCCTGCTGGGCGCCTATGCGCAGCTCGTTCTCGGCTATGGTCTCAGGGATCACTACAGCTCGGAAAAGTTGACGACGCAGATCCGTGCGACGAGTCTCGGGGCGTTGATTGACCAAAACACGACTACGGTCGATATCCTTGCGACCGGCTTAGAGGACCTCTTCACGAACATGACCCTGTCGCTGTTCAGCGCGTCCTCCTTACTGTAAGTTTCGCTCCCCACCAAAACACAGTCTGCACCACCACACGTTTCCGACGAGGCTGACCCGCACGCACAGAGAGGATCCCCACGACGCGGCACTTCAGCCCGTGTCGATCACGAGATCGGTGAATTTCTACGACTTCACCAAGCCCGGGGAGTTCTTCATCACCTACGGCCTCGCCTTCGCGCTGGCGATCATCTGCGTCGTCCTCGGCTGTCTGGCCATCCACCAGAGCGGCTGCGTCTACAGCACGAACCCATCGACCCTGCTCCGGGTCCATCGAGATCCGATGTTGATTCAGATCCTGTCGGAAGACACCAATGTCGGTGCCGAGCCCAAGTCGGAGGGAATCAAGGACGTGAAAGTACTGTTTCGACCGAGACGCGAAGATCCCGATGGAGAAGCGGGAAAGGAGATCGAAGGGCTCGTCCTGGTCTCGGGTGACGAGGAGGTCATGCTGGTAGCGGAGCACGACCCCGATCTCTCGGATGATCAAGCTTCGCAGAGCTCCTCTGCGCCCGAGCAGGAACTTCAATCCTTTGTCAGGCCGGGGTCGTTGTCGGGCGAGGGTGATGCCGATCGCTCCACGGTGCCGGAACCTCCTGCCCAGCCAACTGATTTGGCGGAAACGGAGCCATTGGTTGAGCGGCGGACCACAATTTGAGCGAGATAGTATATTGAGATTTCCAAAACGCCATGGAATCTGTGAATACGTCTCAGGCTGTCGAACTAGGTGGCAGCTTGATATTGAAGAGCCAATGGCAATATTCATGCCTGAGGCATCAATGTGTCCACGGTTGACGCAGGTCAGCCCCACTGACGTCGTTCGTGGCTGCCGGAGTTCGGTCGCATCCTCTGCACCTGCAGAATTGTCCAGGCGTAAGCATTCCGACGTGGTCTGCCATGTGCGGCCCATCTCACGTCGCGAATCATAATCGATCGGGATCGTCGCTTTAAGACAGACTTGGCCGAGTCATGAAGTTGTATTGAGCAACGATCGTCCCCGTCGCCGCCCTCGGCTGTCACGTGGAGTCTGACCTCACTCAGTGCCTTGCTGCCCGGCACTCGCGGCTTACGTAGTGGTCGTGCCCTGCGCCTTCCTCCGTGATTCTTTCCCCCCACCACAGCCCCAATTGCGACCTCTTCGGTCTGGTTGCGCCCCGGCCTGCCCGACTATCACCACTATTCCTCCGACGCCTCTTCGTCTCATAGTCACCACCTTTGCGCCAGCAGAATACTCCACGCACCATAATCATAATCACACAACACCGCCAAGATGAGTTGGAAGGGCTTCCAGAAGACCGTGACGCGGGTAGGTGATTCCCAGAAATGCCTCACCACTGCCCACCAGGCACCCGCAGACTGACCTCGACCCTCCTCGCAGGCGCCGCAAACGTTCAAGCAAAAGTTCAACATGGGCGAGATCACCAAGGACGCCATCTACATCGACTCCGAGCGCCGCTTCGCCGACCTCGAGCGCGAGACGAAGAAGCTGCACGAGGAGAGCCAGAAGTACTTCAACGCGATCAACGCCATGCTCGACCACCAGATCGAGTTCAGCAAGGCCTGCATCGAGATCTACCAGCCCATCTCCGGCCGCGCCAGCGACCCGGACTCGTACGTCATCGACGGCAACCCGGAGGGCATCCGCGCCTGCGAGGAGTACGTCAACATCGTGCAGGAGCTCAAGGCGAGCCTGCAGCCGGAGCTGGAGATGATCGAGCAGCGCGTCGTGAAGCCCGCCGATGAGTTGTTGGAGATCATCAAGATCGTGCGCAAGACGGCGATCAAGCGCGACCACAAGCAGCTCGACTACGACCGGCATAATAATACGCTGAAGAGCTTGCAGGATAAGAAAGAGAAGTCGCTCAAGGATGAGAAGGCATTATACAAGGCGGAGAACAACGTCGAGCTCGCGACGCAGGATTACGAGTACTTCAACAACCTCCTCAAGGAAGAACTCCCACAACTGTTCAGGCTCGAGCGCGAGTTCATCCTGCCGCTCTTCCAAAGCTTTTACTACATGCAACTCAACGTGTTCTACACGCTGCACGAGAAAATGCAGAGCATCGACATCGGCTACTTCAACCTCGCCCTCGGCATCGAAGAAGCCTTCGAAGAGAAGCGACAGGGCATTCAAGAAGCCACCGAAAAGCTCGGCATCGTCAAATTCAAGACCACCGGCGCGCCGCGGAGACCCGCCGCGTCCAAATACGGCGCCGGTCGACTCGCGATTGAAAACGGCAAGCCCGGTAGCGGCGAAGGCGCGGCGCCAGCTACCCATCGCCTTACTTACGGCGCACATGCCGACGAAGCCGACGGCGAAGGGGAGTCATCCGCACCACCTCCCGCCTACTCCGCAAACCTCGGTGCAACAGACCTGGCGCGGGCAAACTCGAGCGCGACAGCCTGGACGACCGCCGCCAAAGCTAAGGGAGCCGCTCCCCCACCGCCGAAACCGAAACCGGCGAAATTCGCGGCGCCGTCGACGGTGGAGCGCGTCACGGCGCTGTACGACTACGAAGCACAGGCGGAGGGCGACCTCAGTTTCTCGGCGGGCGAGACGATCGAGATCATCTCGCGGACGCCGGATGTCAATGCGTGGTGGCAGGGACGGATTGGAGCGAGGTCGGGGCAGTTTCCTGGTGAGTTTCGATGCCACGAGTGAGGTCTGAGAAAGTGAGATTGGGTGACTGACTGACTTTGGGATTTCTTTGCAGGCAATTATGTTCAGCTGAATTAGAAGTGCAGCGGGGTTGCGATTGCTGGGGCTGCGACGCGGATTTCGTGTCATTTTTGATATGAGCACTGGAATGGTCTTGATCATCTGGCCCCCGCTTCTGGGCCGGCGGGTCGTACTGTCGACTGCAGCGTTGGTCGTCTGCGCTTGACCAACGGATACTCCGCTTCTGACGTGTTCACATCCTCACCGCACTCGGCAAGTCCTAGACGAGTCGGAATGGTGCACCGGTTCCTTACGATCAACAGGCGGACAGCTCGCTCGGAGCTTTGAGGAGATTGCTTCTACGACGATGACGAAAAGGGAACGACTCTAGATCGAAAGCGGCACATTGTACTCTTGACTGTTTTCGTCGATGCATGGCGCTGGAGATCGGGTTTATGTGCTCTCTAAGGAGAGTTTCTTCATGAAACGCGATTGAATAATCTTAATGATAGATGACTTGGTGTCGCGATTGACACCTGAGAAGATCTCTGCCCTCATTATCTCAGATTCACCATCGCTGTGGTCTATTTCTCATGGACGATAATCCGACATTCTGCTTGATCAGCATATTTCCGAACGATCGCAGGGTTGCGAGCCGGACCCCCTCAGTTTCACTGGCCGGTCTGAGTTCTCGACAGAAATCAATCCAACAATCCAGAAATACCATGCTGAAAGTAAAAGTTTCATGCAATAGAAAATTGTGAAGCTTGTTGGTAACAATCGGTTTGAAGAATATAGGGGAGATCTGCTGCTGTTGGCCGGCTTCCAATCGCCGTTGAATTGATAAATTCTGTTCCGGTGGACCGAAGACGTCAGTCCTTAGGCTTTGTCACTGCATTTCAGAGATGTATTGATTTGGTTGATAAGCGAAACCGTCTGCTGGATTTTTTCTTTCCTTTTAAATAAATCAAACAACTATTGAAGAGGAAACCCAATGGTCCTTCAGCGATATCGCACGACTTGAGCTCCTCGGAAAAATCGTACCCTGGACGACCTCCAACAGCACCACTCCGAGCTTTTGATCTCATAAACGATTCGAAAACCAATCAGCAATCAATTTAAAAGCAGCCATCGAGACGACCAAAGAATGTCTCCGCAACCCTATCCTTCCACGATCACCCTCACCCTCGACACCATCTGTCCCTGGGCGCAGCTCGGGCGGATTCGGCTCCTCAAAGCGCTCACACAAATCTCACACGAACTCCAACCAAGCAGCACCGAGGAAACCGCGTCCCCTCCCGTGATCTTCCAACTTCGGTATGCGCCCTTCCAGCTCTATCCCGACTTCCCGGGCGGCAGCGACGGCGTCGACAAGCGCACGTGGTACCGCGACGAGAAGTACGGCGGGTCGGAGGAGCAGGTGGCGAAGTATGAGGCGCTCATGGCGGCGTATTTCCTCGCGGAGGAAGGCGGGCCCAGCCCCGGCGACGCTGCAACAGCAACATCACCCACAACAACAACAGAGAAGGATGGGCAGGGCGGGGCAAAGAAGCTCCCGTTCACCCTCGCCGGCCGCATCGCGAATACCCTCCCCGCCCACCATGTGATCCAATCGATCCAGGCTCAGCACGCGCCCGAAAGCCAGGACACCGCCACCACCGCCTTCCTCGACGCCCTCGCGCAACTCTACTTCCGCGATGGCGCGAACCCGGGCGCGACGGCGACTCTCACTGCGGCCGGCGCCGCGGCGGGGATCCCCGAAGCGGAAATCACGGAACTGCTCGCGGCGGCGGAGCGAGATGGTCGTTGCTTCGCGGAGACGCGGGCGCGAGCACGGGAGCAGGCGGCGAATGGGGTGGATGCGGTGCCGCACATCGTGATTGAGGGACGAAGGAGGGATATCACGATCGAAGGATGCCGGACGGTGGAGGAGTATGTGAAGGCTTTGCGGACGGTGGTAAAGGAGAGTAGATAGAGAGGAATGAAAGACGATTCCGGTTTTGGATTCTCATACTGTTCGGTATCTTCCTGGGGAAGCGCCACCGGGTTAGACCTAGACACCACCACCATCACCACCGCTGCCCGGACTTCAGTATTCACTCGGCAACGCCCTGACGCCCTCCAACCCCATCCCCCTCGCACACTTCCTCGCCAACGCCATCTTAAAGAAACACTCCCGTCCCAGCCCTCTCATCTGCCTGACGAAATCCGGCCCACTGATTCTGCCGCGGTCGACCGCGCGCTGTAAGACGTACATCGCCTCGCGCGCCGCTGCCTCATCCGCACACAATCTCCACAGCTGACCCGCAACGACCGTCGGCGGTACGAGGAGCTCGTCGATGTCGATTTGTTGCGGTTTCTGGTGGGAGGTCGAGTTGCTGTTGTGCCGCGCGATCGTCTCCTCGCATGCCGCGATGCTCTGCCGCAGGATCGTCTCGTTGGAGGACAAGGCGGCAGCGAGGCGTTCGCAGTCTTGGATTTCGCGGGAGAGCGCGTCGTTGGCGGCGGTGAGGGCGGCGTTTTGGGCGCGGAGGGGCGCGAGCGCGGAGAGGTTCTGTTGGGCTTTGGCTTGGACTTGGGCGGCGAGGGTGCGGGAGAGGGCGGTGAGGAGGTGCTCCTTTTCGGGATTCGGTGGGATCGGCGGAGCTGGGTGCGCCGAAGAAGGTTGGGATGGGAGGGAGATGTCGAATGGATCAGAGAGGAGGTCGATGGCGGGCGCCTTTGTGGCCGGTGGTGCTGCGACGGATTGAGTTTGGAAGCCAGGAGGCGGGTACGCTTGTGGGTGGCCTTGAGGCGGTGGTGGACTCTGCTGTGGTGGATATCCGGATGGGTAGCCTGGGTTGAGAGCAGCCGGTGGTGATTGATAGCGTTGCTGGAATTGCTGCTGAAACTGCGGTGGTGGCAAAGGTGCCGGGTGGGAGTATTTCGTCTCAGGTAGCTCGGAATACCCATGCACGGGCGAGATTGGTGAGACCGGGCTCCGTTCGTTTTGTGTTCGGTATGACTGACCATTGGTCCCAGGTGGCAGCGGTGAAGGTGGCGGGCCGGGCGAGCGACCTGGAGGGTATGGTTGCCCAGGGGATAGTAGGGATTGCCCAGCTGGCGGCGGTGGGGCAGGCGTGAACGCCGATTGATATCGAGGCTGCGCAACTGAAGCGGGTCGACTACTAAGTTCTGCTGGCAGTGGTGGGAGCGGTGGTCCATCCCGTGCAACATCCCGACTGGGCTCTGCGTACTCCTCTCCGGGCTTCGGCGGCCGTGGCGGCGGCTGCGGCCCTGAGTTAGCTGCCGGCGAAGGTGTCGGTTGTCCCATGCTCGTCGTTCGCGGCTTTGGTGGCAGCTGGGGAGGTCCGGCCGCTGGATTCCCTGATGGCGCCTTCGGTCGCTGCTGAAACTGTTGCTGCTGAGCGCGACTGATCACCGGGGGCTCCTTAGAGAAGACAGATTGTAGTATCCCTAAGAACTCGATAATCCCGGCCCGATCCCACATGCTAACCCAGTCGCGCAGGTATGGATGATATACTCGGCCGTCGACCCCGACGTGCTGGCCTGGCCGGATCAACATGTCCTTGCTCGGCTGGACGTAGACGATCGGTGGCTCTTGCGGGTAGGATTGCGGGACCCATAGTTTGATCGGAAAGCGATATGTCGTGCCGCGAAAGTCGACCGGGACCGTGCCGTCCAGGTTCAGCAGCAGCGCCGATACGCCGGATTCGTAGGTGTAGGCATCGGTGCGTGGTGGAAGGGAGGGATAGGCGGCAAGGGTCCGCGCGATGTCTGTGTATGCGCGTTGAGGGTCATGGTATTCCTATGAGAACTTCAGTCAGCATGTCTCAGTCAGAGGAATTTATCGTCTTTGCAGCGAGACAATGAGCTGCAGGTAACGGAACTCACATGAAGCCGGCTGTACAGCCATGAGAGCGTCTGCTCGGGAACATGCGCCATGGTGCTAGTTGCTGTGGATGACTTTTGAAGCTATATCATCGTTGCCTGAGTGTCGGAATGTCGTCCGAGTCCGATGTGCGGCCAGTCTGGATGTCGTCCGTGACCATGATGAGCTTGGCTGCAGGAAGCTTGCCGGGCGATATTCTTCCAAGCGCCAAGTGAGGACTGACGTCCTTCGACAGCCCTCGCGACGCGGGGCTCAAGTGTAACCCTACTGTTCGACCCGATCACCAGTAATCTCGATTTCTTCTTCACGATGATACTGATCGCCAAAGGGATATAACATGCAGATTCTACTTTGTCGAGGAGAGGAAAATTAGCCGTATATTCCATGGCCCAGAAAATGCATCGTCGCCGAGAGTCGAATCGCTCGATCCGTTGAACAGACCTTGTGCAATAACGCATCAAATAACCACTTCATGGCAATTTCAGCATGTTTATCACGACCTTGACGACCTCCTCCAGATCTCCTAACAGCCCAGGAATGAATGATATGGTTAACTTGTCCAAGCTCGATTGCAAGACTTAGCGAGTATCGGAACGAATCGTTCGCTGAAGGTAGGGGACAGGATATGGTTTCATTCATCCAAGCGTGAGATATGAGCAAAGATCTCTTCGAACAGGTCCATTTCAGGCTCGTGAGAGCTGGTTATGTACAATTACAGAAAACAGACTGATCGAAAGCGGCCGTATACGACATTACTCCTCACCGAGCCGCAATAGCAGAAGTCCCGGTGGGGATTCGGATAAACAAGAGTCTCGGAACGATAGTCCCAGCCCGGTATGCCAACATGCTTCCTGTCGACAACCGACGCTAGCCCGATATCAATCCTAATGAGCGCTTTTGCAGGCAACTCAACGATGAAGCTTCTCCCAGTCCAAACCCAATCACCTCCCTCGCTCCCTGCCTCTCCGTCCCAAGTGGTATCATCCTACCCCAAACTCCGCAATCGCAAACCCGGGCTCTTCCTTTTCAGATCCCTCAAAACATCCCGCTGTCATCACCATGCACTCCATTCGGCTCCCACCGATGCCGCGCCAATCGTTCCGCAGCCGATTCCTCCACAGGCGTCTCGAAGACATCTTCGCCCTCCGTCGTCGCGCCAGCCTCGCTCTCGGAACCACTGAAGCGACTGACAAGCACCGGCGGCATTGCAATCGAGAGCTGTGAGTCGCGAACGCGACTATTCCGCTGGGTGTCGCCGACACTGCTGTTCCGCCGAGGATCCACCGCCATGCTGTTCCGACCCTGCGACTCCGTGACGATCGAGTCCGGTGCACTGAGTCGGTGCAGATCGAGCGCGGAAAGCGGCAACGACGATCCTTCGCGGAAGTGATTCGATTGCTGTTGCTGCTGCTGCTGCTGCTGTAATTGCGGCGGCGGCGGCGATTGCACCGACGACTGCGCCTGTTGTCTCGAATTCTCACTCGATCCGCCTCCTGTGCCGGCATTCCCATCCGCCGTCCCCGGAGGACTACTCTCCACATCCATCAGAATATCCCTGAGCCTCGAGTTCCCGCCTGCCGCGGCCGAGAGCAGCGAATTCCGCGCAACGTAACTGCTACGCGCGCTCGCAGGCCCCGACGGCCCACCACTGGTACTGCTCGCGACCTGGCTGTGCAAGTCGGAGATCTCGGCGCGCAGGCCGCGCAGCTGGTCCTCGAGACGTCGTCGCGCGGTTCGCTCGTCTGCGAGCATCTGGTACAGCGTGTGGAAGGTGTGTGGTGTGCTCGGCGCGGCGGCGGTCGTGGCGGAGAAGGTCGAGGGCGTGGTCGTGGTGGCGAAGGAGGGTTGTTGCGCGCGGTGGTGGGGCTGGTGGTCGCGGTCGCGGTGATGTGATCGGCGTGGTTGCTGGTCCTGAGTCGGATCGCGTTGTGACTGGGCATTGTTGAGGACGGAGGCGCCGCTGCGCGATTGCGGCGCCGTGGCGAAGGAGGTGTTTGCGGAGGAGATGTGGTTCGTCAAGGTCGTAGCTGTTGATCGTGGGATCAGAGCTTCGGGGAAGGTGCTCGATTCGAAGACTGCCGTGGTATCGGAGGGGCCGGTGCGCGATCGCGCGAGAGGCACTGGCGGTGGCGAGGGCTGTCGCAGTGACCGACTTGCACTATTGAAGGCCGGTGAGGTAGGCGGCGATTGCGCAGGCACTGGTCGGTCTGTCTGCGCGGTCGGGCGCGTGCTGCCAAATCGATCAAAAGCTGGCGGCGGCGGCAGAGGCGGCGCAAAAGCATCACGGCGTGTCGGCGTGCGTGGCCGGAATGGTTGCGGCGACGTCGAGGGTCGTGTCGCTTCCCGCGCAGGCTCATACGAGACCACTGGCGGCGGCGGCGACAGCGACTTGACGAGCGTCTCAGGCAGAAGCCCGGGCGTGCGCAGTTCGGCAGAAGAGCGCCGCGACCCGAGTCCAGCACGTCCGCTCCCCGAGCGGCTCCCTCGATCGGTCGTCAGTTGTTTTAGCGAGCGCTGAAAGTTCTGCAGACCGGCTTCAAGCTTCGCCACGCGATCCTCCAACTCCCGAGACATGTCCAGGCCGATGCTGAGGTGCGATTGGGTCCCGGCGTCGCTGGTCACGGAGATGCCGCGACGATGGCCAAGATGCGGACTGCTGGGTCGGAGCGGGTTCGGTGGGGACATCGCTCGCGGGCCGAAGGGATCATCTTTGGGTTCTATTGATCCCGCAATCGCGTCCCCGACTCGTTCTCCTTCTGTCGTACCACTCCGCGACGTCGGCACAAGAATCGCCGTCGTCACCGGTGCAATCGACTGCATGCTCTCCCGCCAGTACTTTATCTCCTCGCTCCTCTTTCGCGGCGGGTCTACGGATTGCAGCTGCAAAGACCGCAGATCATCCGTGGACCTTGACAGTCGCTTGGTATGCCGCGAACTGCTCCCACCTGCTGTCCGGCTTTCGCGGTATGGTGAACTTTGGTTTGTGGGCAGTGGTTGTCGTGGGGTGCCGAGGGCTGCCGCAACGGTTGCTACGGCTTCGGCGTCGGAGTTGTCGAGCATCACACTCGGGAGTGTTTTCCGCCGCCGAAGCTCCTTGCGCTGGAATGGATTTCCCAGGTCGAGCGGCAACAATTGCGCGCTCTTCGGGAACAAGGCCGCAGAGGGAGACTGCACTCGTCCGAATGGCGGTGGCGACGATGGCGTTTTGTATGGATCGAGGGGTGGCGACTGTGGATAGGCGTGGTCGGAGCGGTCCTGCTCCGATTCCTCGAAAGTAGGTCCGAAAGCATGAGGCTCACTATGATGATAAGTATGACGCGGCGGCGAAGAGCGACACGTCGGAGGTGCGGATTCGTCCCGCGAGCGCCGGCCGAAAATACGTTTGACGGTATCACGGATTGAGATCGACGGTTTGCGACTCTTCATGCCGCTCGGCGCGAAGGCGCTGTCAGCCCGAGCGAAGCCATCTGCCGCCTCAGGTTTATTGCCGAAGAAGGACGAAGCTGGCACGGGACCACCACTCGACCGCGGCGGCCGGGCGATCGACAGCGACTTCTTCTTCTGCAGCCGCGGCGACAGGGACTCATAGCTCTGCTTGCCCTCGGTCCCGGCCCGGGAGGAGTTGCGCATGCGGCCTAGCCCTCCTTCATGATTCCGAGCCATGGGGCGGCACAGACAAATCCATAAAGGACAAACGGCGCACAGGTGAAGCTTGAAATTCAATTGGCCGGCGAACCCGGACCGTGGTCACACTGATGCGACAAAAAGTCGCAGTAGGTGCTGAAATGTCGCAGACGGAAACTGTCGCTGGAATACCGAAACGAAAATTTGAAATAAGTGAATGATCGAAATGATGGTGTTGAAGTTGTCCTTGCGATGTTGCTGATAATCAGTCGAAAAGGACAGGACGCTCAAGACTGATGTCGAATGCTGTGATGGTCGCGCCTTCGCCGGGAAATGCTTCAATGCCAATGGTCAGAAATGCAATTCCAGGAAAGATCCGAGGCGATGGCAATGGCACGGCGGCAAAAGCAGCGTGGACGGTTCACGTCTTGAGCTGCGGCCGACAGATATGAGCCATTGGATCTGGCGGCGGACGGGAATGAGAGGACTTGGCCGACAATGGCTACCAGGACGACAAACACAGCATGCAATGGGAATCAGAAGAGAGAAAAAAGAAGAAGCAAGCCAGGCTCCTCGTCGGAGGCAGGGTATTAACAAGGGTAGGTAGATGACGGGCAGTAGAGGAAGTGGGCGCCCAGGATCGTGCAGTTGGCGTGAAGCCTGGACGTGCGGTTAGTGGAGCCAGCGAGGGCGCATGTACTGTATCTGGTCAAGGTAGCTGGGGCAGCACAGCAAGCGGAGGGAGAAGAGACAAAGAGAGGAGTGCCCGCCGCCAGCGCGCGCGCGACACGCACGCCGTGCGCGCGCGCGAACATAGATCGACATGCTCACCCGCCAGGGCTCGCCCCGGGGGGTGCGAGTAGAGTTGGCATGGGCATGAGATAGTGCCGTGTGCCTATGCCTCTTTTCACCGTGCACTCCGCCGCATATAGCACCGGTAGTCGGAAACGTTCCTGACCTCCATCGCCCCGAGCACGTTCACACGAGTTCCGTGCATGCACCCTAGTTTTCCGGCTATCCACCGCATTGAAATAATATTGCAGGACTGATGAGCGATCCCACGCTCTATCTTTGTCCGCGCATCTAACGTCAGGGTTAGGAGACACACGTCAGCGTTGAGGCCGTGGGTGAGCGTTCGCGACAGGGCTCCCCAATGTTTGGGAGAGGTTGCGGCCCTGTCTGGCCAGCGCTTGGCAACCGCCGACGGTTGAGTGCATCACAACTGCCCGAAATAGTTGACTTTTGGGCGTTTTCCCAGAGCGGACTTGGCTGCAGCTCAAGGCAGAGCAGAGGGAAAATTCAAAAGGGCATATGGGAGGGCGAGGGTGTGGAACTGCTTCGGATCAATGGTATGCGCGAAGCCGTCCTGTACGGTACCGGACTGTAGATGACGGTCGGCGCTTGCGGTACCATAGCTGTTGGAAGATCACAAGCCAATAGGTCTCAACACCCGTACGGACGCACGAAGAAGCGGGAGGTCCTCCTAAAGATCTTGTATCTGTCATCTGGCACAGGCACGGCATTGCACTCTGACGGAAAGGTCTCTGTCCACCAGGATGATCGCCAGCGCCGCGGACTTTCGTACCTGTCTTTGGTGCATGGTTCTACAGTTCACATTGGGATTAGTGTATTGACAAATGGCAAGGACGGTCTTCAATACATGACTTTCGCAGAACTTCGCAGAAGGATCTTTCGCAGAAGGGCATTGTATCTGATACTGCATGCGTGTAGAAGTCCGTGGCTGCAGCTCGGAGCAACGCCTTCCATGTCATTTCAAGAAATGTTGAGCATGCACGAAATAGGTCCCTGCCGGGCTGCAGAGGCCGGGAGAAGGATCCAAAGTGGCCATGATCGCGATCTCACTGTTTTTAATTAATCTACGGAGCAGTCGCAATCCCCTGCGTGGTATGAATGAGGACATGGAGTGGAAGATCTTTAATATATTGTGTTGGCGTTTCGCCTGCGCCAGGGAGGCGGCCACCCGAGCCAACATGGCAGGGGAGCCAGCGCGGAACCAACCCGCAGGAAGAAGCCATTGGCGCGCAACAAATTCAGGCTCGAGCCTCGAAGGAGGGGGGTTCTACGATCGCAGAGTTCGAAGCACCTGTTTCGATAGTCCTGTTTCGATAGTCATGCTTGTCGGAGAACCGATTCGGAAGTGACTGTCTTGCCATGTATACATGATTCAGTACCAGCACATGCCGTGGAGGTATCAACGACACGTGCAGTCAAGGAGCGGAGTGTCCGACCATGTTGTCATGGTCGCACACGCGACTTTCCTATCGCAAGGGAGGAGCAGCAATATCGGGTCACGGAAGAGAGTTCTCACCCCGGCAAGACGCCCAGGAGCTGATCCCTGCTCATCTTCGACCTTTCGCCAGCCAAAATTCGTCTCCGCTTGAAGCGCTCCGCATTCGTATGTACAAGGAGATGTTGGCATGAGCCCGACAGTCCTCGGACTATACATCTAGCTTGTTCATCTTGGTGTGTTGCCATAGCATGTGTATCAGAACAAAGCAATGCAAGGGTGATGCAGGTGCGCCCACACGCGAGATGAGAGGGACGCAAGCGCATTCTCTGACGAGCTCTGTCGTCTTAGAGCGCGTCCTATATCGGCCTGGAGGCCCACGATGCAGACCAAAGGGCTATATTTGAGTAGTCTAATGCACGCGATTCTCCAGCCGGGGTTTTCAATATCAAGAGGGGTGCGTCTGCCACGATCCTGTTAGGGACATATGTAGCTTCACAATCAAGGAAACGCTGACCGGAGAAGGCATTGGCTTAGCCTTGCATCGTGCGATCTTTGCCTGTACGGTTGCACACGAATTTCCGCGATGGGCCGCAACTATCGAAAGTGTATGAATACGCTGTACGCAAGTGCCAAAACCAACAGCTGCGCGCGGTTTTCCCCCGGACGAAGTGGATCGTGCGGCCTCCCACGCGTTGTTCCCCTTCGTCGGCGTGCAGACTTTCACACGACCCCCGCAGAAACGAAATTAACGTCACCTCGGCGTCGCGCATCATCATGCCCGATGCGGTCTGTCCCTCGCCGCCATGCATGCCAAAGAGGACTAGCGATAACGCCGGGCGCATGGCAGGAAACGCTCGAGGCTGCTAACCAGCAAACAAGTGAACTGGTGCCAAAGTCTCAACCCGATTGGGGATCCGCGAGGGGGTCTACGCCGGGTGGATTATCTCTGCAGCGCGCGATTTGCTTGCATCCGGCTCGTACCTTGCCTGCACGAAATCAGGCACTGTGCTGCAGACTCTTTTCGGCCATTTGCCCTCATGCCCTACCAGTCGACTGTGCATGTTCGCATTCTTGGGCTTTGCCCGGCGTGTCACGATCATGGGCGCATTCATAAGCACATAAGGTATTTGGACTTGATATCGTGCTCAGCTTTTCCCATGTATTGTAGTATTCATCCCGGCGCTCGGGAAGGCCGTCGCCTTTCAAACAATGGGCGGGTCGGCGGGGTCGCTCCGCGCCTCGACTTGCCGCACTTCCTACCGTCGTCCCGCCCCGCATCATGAAACTCCATTTGCAGTACATTCCTGGATCAAAATGTCCGCTCAAATATAAACCCAATAGCTCAGCAGAAAGTGCCTTCTGTCGATCGACAGCGATCACTCATCATGGAACCGCCATCGTGGGCCCGCTGTGACAGCCCATGCCAAGGACCTGTCCAGATTCCCGTCCCCTCGCATTTGTCATTATGTCAGCAGAATCCTTGAGCGGGCGTCATGCGCAGCCTCGCAGTTGATGCATTCCAAGCGGTTGTGTGTGGCCATGAATCGCCCACAAGAATGGTCCTAGGTGGTCATTCTTCCCGGAATCATGGTTTAAACACACATGGTGCAGTAGTTGCTCCGCGAACCAGTTCACCATGCGACTCATCAACACGCACTCCCTGATCGTCAAGGATTTCATGGGGCCAGTCACCGAGTCATATGCGATTCTCTCCCATCGTTGGGATAGCGCCGAACAGGAGCTCACATACTCTGACTACTGTGAGGGTCGGAAGCGAGACACTTCTGGCTACAGAAAGATACGGGACTTCTGCCAGATCGCTCGCCAGGATGGCTGGGACTGGGCATGGGCAGACACCTGCTGCATCGACAAAACCTCAAGCTCCGAGCTGAGCGAGGCCATCAACTCCATGTTTAGATGGTATGCTCGCTCAGCTTCATGCTATGTTTACCTAAATGATGTCGGATCCGGTGAAGAATGGCGGTTCAGCCAATGGTTTATCCGCGGGTGGACATTACAGGAGTTGATTGCGCCTACGAAGTTGAACTTCTTCAATCAGTCATGGACCCTGATCGGGACTCGCTCACGACTCTGTCAGGGTGACGTGAACTTACCGGAGCTGACCGGAATTCCAGAGGAGGTGTTGAGGGTGCCGAAAGCCTTTCTGAAATACTCCGTAGCGCAGCGAATGTCCTGGGTGAAGGCAAGGTCCACGACTCGGGTAGAGGATCGCGCATACTGTCTGCTGGGTATATTTCAGATCAACATGCCGCTGCTCTATGGCGAAGGGAAACGTGCGTATCGCCGATTACAGCTTGAGATCCTCCAGCAAAGCCCCGATGAGACCATCTTGGCCTGGTTCTCGCCATCCTTCGGACCTCGAAGTAGCCTTGAAGACTCACCTCGAAGCATTCTCGCAGATACGCCCTCGGACTTCTTTAGGATCGAGTACATGTACAGATGGCCACTACCCAAGACACTCGTCACTCATCGGAATCGGCTAAGTCCGCCACGTGTGACGAGCTGGGGCATCGAGCTCCGCGCCCCGGCGACCAAGGTGCGCGCCCTGCCACCCTTCCTCGAGCACTTCGATCGCACTCATGGGTCGATTCGTGAGTCTGACGGCGGTCCAGTCCTTTGGGTCCTGGCTCTCACTACTCTGCTACCAACAGGAACGGTTGAAATACCGTATTTCTTGATGCTCGCTCAGTGCAGCTCCAACCCAGATATCTATCATCGGTGGGAGTGTTTCAGCTATCTTAACTGCGGCGTTCCCAACGCGCGTGAATTTCTTGCCGAATTTTACGCAGATCATTACAAGATCATCGGCGAAGAAGAGGACAAAACATTTTATCTCTACTGTGGCGATCGGTACGATGACTACGACGACGACCGCGGAATTGGAGATTTCCCCTCTGAATCAATGTAATAACTGTAACTTCTACGACGAAAACGACGATGATGACGACCGCGACTAAAGTGAGAACGCCAGCACCATGATAATGAAAACGATACGACGGAAATTTATGCCGAGGTTCTCATGGAAGGTACGATCGTCTCCTCCAAGGTAGGGTCCGCACTGAAGGTTATAGCTGTGTAAATTGCTCGGTCGCAGAGCACGAATGAATCCAGGCTCGTGCGATCTGCTGCAGGATCGGCATCTATTCTACTTGGCCTTCCAGAACGATCATCACATTGGAGTTCCCCCCAACCCCGTCAACTTCTTGACCTATCACAGCAACTCATGACGGTGGAAGAACATGGTGAGACACCGCTCCCATCCACAGTGTGATCGATGCCCATACTTGCAGCCTACCACATCTGAGGGGTGCTCCAAGTTCGGACGACAGCTGATTTTGTCCTCCAATCTGACCTCACACTGGCAATGTTCGCATCAGAAGCAGCAGGCGTGAATACGTAGAAATGATACGTGTTGCACCTTTGTGCTTGTACCGAGGTGATGATCATGGTGCGGTAAAATAAACCTTCGAAGATTTGTCCAATGCGAGTTGGAACCTGCATCATGTCGCTGTCAGATCTTTTGTATCCTGCACGTAACCAACAACGTGCGTCCGCGGAGGTACGGCCATGCACTACGCATTTCAATACTCGCATGTCGACGAAATAAACTCGCGAGAACGAAGGGGTCCTCCATCATTCCATGCAGAGAAGAAGGGTTTGCCACGCCGACAGCTCCGCCGCCCGAATGCAGCAAATGCGAAGGGATCGTCCGGGTGCGAAATATAAAGTTCGTGACCTGCATGACTGCTTCCTCCGAGGCGGCCTCAACCACGGAGCAAGCGCACACACGACAGCAAATGACAGGAGACACATAACAATTCTTGGAAGCCCACCTGCCCGCGTACATGTATACGTACTTTCCAACCGAAGTGCGTTCAGCTTCCGCACTGTCCCAACAAATATTGCTTTCATCAGCACGATGCCCATACGCGCCGCCACCACCGCCGCCGCACACGCATGCATGGCCACACACACCACTACACCATCAAACCATCTTACCTGCGGCCACGAGGTTCAATACCACGTAGCAGTGCGCGCGTGGAAAAATCCCGCTGCTATGTGGACCACAATGCGCCGCGGCATCTACCATCGAGGTCTGGACCCCAGAAATAGCGATATCGGCAGGACTTGCAACATACTGCAGGCAACAATACGACGAGTACATATCGCAGAAAAGTTTATTGATTTTCTGGAAGCGTCATGACACCTTGAAACCAGCCCCTTTGGCCAATCGACGTGTCCATTTCCTACCCGCCCCGACTTGACTTTCGGCCATGCAGCAAGCTGCGCACCTTAGAAACACGACAGATGAAGCTCGGCACCGAGCTTCTGCTGTGGAGCTCGTTCTCTTCTAGAAGTGCAGACGTCTGCTCGATGCCGAACGAATCAGAGCCCGATGTATCCGGTTTCTGTAGCTGCCCGGCCCTGTCGAAGCGCCCGCACTCGCCCTGGGGAGACACTACGCCCTGACCTCACGTCCTCCTGTAAGTACTTTTTCTTCTCTTCCTTCATGCGTGCCGTCATCGTCGTCGCTCTCGTCATTGCACTTTCTCCTTCCGTTTCATGATGAAAAGCTTCGTCACCCTCCAGCAGCAAGTCAAGACGACTAAATAAATGGCTGGTCTCCCTGTCGAGGAAGTGCATGACGATTCCAGGCCGGGCAAATTCGACAACGAGAGCCTCGGGATCGGCCTTTTCACCTACTCATCGCCGGCTGTATGTCAGAATACAACGGAGAAAGACCGAACGATGGAAGTCAGCTCGGCCTTGCCTTCGTCTCACTGCCATGGTAACACAGAGAAGTGTCCTGCGACTCCGTCGTCATCACCGAAGAAGCCATGGTCAAGTGCCAGCCAAAAAATGTTGTGAGTCATTCCGAAATAGCCTGTTGTATCAATCTTGCCGACGGGATTATGTCCTTGACTTTTCATCACAAATCATGGAGGTCTTGGAGCTCAATAGTTCGTTGGAAATACTGTAAGTCATTTGGGTAGCTCGTCGTTTCCAGCGGTTTTGAAAAGGCCCTGGGCGCTCTAGACGATAAGACCAATGGTCATGGAGACCGCAGTATGTGTCATCTCGTGTAGTCGACATGTCACGCCTCGAGCTAGTAATTTCAACGTCAACGGCAACAAGATATTTGTGTTTTGTCTCGAAAGATGCCTTGCGTTTGCAATGGCCATCGCTCAACGCCCCGAAAACAATGATACATCAAGCCTTGTAGAAATTGCAGGAAGGGAATGAAAGAACTATCAGTCATTCCTCGGCCGTCAAAAGCAATCTTCCATGAAGCATGGTACTCGCAGGCCATCGGAAAGTACAGCAGATGGAGTGATGGACATCGTGCCCGCTCAAACTCAAGAGCCTTTGACCGGCGGCGGGTTCTTGAACCACCGGCTGAACCACGCGACGGCCTGTGCCTCTGCCTTCTTGCCCTGCTCAGCCTCATGCAGTTGATCCTCGTCAGCGCGGACCGCAAATCCATGGTGTGCGCCCTCATACAAGACGAATTCGTGCTCCACGCCCTCATTCCTCGTCTTCGCCGTCTTCTTCTCCAGCACCTCGCGCGTGACCCGCGCATTCTCCGGAGACATTTGAATATCGAACTCCGACGCCGCGACAGCATACGGCAGGACGACCTTCTCGATGTGGTCCGGAAACGTGAGCAGCGACGGATGCGCGGTAAAGCCGCAGTCGACGAGGCGCGAGGTCCCGTCGGAGGTCTTTTGCCCATCCCAGCACAGCTCCGTCACGAAGCGGCCACCCCAGCAGAAGCCGGCAACACCAACGGGCAGGTCCTTGGCTTCGTGGTCGCGGAGCGCGCGTAGCCAGGAATAGATCTTGGGGCCGGCGACGGCGGGGCGGTTAAGGACCTGGCAGAACAAATGGTCAGGATTGTGCGCATAGCATCGTAGGAGATAACATTCCGAGGCGAGAGATCTTACCATGAAGGGAATCATTGTGCGCGCCAAGTACACAGCGTGACCGATCTTGTAGAGCTGGTTCCAGAACCCCGTGGCCTTGAAGGCGGAGAGGGAGAGCAGGGCCTCAGCGGGCACGCCGGTGCCTGTTAGATCACGAACGTTAGCTGAAATGGATTCGTTGATTATATGTTGCAGGTTTCGGATCAGTCACCATTCATGAACTCCGGCAACAAAACCTTAAACCTGGTTCCATCAAATCAGCATGGTCCAGCATGGTAGCAAGTCGCGCTCGGCAGTCGCACTACTCACCCTCCCTCCTTTGCATACGCATCGGCCAAGATGCGATTGTTCGGCAACGTCCAGCCGAAGGCGTCTGGGATGATCACGACAATGCCGGTCGGCGCGGCGCCGTTCGGCGGGTCGGCAACGTAGACATCTAGACCATGCAGTTTCTCGATCTTGCCGGTCGGCGTGCCCGTGTGCAGAGAGCCAGTGGCGCAGCATTGGCGAAGAGCCATTGTGAGTTATTTGATCTAGTTCGGTTATGGTATCGTTGTTTGTTGCTTGCCGGCGCTGATTTATGTGGTTGACGAAGCTATGCTGAAAACTGTGGGATGACGTCGCCTCGCGGGATTTCTGGAGCTCAAGGAACACGATGTTGATGGCTTGCGCGGCGGTCGAAGTCGCGATCACTGACAGCCTCGATTCTTCTGGAGGGGAGTCTTCTGTTTTTCGTATAATGCTTGTCTTCCCTGGCAAGCCTTGATGTCCTTATATAGATATTCATGACCTTCTCGGATCGCGGCAGTCCAATACCGAAGCTCCGACTAGCTTCCCAAATCGCCCGCGCTGCACCCCAGCTTTCGGGCTGTAGTTCATCCGATGCCCCAACCAGACATATCGCTTGCGGCTCTTAAATCCTATCTCCCTGCTGCGAAGTCGCACCTTCATGTGGCATGATCCGAGTGTTCGCCAATGAACATACATGCTGGCCCTCGATGCGCGTGAGCATCGTGTAAACTCGCGTGCTCCCGCATACCGCCCGAGACGCGATCTTGTGATTATTATCAGCACCTTCAGGCTTCCTCCTCGGATCCACGATTACTCAACGACGATCCACCGGGATGGGGTGTCACATACCTCGGAAAGGGTGACACACGCAGGCAATCGAACATCAGATTCTTCGTGATGATACAATACGCTCTACTCATCGCCCGGTGACGAGAGCCGTTCCGAGATCTCGGCGCAGATCACCAGTGAGCCTCCGCCATCTACAAGCTTGGCCATCGCATGACGTGGCTGCAGCTCGAATGTCGTATAACCTAGAAGCCACTGTATGGTATTTAGATCCCGCTACTGTCCAATTCGAGATCGATGCACTGCAGCAATCACAGGCGCGAATTTCGAATCCGGTCTCAATGTCACTCGAAGTTCGTGTGCCAATGGAATCCCGCAGGTCCGCCCGTGCAAAAAGAAACACTCTGAACAGAGATTGACACGACAATCGCACCGACAACAGTCTAGTGGATGAATTCGTCAGTCGAAAATCCTTTCACGGCGGTTCGTAGTTTGGCAAACTCACGAAGGAAGAGCCCGATTAAAGCATTCCCACATCCCGGCATCGTGCAATATCGCTGCATCCCATCTTCCAGTCTGCAAGGCCTAGCTTCCTGCTGGCAGGGAAAGAGCCATACTGGGCTCCATCTTTCGGATAGGAAGTACTCATCCGCGACTTTGAAGCACGAAGTACAGGTATTCGCGTTGGGACCGAAATCGAGCGGCAATCGCGAGGGGAGTACCTCGAAGACTTGCTGATATCAGTATTTGACCATTGCCCGACATACTTGCAACACGTACCGCAGGCTGGATCTCTGTTCGTCATGATTCTCAGGCAAAGGTCACAACGACTCGGCGACACAAATGTACTCCCTTGGTTTGATGCTGTGACGACGGCTGTCTGTCTCGGAATGCCAAACAGTTTGTACTGATTATACGCTATTCCTTTGGCTTGAAGATCGGCATGGCGTTTTCGGACTTCTCCTTCCATCAATGACCGGGCTTGTTGCAGTTTCTCGTGCTTCTCCTTAGCATCTCGCTCCTTCCTCAACTCATTGGCCATCAGCTCTTTCGCCATCAACTCCTTAGCCATCAACTCCTTAATCACCAACTCCTTGTCCAATACCTCCTGCTCCCAGTCGTTTCTTTCCAGCTCCCACTGCTCCTTTTCTCGTTCCATTTCTAGCTCCCATCGGTTCCTTTCATGTTGGAAAGCCTCCAGCGTGCTATCATACAAAGATGTCTGGTTCCGCCTATGTCGCGATTCTTCCTCAAACCGAGCTCTCCAACTGAGCGCGTCTTCTTCAGCAATCAGTTTTCCCCGTCGTTCGTCCAGAATACGACCTTCGAGATTTGTGCGATCCGTTTCAAACTCCGCCCTGAGCCGAGCTCGCTCCTGGTAGACCCGTTCTTGCGCATTCAACTCCCATTCCTCTGGCAAATTCAGCAACCGGAGGTCTTGAGCGTGGGAAGTCGCCGCCATCGCTTCGGTCTCCGCGGCGCTCTTGCCCTGGTTGCACAACTCATCCTCGATTTGCAGGGTGACACCAGACAAGCCTGCAAATTCGGCAAGCACGGCTTTGCATTCAGTCATCTCGGGCTGCTCGATACGAATCACCCGCGCTCCAGCTTCGATCAAATCACCCCAGAATTCCGGATCATTTCGCATCTCGGCCTCGCGGGCTGCGACGACGGCAGGTTCTTCTGTATCCAAGAATGTCATTCCGATGACGACACGCTCGTAATTCGCGCTTCCCACCAGGCGTCTAAAGATCTCGAGGCTTTGCACCGCCGACCCTGTCATTCGCGTGTTGTTCATCGGATGGAGGTACAGCAAGCCGGAGAATTCCCGCCCTTGTTCATGGGTTTCTTTGAACCACTTTGCCAGCTCATCGCACACATCTTGATCGTCTCGTACCCCGTCGTTGAAACCGGGCGTGTCGACCAGATGAATGGTTGTGCCGTTCAACTCTAGTGACGCCAACTGGACGCTCTGTGTCATCGAGTGGAGAGTCTTGCCCGTCGTGATGTTGCCATCGCCCGTCAGGTTCTGAATGAGGGTGCTCTTGCCGCTTCCAGTGACTCCCACAACGCCTACGTAGACTTCTCGTTTCGAAGGAGACTCTCGTGAAGATGGCTCCGTTATTGGCTGTGCTAATTCGCTGCCTCCGCCAGAATTGGGCGGTAGGCTGCGTATTGGTAAGGCTTTTGTGACCATGCTGCATGCGCAAAGTTTTAAGATCGACATACACTTGTGTCGTGAGCCGTTGTATCCGACACTCGCCCCCAGGGTCGTGATCCGATCTTTATTTCATGAGGGGGTGTTGACGCGGGAAAAAGAACGCGAAGAAGGACGATGAAGTCAAGCGACTTCAGCACCCACGGCATTGTTCACGACAACCAAGGACATTTTCATGAGAACCGATGTGCATCGCGAGGGATGAGCGCTACTGCGGGATCATCCCACCTATCTCAAGCCGAAGAAGGCAGTGTGGTGGTCTAGCCGACGCCTCGCTGCAATACCACCAAACAAGTCGCAGCATGCCAAGCGCAGTCTTCCGAATTCTTATCGCTTCGAGGAATAAGAAGTTCAGGATACCGCCACCATGCAATTGCTTGGTAGCACGCCTCAATGTTCGAAGAGGGGAAATGCAAGACGGCCGTGGCATGCGACGGCGCAGCCTCGTGATAAACGAGCACTCCCTCTGCGACCCGGCCCAGCTCCATTTCACAGCTTATACCATTCAGCTGTAATCCTCGCGAATACGGATTTTGATTGCGAGCGATTCTCTCCAGGCCACTTTTTGCACGCCTAGCACAAGCCGAGATTTCCGCCCATTTTTGTGCTGCATCCCACGACCGGCAGCACACTTCTTTACGGCCAATGGAGCAAGCGAACAATGATCGGTCGGGCGATTCCATGTCGGAAGGCATCTTGCCGGACGACATCATCATCGCAGTCATGGGAATGACGGGCGCGGGGAAGACATCATTCATCTCGCACTGTGTTGGTCGAGATGTCGGGATTGGTCATGGCGTGCGCTCAGAGACCAAGGATGTCACTGTGCATAGTCTCAAGCGACGTGGAAGAACTGTGTGGCTGATCGACACGCCCGGATTCAACGATACAAGTAGATCAGATGTGTCAATCCTGAACAATATCGCGTTCTGGCTGTCGCATGCCTATCGCGCGCAACCACCCCGGCTGCTTTCCGGTCTCATCTACATTCATCCGATCACAGCTACACGCATGATGGGCACGGGAGCCAGGAATATCCAGATGATGAGGGCCGTCTGTGGCGATGACGGTCTGCCGGTAATGTGGCTAATGTCCAGCATGTGGGATAAGGTCGACCGCGTCGATGGTATGGAATTCGAGCGGCAGCTCACGTCCGAGCCGAGCTTTTGGGGCAATCTGACGCAACACGGCGCGAAGACTTGGAGGCATTACAACACCGAGGATACTGCGTTGAGCCTCATTGACGATATCATCACGCGCAACCAGCGGATCCTCCTGACGATCCAAAAACAGATGGTTGACGAGCAACTCGACGTTGACGCAACCGACGCCGGCCGCCAACTGGGCAGGAGATTGCAAGACGAGCGACGGAAGGCTCAGCGGCGACTAGATGACAATACTCAAAAGCTGGAACAGCAGCTTGCACAACAACAAAGCGCCGCCGCGAAGCAGTTGCGCAAAAGTCAGGCCAAGTATCTCCAGGAGTTGGCTGAGAAAGACCAAAACCTGGATGCCATGCGACGGAACATGGAACAATTGCGGAGAGAGAAGGTCGTCGAATTTCAGGCTCGAGAGAAGGAATTCGCGCGTAAAAGGCGGGAGCAAGACGAAAAGATCGCTCGCTTGGCTCAGGAGGTCGAGGAGCTGAGAGCGGCGAGACTCAGCGCACAGCAGCAAACCAGCACCCAGAACCCTTCGAGCGGTCAATACCAACCCAACTTGCAGCCTCAACCCAATGTACACTATCAACCAAACGTACAATATCAGCCACACGTGCAGCATACACCATCTCGACCTTCGATGCCTTATGACAGCTATAACGCCAACCTCGCGAACAACCTTGCTTTCGCAGCTCAACAACAACAGCAGCAGCAACAACAAAACGCGACGCTGGCCATGATAAATGCTGAGCTCGCAGTTCGCACCATGGAGGAGCAGGCAGCTCTTCAAATGCAACAAGCAACAGCCTTGCAGGAGATGGCATTTCAGCAAACGATGGCAGCCACAACTGGCAATATGTTCTATCCAGGTAGCGCAACTGGTGATATGTTCTATCAGGGTGCGACGCAACTGGCCACACAAGCGGTCGCGTCCGCGTGTGTAATGATGTGAAAGTATAGTGCGGAAAAAGGCTTTACCTAGAGGCTAAATCAAGAGAAATTGTGCACGGAGAAAAGACGCGATTCGAGAGGAATTTCTCGTCGACATTGAGCTTGAGGACCGCCTCTGTGATACGAGTTGTTTCGGCCTTGAACCAAACTCCTACGGCATCGCTTCGCTGAGCACGCGGCCAAGAAGACAGGACTCCGTCAGTACTCACGACAACTTCTTCCGCCTCATCAATGCCTTCGCTCAGCCGTTTTTGCCGATTCCGCAATACGGTACCTTGCCTGGAGCAGCAACACACTGCAACGAGGCCCTGTTGGCTCAACGCCATCACCAATTGATATCTAGTTCATTCATCCCTTGAGAGCAATACGCTAGCTGCAGGAAACGATCACGACGAGGCTGGTCCATTCACAACGCACACAGACCTCACAAAGACGATGCAAGGCGCGTGTTTCCTGCAGACGTCTTTCTCAACGATCATGATTACGGTAGTTATTCGGGGAAATGATTCTTGCGCCACGGTAGAGGCCAGGATCGGCGATAAATTCGTTGCCTTTTTTTCTCCACCGCCATTTCCCCGAACCCTGCTGCAAACCATGCCTGTTTTGTTGGAGCATCCGCCCGCAGTACTGATGAGTCAAAGAAAAAGAGTTCCGAATTCGAGCACATGTCGGTCAAAGACTTGATAGCCGATCGGACGTGTTCCGTATGGTCGGGTTCGCGGCAGAGGAGCGAGCAAATTCATGCGCCGCTACATGCGGCTAAACACACCATGGGATCGCAATCCTAGATAGCTGAACCGGGGCAGTACGGGAGCAAGGGTCGTCTGCACTGCCCGTCATTCGAAACAGTCCTGACCGGGCGGACGACAAGATTTCGGGTTATCTCTGAAAAGAGTGAACATCCAACGTGGAGATCGACGCGGGGGTGGAAAGGAGGACTCTTGGATCCCACGCGGTGGGATAACACCGGAAGGGTGTCGCAGCTGCGGCCGGTCGGCTTCCTTCCATGCGATCGGTATCGCGGCACAGCACAGCAAACCCCGCTTCGCGGCTCGTCGGCTCACTGTCTTGCTGGCGGATCCTTTGCGACGAGGTCTTACTCCAACGCGTAGAGATTATCCTGCGGAGTAGTATGAGTCGCTGGCATTTGATACATAGTCAACTGCTGACAAAGCACACGCCGGGAGCCACAGCTCTCTCGACCTTCGTAGTCTCTTCTGAGACGAGCATCCCTTACCGGGCAGTTCCCCATGGCAGCTTCGCACAGTCCATCGCCAACTGAAATAGCGGTGGGACTGTAGAGTCCGATCATTGTGTTTTGCAATCGGTACATCAGCATCGTTCCAGTCGAGGACTGAAAAGTAAACTCGCCACGCTATTCTATTGATTGCATCGGAGAAATCTATGTTTGCGATGATGCCTCACGTGCCAACGCTTCAGTGGGTACAAAGCACTGAAGGTTGTCTGCGCTCGTGGACGCGGCTGTAGACCCATGCAACAGGCTGCACATCACAAACTCTATTCCGTCAGCGCAGCAGCCCGACTTTTCAGTTTACATACTGCTTTCGTCCTCCCTTGTGCCGTCGACACCTTGGCGATTATGCAGACAAACCCGTGGCTCTGGTAACGCATCCTTCATCAGCCGGCCTACTGCTGGTCTGCCATGTAACGTACCAGTGGCTCCCTCCCCACGATGCATAGGAGACCTAATGCGGTCTCTAAGAGGCATCAATGCATCCTCATACTCTTGTTATCATGCAAGTCTTTTGACACTCATGCAGCGACCCCATGGATTCGCCGCCCACCACCGCGGCAAATATCGTGATTCCCTGGACTAGTCTGGCTGCGCAGCATTGAAGTTATGGGAGGGTGACCACAACGGAGTACAATTGAATCTTCCACACACAGGCAGCCTCGTCTTAGCATGTTGAGATTAATTATAAATCATATCCCCCAACCGATGCCATGCCCACTTGAAACTGGGCACAGATCACATATTCCTCATCCCTCCACTCCAACTCAGTCCGTCCACGATCCGCCATCAACAACTCGTTGCACCGCTGCAATACTTCTGTAATTTGTACGGTCCAAACAATGGTATCAAATTACGCACCACTTTCTGCTATAGACGATGCGAGCTCCACGACTCCGCAACTCACCCAGAGCACAGCTCAATGTGAACCTCAATATACTGCGACAGTCCTGCTCACATTGCGGTACATCAACGATGACACTGGCGCCGCTGTATCCGAATCTGCCATAAGGAAATTCTGCAGCACGGAGCTCGGATGGAAGGTTGTCCCGTTTGTGCTCCCCACTAATGCCACCAAACATATTCTCGAGTGCATCGTCAAAGGCTTCTTGGCGAGGTATGCGAACTCAGGCGTGCTTCTTTCCATGTATTATGCAGGACACGGGTCGGAGACTGGTATAAATGGCCCAGGGCTCAACATCCTACCAACAAAATACTCGCTACCGCAGGACGGAATACCAATCAGGAATATTATCTACGGCCTCTTCTTCTCCACTAGCAACGACGCTTTCGTCATATTGGATTGTTGCCACTCGGGCGCGGCCTTCCGGAATCGATACTCCCACCAGAAAGAAGTCCTCGCTGCGTGTACCAGGGAAGGGATGACTACTGCAGTCCAGGAAGATGTCATTACTGCAGAGGGAGGAGGGATAGTTGGTGAAGAGCAGAAGCAGAAGACATTTACAGACTGGTTCATCCAGGCAGCAAGGTCTCTCTTACCCAATACATTCACCGTTCAGGACCTTAGAGATCAAATCGACAGGTCCCTTCCAATTGCCACCCCGGTCCTCTTCAGCGAGCCGAATGTTCCCAGGCGTCCTATCCGTATAGGACCTACAATCACGAGCATATCATTGCGCCAAGACACAGCTGGAATCTATCCCAGTAGCAGCAGCTTGAACATCGGGACATGTCAGAGGCTCTAGGCCTGAGTGAACATTATGATATGCCGTGAGAGTAGCTGGTGGGGTCGAATGTAAATAGCCCCTTGATGGGTTTTGGCGGGGTGTTTTGTGTAAAAGTTGTTGTATTTTATCCGTCTAGCGTTTTATGCGTGTATCTGACAAGAGCAAATCTCGGTCCTATTGTCAATGATAGTGCTTCTGCACATGGCCTGGGGCATGCTCTGGGATATGGTCGAGGGACATCTGCTTGGACAACCCTTTGTTCCTGGTGGCGCATAGATTTAGGCGTGTAACTTAGCTGATCTAAATTTCCCGCCATTATCCTCATCGGCTCGACGAGCCGTTGAACCATACCTTGCGACTCGGCGCAGCACAGATTCATGTCAAGGATGCTGATACCATCCCATCTTCAACACTGATAAGTCTAAAGTCTCTACTGAATGCACTCGCCGACTGAATAGGGGACGAAACGGGTGCACGAGTGGTCGCGTGAAACGGCTTTAATGGAGGCCGCCAGCTTGCACGTCTCGAGCACCTCAATCCGGACCATGTAACCCGAGGGCGACCAATCAATCAACAGGGCAGGATTTAGTGTCTCAAGGCAACCGTGGCGTTATCAACCTCCGTCTGTGCAGGGATAAACAGGCTTGATTCCTACCAGAGCCAAAGTCTTGCGCAGAGATTGCGTTGACATGATCCGATGAGCGCGTCTCACGCGCTGCATCCATACATTTTCTATGGCTCACAGACTTGTTCTGGGGGGTTCTAGTCCGGCCAGCGATAGACTCAAACATCTCGTCTCAAATTAAAACGAGCATGACGTCCAAAACCTCGGGGCAGCCCGACAGCACCAAAGCTCGTGCCCGTTCGCCGGTATATCAACTAACACCGTACACAATAGATCTCACTTCACAGGTATAAGCTATAAGGGAGGACTGACTACGCAAGGATCAGTACCGATACAGCATATGCTTGAAACGGCAAAGTAAAGGTCATGACATGCCTTCCTTCAGAACCTGGCCGCGCTTGACTAGCCCGCAGGCAATGCTCCCAAAGAGTCAGGCTGCAGGTAGCTCAGAGTAACGGCCCCGACGAACAGGACACTGGCTTGGTGGTCTGCATCGGTCCGTAAGGCTACTGCTGCACGCACGGGACATATAACGAAACAACCAGGCAGACTGTACACCTGCACGCACGGAGGACATATAACGGAACAACCAGGCATGACCCAGCCGGGCCCTCGTACCCATCACTTGCCTTCACCGCTCGTTGGGACTTTGTCGCCACGCTTGCAGGAGCGGATGTTCCCCCTTTTGCGAGCCATCATGCCGCGCACTTCCAGTCCTGGTACGCTATCGATCCTTCGTGACCAGATCTCCGACTCAGACTTCAGGAAGATCTTCGCTTAGTATGTCAATTTGTAATAATCCCCGTACAGGCACGTCCTTTTAATGTCCTAAGCCGAATGCATCTTTTCGTGCATAGAAAAAGACGCCTGGAATTTTTAATCGCGACTTTCCAAAAATGTCGGGGTTCTGGACAAATCCCAGCTCTGCTCGTTTCATTCTTCATAGCGACCTCTTCACTCCGCCTACAGCTTCAACGATACGCACCTGCTTAAAAGATCAGACCTTTGTAGGTATTGATCCCTTCACGATTTCACTTTTAACACAAACTTCCGTCAAAGCATAGTATGATGCCGCAATGCGAATGGCTTTATAAGCTGAGCAGTTCCTTGAACACAGCAGGATACCGCTCCCCCTTGACCACCTTTACATCCAGGAACTCCTGAATACCCTCCATCTCTGCCTCAGTCAGCGTTACAGATTTGCAATTTTCCGCTACGCGTTCCTCCTTTGTCGCGCCCGGGATCGGCAAAGCGCCCTGCTGCCGTACCCACGCAAGTGCGACCTGCGGCGCCGTCAACCCACGCTTTCGGCCCAACTGCTCGATCTCCTCCGCCAGCAGGACATTCTGCTCGAAAGCACCTGGCTGGAACCGTGGCATTTGGTGCCGATAATCGTCCGCGGGCAGATCGTCATGCTTCTTCAGCTGACCCGTCAACCAGCCCCGATCAAGCGGACTGTACGCGACGAGCGGGATTCCGAGTTCCCGACATGTCTCCGCAACACCGCCCGTTTGGAGAACGTGCCGCGAGAAGAGGCTGAGCTCGATCTCGACCGCTGCTGGCGGATACACGGCATGCGCGCGGCGGATCGTCGCGGGACCGACTTCGCTGAGTCCGTAGGAACCGATCTTACCTTCGACGATCAGCTCGGAGAGTGTCTGTACGCTGGTCTCTATGGGGACTTTCGGGTCGACGCGGGCACATTCGAAGAGATTGATAGATTTGCAGCCATCGAGGATGGAGAGTGCTTCATTCACCGAGGCACGGATGCCATCTGGTGAACAGTCGGGCGTGAAGGTCGCAGCGTTGTATGCGCCTTTCAAACTGAGGAAGACCTTATCCTTGTCTTCAGGATATTTCTCGAAGTAGTGCTTCAAGAGGTGAAGTGAGTTCCTCTCGAGAGAGCCATAGAAGGTACCCTGGTGAGCTCAGTCAGGCAAGTTAACACAGCCGGATGATTGAGAGCTCGATCATACCGCGTTCCAGAAATTGGCACCATTGTCCAGGGCAGTCTTCATGACCTTGATCGCATCATCGAATGGCGTGCCGTGCCAAGTTGTGAAGCCTAGAAGGAGTCAATTCGGTAGACGAAGGAGACGACAAAGGTGAGATCTACCCATCAACCCAAATCCAGTCGGCCCAACTTGCTTCCCAGCAATCGTTGTTGGCGGAGAGTGTGTCATATTGAATGGTCAATCGAGAATTTCAACGAATGCTTCGACTGGCTGAACGAATTCTGTCCGATCTAATTGTATGGCAATATGTTACTTTTATAGGCGATGCTCATCCTATTGAACTTCGCGGAGATACGGATTATTGTTGTCAACTACTCAAACTTCTCCGGCATTAACGTTAAGTCCGACAGGCAATACATGTACGATTCCCCGACAGCAATGGCTTATTTGTCAATGGATCCTTCTTATAGATGCAGTACTGAGGCAAGCGTCGAACAGCGCAAATCTCGTAAGGTGATCATCACGTCGTTTTTCGTGTTCTTGCTTGGGGCCTCGTGAGTAGCAAACCCTAAGCGTGAAGGCATTGTTGAAGGAGAATTGCCCCGAACTGATGATAGATTTCGCGATTCCAGTGAATGGGCTTCCAGACCCACCAGACGGAACCTGCAAGATTTAATTCCCTTTCATAAGTATCATTCAACCGATGGAACTTCCAACCATAAAGCTGGTGTCAAACAACTAGGCTGTGACGCAGCTGAAGATTTCTTCCTGGCGTAGGCCACATGGGCTGAGGGTTGCATCGCTTAGCGAACAAAGTTTGCCGAGGTCAAGCGCATAACCATGGCCGCGTGCCGAGCCGCATCAGGTATTCCACAACAATACTCGAATCACAATCCGGGATCTGAGCATATTTCGAAACCACACGGCTGATATTGTGAGAGGCATTACCAAAAGTTCTTGGTGCGGTAGTATCACTCGACCAGGA
Organism: Ramichloridium luteum; assembly: GCA_002368545.1. Taxonomy (NCBI): domain Eukaryota; kingdom Fungi; phylum Ascomycota; class Dothideomycetes; order Mycosphaerellales; family Dissoconiaceae; genus Ramichloridium; species Ramichloridium luteum. The sequence goes on from MTSC01000004.1 coordinate 261,834, forward strand.
TCCAAGGATCGTGCGTGAATTACGATCACATCGGTTTTGCGTTGCTGCTTCAACCCCATCGTGGATTATGGCTTCGTCCATCTACACTTCCGCCAATATTGTCTCTTTCTCACTCCGATATGTGCTGCGCAAGATCACCCGACCATGGACGCCCGCCTCTCTCGATGAGACCGGTTTGTTCACCGGCGCGCCGCAACATGAGTACTTCTGCCGCGTGGACGAGTATGCTCCGGTGAGCCGGATGCACGCCTCTGCGAGCCCCTACAGTTGGCCCATTGGACCCGAAATCGAGTTACCCGGATCCTACACTTTCGATGGAGCTACAAAATCCCCGGAAGACTTCCTTGTGGAGACCGACACCGCCGCCCTGCTCGTCCTTGTCGACGGCCAAATCCGCTACGAGCGCTACCTCCTTACTGGCGGGCCCAAAGTGAATTGGCTCTCCATGTCCGTCGCGAAGAGCGTCGTCTCGTGCCTCGTCGGCATCGCCATCGACGAGGGGCACATCACCAGCATCTCCGAGCCGATCAGCAAGTACGTGCCCGTGAATGCGGGGTCCGCGTACGATGGGATCACGATCAAGCAGGTGCTGCAGATGTCCTCCGGTGCGCGCTGGACGGAAGACTACAACGATCCGAAATCCGACGTGTTCCAGCTGGCACAGGCGACGCGCGGTCGCGGCGGGGGCCTCAATGGCTTTGTCGCGCGCATGGCGAGGCAGAATCCGCCCGAGACGACCTGTCGGTATAATTCCGGCGAGACGCAGATATTGGGGTGTTTGATCGCGCATGCGACGAAGCGGAGTTTAACGCAGTATATGGCGGAGAAGCTGGCGCAGCCGCTCGGGTTCGAGAGTGCGGGTTATTGGATCACGGATCTGTTCGGTACCGAGCTGGCGTACGGTGGACTGAATTTGACCGCGCGCGATTATGTAAAGGTTGGCGAGTTGTTCCGAAATGGTGGCGTGTGGCAGGGTAAACGGATCGTGAGCGAGGCGTGGGTACGTGCGTCGACGACGATCGATTCGCCGATCCGGGAGCCGGGACAGCCGATGGTCGGGGATCACCATATTCCCCAGGGTTATGGATATCAGTGGTGGATCCCGCCCGGGAACAAGGGCGAGTTCTGCGGCATCGGTGTGTTGAATCAATGCGTCTATGTCAATCCGGAGAAAAAGACGACGATTGTCAAGCTCTCCGCGAACCGGAAGTATGGGACTTCTTCAGAGGAGCGGACGAATCGGGATACCGAGAATGTGGAACTGCTACGTGCGATTGCGGCGAGCATTTGAGGTTCGGATGAATGGATGACGGCGAAGTTCATGCTGAGATCTACATTTCCGAGCACGTTGGTGTTATGAATTCTCATATTCACAAGTCGATGCCTCACATCGCGGACACTTTGCTCACACGTTCTCGCACTTCGTGATCGCCCCGACTTGTGATCTCATGATCTTGGACTGTGCAGAGCCTCAGGCCTGCCATTCAGAAATAGCTTTTTCAAGCAGTATCACCTGCACAAAAGGCGACATCACCTCGGGCCCCTTGCAATTCCACCTGCATCCATCAATTGATGCTGGCTTGATTAGTCACCTTCGCCTCGAGCGCAGTCGGAGCCCCGGCCTGTGTCGCTTGACACGACCATTTGTTCTTGTTCGATACTCACAATCTCCTACCGCTTTCCATCACGCGTCTCCCTTCCATGCCGCCGGCAAAGCCACTCATTATCAGTGCGCGCTAGTGACCACGTTCCAGGCTTGGATCGGCCAGGCCTGATTTGATCCGAGCCGCCCGGTAGGCCGACTGCGTTGGCCACGATGCAGATCTTGATCACCACGCGAGCCAACGTCCGGGATGCCTCCAGGGACAAACCGCCAAGGCCGGATGATCGGGCGCGAAGCTTTCGCTTGTGCGCGAGAGGTGTGCAAACCTTCGCGACACCGCCGCGGAACTTATTAGCAGTCGCGGGCGCCAGATGAACGCCTCGACCGCCTCGATTGGGCACGGACAAGCCTTGCCAAGCTGGTTCAAGCCTAGCCAAGTCGAGTGCGCAAGCCCCGAACAAGCCGCATCAAGCCTCATCAGGAGACCTGGAGACCCCAGATTGCGCTGGTTCGACGAGAAGGGCAATTGTCCTTGCAACGCTAGCCGTAACAAGCTTGGAAAGGCACCCTCGTGGACAATTTCTGCTGGTCCCGCGGCGAGCGGACGGCCCTGTCGGAGGAAAAGAACAGCGGCATGGCCTACGCGTGGTTGCCATGTGATGGGTAACGATGCGGCGGCTCCGCAAACGCCAATGCAACCCTGTGTCAATCTCTTATGCAAGCCCTGCGATCAACTACCAACCGCATGCGCCTCTGTCGGCTGGAGAAGCCAGCGATCGAGTGCCATGTGGACGGAGAGGCCGGTTTGTGGCTGTTCTCCAGCACTCAATATGGCCAACGAATTTCCAGACAACGCCACGAAGACGAAAATCAAGGCTTCGCGAAGCTTTTGGCGAGATTCTCTCTCGGCGAGGCGATGCTTGGTCTCAAGCACGGGCGACAGGCAGTTGATCGGCCAGCAACACCACGACCATAGAGACTCGACGATTGCCCTCCTAAGAATGCGTCACATCACTCATCTCCATCATCTCAAGCATCTGAACCAGCCACCATGAGCATGCGTTCTCTCTTTCTCGCCTCTTCCGCCGTGATCGGGTCAGTTCTTGCTGCACCCGCTCCCGCGCCGCAAGACATTCCTTTTGACCTTGCCTATGCGCTCCCCAACCCTTCCTATACCACTGATCTCGGAGTGACGGCTCAGACGGTGTCTTACAACCCGACGACCGTCTACTCTGCCGCCGTCGCGCAGATCACCTCCACCAACACCAACACGGCTCTGGACACTGAAACTACCGTCCCGGCCGACGCAACTGGCGCGCAGAAGCGTGCAGCCGAGACCGCATGCACCAGCCAACCCTCTGGCTATGGCCCGGTGCCTACCCCCGACTCGCCTTCCGCCTTCCTGGCCATGGCCACCTTTTCCTCCGCGGCCTCCTCGGCCCCGGTGCCCTCCGGCTACACGCAGACTTTCAGCAACCTGCAGGCCTCGAACAATGCGTGAGTGTGGCCTCAGCTCGCAAGCCATGTGCTCTTGTCTCATACTGACGGCGGCTGTAGTTATGGCTACCTTGGCTACACCACCCTTCAAACCTACGATTCCAACGCCTGCGCGGCTAAATGCAACAAGATCAACGGTTGCATCTCCTTCAACATTTACTTCGAGCGTGACCCTACCGTCGACCCGGGAACCGGGAACTCTGGTTGTGCCAACCCGGCTTCGACCACCCAGATAAAGTGTGTGTTCTGGGGTGGCCCTGTCAACACTGGCAATGCTCTCAACGTTGGACAATGGAGGAACCAATTCCAGGTGGTGATCGCTGGCTCCAACGGCTATGTGAACAACACCGTTGCCCAGGTCCCTGGCTACGGCACTGCCAACCCCTTGGGCCACGCCGCCATCAACGCTCCGTACGACGCTTATGGCTTCGACAGCTACATGGGCAGCGCCATCTTCGTGGGAGCCTTCAATGCCCAGCTCTGTGCCGACGCTTGCACGCAGAAGAGCAACTACGCGATCGCCCACCCGCCTACCGACGGCACACCCGTCCAGACCTGCCAGTTCTTCAACACCTACATTCTCTACATCAACACCACCAACAACATTCAGGGACAGGTCTGCGCTATGTACAGCGAGTCCTGGCCTGCTTCCTATGCCACCAATGTTGGCCAATACCGTGGCAACGACCACTTTCTTCTTGAATACAGCTTCTCATATAGCAACGCTACCAACCCGGGCTCCACCAACCCGGTCGCCGCCGTCTACCAGGCTAAGAAGGATATCCTTTGGCCTGCCAACTCGGCTCAGCCTTACTGCTCCAGCATCCTGGGCTACACCAACCCATTGACCACTTCTACGGTCTTCGCGACTGCCACGACCACCACGACCACCACCGCTACCACCGTGACGACTCAAGCCGCCCGCGTCGCCGCTGGCAAGCGCGCGCCGATGGCCGGCATGGATCTCGCGCCTCGCGACACCATCGCCAAGCCAGACGTCCTGACCAAGTACCCAGCCTCGATCGTCACCTCGGCCTGCTCGCTCGCCGTGTCGTCCGCGACTTCCACCAGCACGGTCCTCACCACCACCACGGCCACGACCGTGCCGGCGACCTCCACCACCACTACGACCGTCACCACGGCCGCGGCTGCCGTCCCCACGCACGCCATCGTCCAAATCTCCCAAACCGACGGCTACAACTGGTGGGGCGTGTCCGACGTGCCGTGCAACAACGACAACGCCGCCTTCCTGCTCGAGGGCTACCCGGAGTCCTCCGATGGCGACACTTTCCACTACACGGGTGCGGGCCAACCGATCACCGTCGTCAACACCGCCGTCGGCGCGCCCGACGTCGGCGACACCATGTACTACGACCCGGCGAACGCTCTCTACGGCCCCGCCGGCGCCGCGGGCGTCGCCTCGTTCCTCACGGCGGTCCCACCGAGCGATGCGAACACAAAGGTCACGGAGCCGATCAACTGCAGTGTCGATGCGAACGGCGATCTGAACTGTCTGTGGGCGGATACCGGCGTCTTCGGTGACTGGTGGTTCTGCCGTGGAATTGTCACGCTCGTGCAGCCCGGGTATGATCTCTCGGGCAACAGCGAGTGCCAGGAGGGACTGGTGTATAAGTTGAAGAATCTGGAGTGGCAGGGAACAAGCTAGATGGGCACCTGGGCTTTGTTTTGGGCTGTGGAGTTCAGGGATTAGTTATGAAGAAGAGGTTTCGGGGGAGCATACTTGCATCTTTTTTTCGTTTCATACTTGCATCTACATTATGACATTGCGCGCTGCAAGTCTCGCCGAAGAGTGATCATGTCTTGACACCGGCCCGACACCGGGCCGCGGATCTTGAGTCTCGTCCCGAAAATGTTTGTGACGGTAACGAGAAAAAAGACTTTGTAGCATTAACAAAAGTGATCGATGGGGAATATAACTGAACGGAAGTCACATCGCTGCGCTCAAAACTTCAAGATAGACAGAACGCCCGCTAGTAATATAGCATTGCCCCCCCTGCCGGCACAGATGTTTCCAGACACTGTCTTGTCCGCCTTTCTGGCCATTTAATCTTTATGGTTTTTTAGAGTATGTCTGGAAAGCTTCCTGATAGCATGTCATGACCGATCCCGGCGGCCGCAGCGGTCATATTCTTGTGCAATAATATCGACCAGATCTGACATGTAGCCATTCTACCTTCATGCTGTGCCAGTCCGAGTGCAAGGAGGAGATGGTTTCAAAGCGTGGTTGGAGAGTTCCTGGTTGGAGATCGGCGTTTCTCTGTGTGTATCCATATGAACGACGTACCATGCCATCATCGAAATCACGTTGCATGGGCGCCTATCTGACATGAGGATGAGCTCCACCACGCGGGCTTGGATTCCTGCAAAGATGCGGGTATTGGGACTTGAAGATCAAGCCTCGAACCAAACCGGCAACGCTCACGGCGTGGAGAGAACGGGCCCATTGGCGAACAATTGCCCGGTGCGGGACCAGCTGACGTCCCAGACGACGGAGGAGTTGGTGGTGTTTTGGTACAGGTACGAGACGCCGTCAGAGCCGCACGTGGCAGCGAGTCGGGAGTAGGCCGTGGCGTTGTAGAGCGTCCCGGGGATGTAGTATCGCCAGCCCTCGGTATAGGCGCTATCGCCCACCCAGCGGTTGATGGTGTTGTTGACGTTTTGGAAGAAGACGCTGTGAGAACGATGGGTTTCGTGGTCAGCCAAGGGAGAATTTTTCGCTGAAAGCCAGCCAATGCGAGAGTGAAGGAGGGCACGGGAATGGAGGAGGGAATTGGACTCACTATTCGGTCTGCTGGCCATCGTTGCACGCGGCCACTTTGCTGTTGGTGTAGGTGGGTTGGGAGAATGTCGGACCTGTATTCAAAGCGTTAATGACTCGCGCAACGAGGACAAAAGTGGCAACGGTGGTGACATACCTTGCCACCAATCATCCGTCGGCTCGCCATATTCATCGAAGTCCGCGTACCATTGCTGATATTTGCTAATACTCGCGTTTCGATAGTAGAGATTGATGCCGTTGGTGCCGTTATTCCGGTAGAGAGTGCATGCAAGTCCAGAACGTGCATCTCCCTCGAACTGCCACTGGAGCTCCCAGGTCGCACTGCTGTTTGTCAAGTTGAAGCTGTATTGGCTGATATACTCGTTGCTGTCGCCATAGAAGACATGCAGGTGGTCCAGGGTGTCGGTCTGGTTGATCGCGCATGCCGCGAGACCGGCGCTGGCGGAAGTGGCAGTCGCCGTGGTCGAGATCTGCACAGGATTGCTCCATTCGACGGGGTAAGTGCCAATGGGGGTAGTCGAAGAGATGGTATTCACCAGCCCGGTGCCGTCGACGTAGAACACTTGGCGTGTAGAAACACCATTGAAATTGTACATGAGGGCAGTCAGCGGAGTGCTCAAGCCCGCCGTGACCGGTAGCACGGAGCCGCTGGAGGCCTGCAAGGATCGTTTGGAGCTCTGCTGGGTCCAGACCTTATTCCGGTATACGTTCTCAGCGATGCTGCCATTTATGGTCTGGAAGTACATCAGACGGGTAGCATCGCCGAAGGTTGATGTTGTCGCGCCCAGGCCTCCGTTCCCGAGCATGGCATACTTCTGTGTCGAAGAGATTGGCGTCGAAGAGTTGTTGGTGGAGTTTGACGGCGTTGCTGCCGGTGAACTACGACGCCGTTAGCACATGTACTACATGCCTTGGAACTTTGTCCGTGACGACCGATCACTCACCTGGACGAGTTCTTATGTGCCAGCGACCCCACAACTGCACCAATGATGATCGCCAACGCGACGATCGCACCGATGACCCCGACAATAATCCATTGTTTCTTCGTGAGACCATGATACTTCTGCGCTTTCGCACCCGCTGGCGGCACAAATTTATCAAACGAATGATCCGTCAAACCCTCCTGGTCTGTTGTCTGCTGGACCGCGACGTAGCCTTTAGGATACGAGTTTCCATCGCCGTGCTTGATATCCGGCTGGTAGGACTGTACATAAGGAATCGGACCATGGTCTTCCTGGAACTGACCCTTCTTCTCTGCCTGCGGTCCATAGTTCTCCGTGTACGGAATCGGACCGTGATCTTGATGGTACTGGCTCGGTGGGGAGACGACCTCGAGGCCTTCGCTTTCCCGGTTCACATTCACATTCCCTGTACCACTCGCGTTGACGCCGATATCACCGACCGGCTCAAGCATGCTCACGCGATGCGTGCCGACACTGTTGTGCGTCGGATTGAAAGCCTGGCTGGCGGTCGACGGGGTCCGGAAGGGCGGACTGCCGCTGCTCTCGAGCAGGCTGACCGCGTGTGGGCTCACGGGATCATGGGAATGGTTACCGCCGGTGAACGTTCCCGGAGCGTCAAAGTCCCGGCTGACGCGTTCGGGGAGTGTGGTGTATTGTGTTGAGAGGTGCTCATCTTGTTGTGTGGTGCTGGACTTGGTTGCTGGCGCTGCCGGCGCTGCTGCTGGTGCAGCAGCGGCGGTGTTGCTGTCTGTAGGCATAGAAGCCGTGGTTGACCGACGACGGCGAGAAGTGATCCGATCTGATTAACCGCTTACCCGCTCAACGACTTGATACAAAGAGCAAACAAAGAAAGGATCAGAAGGGGAAAGAAAGTAAGAAAGCGATCACAGCGCACATGCACAGGAAGACGAGAGAACCGCGATATAGCGACCTTACTCAGCGACAAGCACCTATTGTATTTACAGCGTTCACCTCCATTGCCGAGGGGCGGTGGCTCATGATTCCTGTGATGAGATGGCGAGCGAACGACAATCACAGCCTGTTCGCGGGCTAGCCTGGTTTCATGCCCCAGGCGCTGGCGAACTTGTTGCACCGCCCATTGGGTAAACCTTACGGCTGTGCCTCGCTGCAGCAGCAAGCCATGCATCTCTTGCCCGCGCGATCTCGCGGGCACTTGGCAAACGGGTAAGATGTTGGTGGTGACAGTGGCCCTTGGTGTAGGGCAAGCTAGAGATGAAACGAAAGCTTCGGGTCGCCGCTAGTATTATGATCTTCCATCGTGCACCTGGATCGTACATTGTGAGCGAGGCAGAAGAAGCCATTAAGATCTCCCACCAATGCGGACGCGGTGAGGTCTCCGCAGCTGGAGGAAGTTGAGGAGGGCGAGGGCTGGCGGGCACGGCTGAGAACCGCTGGCACAGCCGCTAGCCGCACGCTAACCCTGCAACGTCGGAGATATATTTAGGAGCTGACAAGCTCACCTCTCAATGGGGGCCGAACAGCACATCAACCAACGGGAAGGCGGAGAGCCAGCGGAAAACCAACAATCTGTGCGAGATTTGATTTCATAGCACCTATCGACCGAAGGCCCGAGGTTGATATCGCGTGATAGGATGTAGGGTCGCGGGATAACATTGCCCTGATTTGACGTGCTGTGCCAGAATGCGCCGCAAGCAATGAGCAAACGTCCAGAAGCTTCTTGCCGGCGGTTCCATGGGTCATCATTCTGCCGAGGGCTCGGAGGAGGGGAGAACGACCGATCCCAATCGCCAGAGAGGGGAGGCAATTAGCTTCTGGAACCTCACGAGAGATGAAACCAGGCACATGGGATCTCTACACTTGAAAATGTCTTGGCGGATTTTTTTGATATGTACATCTTACCCGAGATGTCATAAACTCTGCCGCCGCATCGGCTCATACTTCGGAGGAAGCGGTGAGGACGACCGCGCCATCGGCTGCGGGAACTGCTGGAGCGGGATCTCATCTTCTTCTCCCGAGATTCCCAATCCACGGCCGTCGCCCTTATTCTGCACGGCGACGTACGCTCCTCCGCTCTTCTGCCCCCACGCATGCTTCCATCCAGAAGTATGCGCCGGTAATCTGCCATCGAGCGTGAAGATGGGGCCATGAGCTTCGCCGGCGTGGTTCCTGCTGCGACAGTGGTGTGGATTGCTGGCGCCCGCACAGCAGCATGCCGCGAATAGCCAGAAGAAACTCGCGGCGGCGGAGCAGGCGACGGCGAGCCAGGTAATGGCGATAACGGGGCCACCGAGGGTCAGGGTAATGTTGTAGGGCGCGAGGATCTGTTGCAGGGATTTGTAGAGAGCGGTGAAGAGGAGAGTGCTGGTGAGGGCGGCGGCGAAGATGAAGGTCGAGGAGATCTGAGGTGCGTCGTGATGTTAGCGGAGATTCCAGCCTTTTCTTTCGAATGGAAGGCACTTACGAGAGATAAAATCCAGGTAAGAAAACTTCCCCAACGCCCACTACTGAACAGCGCGACCACGCCGGCCAGAATCGTCGCCAACGCCGACCAGACCGCGAAGCCGTACGCAACCGCGAGCCAGCGTGCCGCGCTTCGGTACGCATCGAGAGCCTTGACCGCCGCGGTTCCGAGCACTTCGTCACCGAGGTCTTCTGCCGTGGAGGCCTTTCCATCTGAAGAAGTCCCATTTGAGCCTGGCTGCAAGTTCCAATCCAAATCCCACACCTCCACCGGATCGAAATAGCCCTCTGGGTACCGTCCTGAGCACCAGAAATGCTCTCCATCCAGGCTCTGGCAGTAATCCCACAGGAACACGCGGTACTCTCTATTCAGCGTGCTTGAGTTATGGTGTTGTTGCGCGGCCGCCAGTAGCGATGCTGTGAGATTCGCTTGGCTTGCCGGGGCGTCGTCGAAATTGAGATACGTAAAGTCGACTCGCAAAAACCAGAGATTCGTCATAGGGCCGTTGTCTTCGTAGGTGCCGAGGGCGCCGTGTTTCTCGTTTAGGAAACCGCCGAGGCCGGTCAGGAAGAGCAGCACGAAGGCGGAGGTGGTGAGGAAGATGGGCGTGAAGATGCATGCTGCTCGAGATCTGTTGCCCATAGTTGATGAGGGGCGGAGTGATGGCCGCTGGCCACACCCGTAGTCGTGTGTTCGCGAGTTGTCGTTTACATAGACTTGTTAGGAGATGGACAGAAAGAAAAGAATGCGGTTCAAACACGTAGAGTCATAGTAGTCCAAGCATGTCTCCCATCAGGTCTGGGTGGCCAGCAGCACATATCGCAGCATGAAGAGATGAAAGAGTGAGCTAATACGGGCTTGGGCCGAGAGAGAGCGGTGCGGCACTGCCACCACGGGAATGAGCAACATGTTTTAATCTACCGTGGAGAAACCTTCACAGCTCTGTCATTCAGAGGATTCCCATTCCCTGAATAATGATGACAGGCACCAGTTGGGAATGCAATCCTTCCTGCGGGACCGGCGTGTCCCTTGTGCAGATGATGTGTTGGCTAGCATCCGCTAGCGAGCTGGGTGAGTGAGACGAGGAGAACGGTCATGGTGAGATATGCACGTGGCGCAGGCTTGTCTATATTTGCTTCGCGTCAACGGCGTTTTGCTCACTGCAAGTTACTCGAGCGTTGAGGCGCGGGTTGTGTGTTGAGTGAGGGTGTCAGCCGCAGGGTGCAGAAGCGTCGTGCTTGATTTTGTTTAGCTGCCGCGTTGGAGGATCATGTCCTCCAGTGAGGACAGGTGATCGGTCTGTAGCCGAGATCACCTCGAACCCGGTCTGCGATGGACGAGCCACCCTGGTGAGGCAGGCTGTACCAGGCGTTTCATCTAGCTGTCTCTTGACGATCGTCAAGGGTCATCTTCTTTGACTTCCGCGCGCAATTCTTTTCTCCGCACAGCCGTTGTCAGCCTGACTGGGTACTTGCAGACCCAACGCGCGCCGGCGTCGATGCAACGTCCCCCTCACGAACTTTCATGCAGGTTTCCCCTTCCGTGGCACGACATGTCAACTCCACTCGGGATCTCACAAAGGAATGTTCCTCATAATTCCCCTCGTCGAGACCACAGAATCGCCTCCTCACCGCTGGCTGACATCGCGGTGTGAGATCTCGTATGCCGTGTCACATCAAAATTTCAAGGTGCGCGCCGTATGGCCGAAATTACCGTATACGGGCGTGACAGGGTATAGAATGATGCTGTGGCACGCGAATGCTCGAGCTTCTGGAAATGCTGCTTATCTCCGCCAATGAGTTGAATTCCCACTGTGCCACAACATACACCCCTGCGAGCCTTCGCGACTTCATCACGACGTGAGGTAGGATTGGCGGGCGCGCAATACGATGTCTTCGCTGTACACGGCCTCGAGCGAGATATGCAGAGGCGAGAGCGGCTTGACGTATTGACTGAGCCGATGGACCCTTTTCTTTGGAATTGATCTATAACGACGACAACAACGGCTCGTTGCACCGTCTCCACTACATCCTAGATGCTCCAGCATTATGGATTGAAGATTAATATTAAAGTAAGTCGTAAGCATTTTGATTACGCTTGCATACTCTATCCCTACACACTCTCCTCCTCACCCTCATCATCCCCATCAGCAACCCTCCTCCACCTCATCCCATGCCCCATCCACCAATGCGAGTGATCCTTCCTGGCCCTCTTACCCGTGGGGTCCACACAAGACGATAAATGCACGAGATGTCCTCTCCGCGCTCTCACAAACACCGCATACAGCACTCCCGCCGCGCCGACCGCCGCGGCGCTGATCGTCGCCGGGTACCGAAACTCGTCCGGTCGCGGCCAAATGATCGTGGACGCGAAGGCCAACATCTCGAAGGTGTTCTGCAGCGCGAATTCGTGGGATGAGAAGGTGCCGCGAAGGGAAGGTTCGACTTCCTGCGATGATGGTAGAAGAGATAGGTTAGTAAAGGTGAGGGCGATGGAGACGTTTCGGGGAAGTAGAAGTAAACAGACTCACCTCCTGCACAATCATCTGCGCGCTCAAATCAAAACCCCACAACCCAACTCGACTCGCGATCACGGCGGCCACAGTCCCCACCGCCGCGCCCATCGGACTCAGAAGAGGCTCCTCCAGCCAAAAGAACACGCACGCAACCCCAACACAGACAATTTCCCAATTCACAAACCAGATCCCGGCACGCACAGGGCCGATCTGGCGCATCACCTTGGGACCGAGCCAGGTCGCGGAGAGCTCGAAGCAGGCGGCCACACCGCGGAGCGCACCGATGAGACCCGAGGGCAGGCCGAGCGCGAGCAGGTAGGTGATCATTTGACCTGAGAAAGAGAGCACGGTAAGGTAGAGCAAGGCGAGCGCGAAGGAGGGTAAGAAGGCGCGGTGAGTCGTGTAGGTTGTCAGGCCCGAGAGGGCGGTGGCGAGGCGGTGGAGAACTGTCGTGTGGGAATTGGTCGGAGACCCTGGAGGAGGTTTGGGAACTTGTAGAGCCGGCACGCGATGGAAGACGCGCGCGATGCTGGAGTATTCGATCAGCACGGAAGCGGCGGTCATGCCGCCGGTAATCAGGACGGCGATCCGTGGAGAGGCACCGTCGACGAAGGCGATGGCGAGTGGGCCGATGAGTTTGCAGAAGAGGTCGATGCGGCGCATTTGAGAATTCAGCACTGTGTCCTTGTCAGCCATGTACCGTTATGTGGACGCGAGTCGGTTGGAACGCACGCGACAGTCGTTCCTCGTTGTCGCCTGCCGCGACGACGACGACGTCTCGTTCAACGGCGATTGTGTTCAGGACAGAAGAAAGCTTCTCGATGCAGGCCAGCACGGCGAGGATGGCGAGGAAGCCTTTCGCGTAGAGATCATTGTCGCGAAGATGGTCGAATTGCATCATGAGAAAGAAGCCGACGCACGATACTGCCACTGCCAATCGTTGCCCAACTACGAGTTGAGGTTGTCAGATTACAATTCATGGTGATGAATAGTGGGTATATCTTGCCTATCGAAATCCTGACAGCTGACAACCGGTCCGCGCGATCAATATACGAGCCGATCCATGGTGACAACAGCGCCGCAGACGCATTCCGTGCCAGAGCATAGACTGAAGCCGGTAGCAAGGTCTGAGGGTAGATGTTGGCCAGGAACAAAAATGCTCCAAACTCAAATACTCTTGAGTTCCAAGTACTTAGGAAATGCGATATGTAAAGAAGCTTTCGAATGCTCTGGTGTTCTTCTTCCAGGATGGGCAATTCTTCGCTCTCCTCGGGCCGTTGGACAGAATAACTCTGCCGTCGGGAGTCATCCTCTGCAGGAAGAAGTCGTTCCGTGGCATCGTCGTCGGGCACCGTGAGTGACCGCATCTCGACGTCCGGCGAAGAGAGGTCTAGCGATGGCGGGCGGGAGGACGACATGGTGGGCGCGATGGCAGTGAGCATATAAATCCCTACAATTGCCCCGTCCTCGCCGTACTGGCTCCGAAACTAAGCGCTTTTGGGCCGTGTCCTAGCCCAGCACCGTGATGATCTTACGACCACATGGGAGTTTCCGACGGTGTGTTCGACTAGACTACTCCGTTGGCCGAAAGATCGTCATATATTCGGCCCTGCGTCTGAAGCCTGAGGCATCAAGTCCGTCTTCGGCGAAGCATTTGCTAGACTTTAACGGACTGGCCTGCGGGGAATGGTTGTTGAAATATAACGCTAACTGACGAGAGAGCGCGGGCTTGTGCGATCCTACTGTGTATTCTTTTACACACCTTGACGAGGTTGAACGTCTGAGGACAATAAAAGTGGCATGCTATCTGTTTACTGTAGTCCAACTCATCACATACGACATACATCTTTCTGTATATCGTCGCTGTATCGTACTACGGTTCTACCTAGGAATCGCCTCTTCGAGAAGCATCGTGGCCGTGGTGGCATGTCCAGCATGAGCTTCCCGAGCGGTGCGGCTGAACGTCGGCGGAGCCATCACGGTTCGGCTTGGAGCTGACCGGTCCCGCCTCGTAGCTTCGGTCGGCGCAAGGCAACCTAAGACCGCAATGAATACTCTTGCTAGATACCGCAGTGGCCAGCTAATGTGTTCGGGACGTTACTTGAGATATTTGTCGCCATCGCGTCGCTGTATTCGCAGTCATGACTCCAGCAACTCAACAGCGGAATGATCGCAAGGCGGCGAACAGCAAGCTGATGCGGAGGAAAGTCCGGCGCAAGAACGGCGAGGGCGAAGAAGAACATCATCGCAATACTGCAGCCAAGTCGAAGAGCAACAATCGCGCGATCGTGGCGAGAAATACCAACAACGTCTCCATTGCCGCCAACACGCAAGACACCATTGTCGGCCCACCAACATCAGTCAAATCCCGCCTGTCAGCGCAGCTCGTCAATGTCATCGAAGTCCTCCAACTCCGTTCTTCATGGATGCCCTTCCTCCCTTCCATGGTCGGGCTGCATACTGCATTAGGTAAGTGATGTTTGTGTCTCATATCTCTACCGAAGGCTGACGAGATCAACCACAGACTCCGCCATCCAGACTATTTGCCACGCAACCCGCTACAACGTGCTCCTCCTCTCCGGCAGCGACGACCTGCCACTCCGACAAAAAGCCCTCTACCATAACGGCCTCACCCTCACCCACCTCCGCTCGCTAATCCAATCTCCTGCCGCCCTCTCCGACTTCGCCCTCGCGACCATCTGCCTGCTCGAATGGTTCGAGCTGCTCGTTCCCAGCATCAACGGGTCCGGTGCAGGTCTCGCTGCGCTCACCAAGCACCTCGCCGCCTTCCGCGCGATCCTACTCGCGAGGCCTCGCGATGAAACTCCGTCGGCACTGTCCCGCGCGATCGTGCATACATCTGTGCCGTTTCATTTCAACTACTCGACCTCCTCGCCCGCGGCGTCGGACCCGGCGAATCGAAGACATGCACCGCCGGACTCTGAGGGTATGCATGCGTTGTTTGAGGATCCGCGGTGGTTAGAGCCGGTGCCCGGGATCGTCGACACGTTGCCGGAGTGCCTGCTGCAGATCAGGAGGAGTGCGCTGGCGACGTACATGCGCCTACCGAAGCTGATCCCGATGGTCGCAGGATTACGGAGAGGAGTCCTACAGCATCAGCAACAACAAACTCAGCAAGGTGACCTCAGTTTCAGCCACGATCCTCCCATAATGAACGACGAATCAGACTGGATCGAGGCAGCCGTGCGGGCCGAAGCGCTGCTGGCGCTGGAAGACCGCGATGCCGAGGATGCACTGCTACACGCGGTGAAGATCCGCAAGACGGTCGCGGAGGAAGATGCCCGTGTGATGCCGTACTCGTTTGAGTTTCAGTCGGAGCATTGGTTGCTGGGTGCGGTGAACTATTGGCAGACGAGGATGATGGTCGTGCAGTTGGTCTTGAGTCTGGATGAATTATGGCGAGGAAGAAGTCGGCAGGAAGATCCTGTTGGCGAGGGCGATGAAGCAGGCGAGGATGATGAAGGAGGTGAGGGTGAGGGGCGAGAGAGATCATGGTTATCAGACGACCGCCGCGAGAAATTCCTCGCCGACGAAGCCCGCATGGCGAAGAACGTCATCATGTCATGGCAATTCGTCAAAGAAGCGTACCTACCGGGACGCATGCAAATCGTGCCGGCGCTGAAGGTCGTTTTGGCCACGCTGAGCTCGGGCCGTATGAAAGCGACTGCCTCGGGTGTACCGGGCTCGGTGCTGGCCGAGTGGATCTGGAAGAAGATTCAGAAGGCTCATAAAGGAACTCCCGGTGGTGCCGAAGACGGCCGCGAAGCAAGTGGCGGGAGTGATAGCGGGTATGGGAGTATTATTGGCACGGGAGAGGAGAGCCCGAGTACTATGCCTGCGACGGTAGAGCCGAAAGCGGCTATCAGAATGGGTCTGATGGGTCAGTGTGGTGAAGATGAATTCACGTATGCATTCTCGTTGTCGAGGACGGGGAATGTTACCTGCGGTGTTGTGGAGTGATACATAGTGGGCATGGCGACGTGATACGAGTATGGATGACTTGCAGCAGAATGCTATCTTCCCCGAAGAAGTACTACGGGGACTTCCCTCTCTTTGAAGTGAATGAGACTACCCTTTGAAATGTTCTTTCCATTCTGAAGATGCCACGATCACAGCTCGTACTGTCATCTCCTCCCTTTTCGCACCAAACACATGTCATCACAACTCCACCTCCGCCTTCGTCTGCTCCGGCGTGTCCCGCACGCGGTACACCAACTTGACCGCGCTGACCTTTCCATCCTTCATATCCTGCATGCCCTGCAACGCGCCCTCAAGACCCTTCTCACCGACCTTCTCCGGGTGCGTCTCAATCTTGCCCTGCGCGAGCAACTTCTCCACAATCGCGAACCACTTCTTCCCAAACTCGAAATCCTCTGGGAGGGCCGGGTTATCACGTTTGTTCTTCGTGAACGCCTCGCCGAAGACCGTGTACAGGAATGTAAAGGTCGTCTCGACGTCTTCTCTGCCAGGGAGTTTTACAGGCAAGATGGTTCCGTACCGAGCTCCCGTTGGGTCCGAGGAGAGCGCTTCCGCGCAGATCGCCGCGGATTCTTTGACGGAGATCGTGTCCCAGATGAGTTTCAACGAATCGTTCGTATCGCGATTGATCTTCTTGCCAACTTCCGGGTCACGGTAGT
This sequence comes from Ramichloridium luteum, assembly GCA_002368545.1. Classification (NCBI taxonomy): domain Eukaryota; kingdom Fungi; phylum Ascomycota; class Dothideomycetes; order Mycosphaerellales; family Dissoconiaceae; genus Ramichloridium; species Ramichloridium luteum. Next base: position 278,312 of record MTSC01000004.1, read on the forward strand.
CGTAGAAAGCCTCGGCGCCGAGAGACTTGACGAAGTCGGCGTTGTGTGGGCTGCAGGTCGTGATGACGCGGTAGCCGGCCAATTTCGCGAATTGAATGCCGAGAGATCCAGTGGCGGAGGAGCCGCCGTAGATGAGGACCGTCTCACCCTTTGTGCTTGGTTCCGTGGGCAGGTTGAGCTTAAGTGCCTTCTGGAAGAGGCCCTGTCCCACGGTGCCCGCGCCGAGAGGAAGTGTAGCGGCGCGCTCGAAGGACAAGGAATCTGGGATCTTCACCACGAGATCGGCCTTCGCGACGGCGTACTGGGCAAACGAGCCGTCCTCGGGCTGCGACTGGTTCGAGCCGTGCGTAACGGCGGCAATGCGGTCCCCTGGCTTGAGATCTGTTCGGCTCACACCCTCGCCAACGGTGACTACCGTGCCGGCGAAGTCACATCCGGAGATGCCACCGAGTGCGGAGTTCTTGCCCGCGATGTGCTTCCAGTCGGTCGGGTTCAGCGCGATGGCTTCGACTTTGGCGAGAAGGTAGCCCGGGCGGAGCTTGGGCAGTGGCACGCCGGCGGACACCATAGCTTTGTTGCCCATGATCGTGATGGCTTGCATGCTGGAGGGGAGGGAAGTGGTCGCCATTGTGGGTGTTTGTGCACGAGTTGGTCAATGGTTGGGATGAGGAAGTGTTGTTGTTCCACCAATCTTTCAGTGCGATCGAGGTGGGGAACTTATGTCTCAAGCAGCAGCGACGATGCACGTTACAAAAGGGTTCGACTTATTAGTCAACATTGATCTTATGTCATAGTACTGTATTGGTGATTCGAGGAAAATTACCTCTTTAGGCCAACGACTAAACCGCATACACCGCTGGATACGCTCACGATGTCGACATCCCTACTTCCAGACCGGCGCCTCCGGTCCAATGAACCGTAATCAGGATTAATAATCCATATCCATGGTCATCGGGTGCATCAAGATTGCCGGCCGAATCACGAACAAGCTTGATAATTCTGATCTATCCTCGGCTCTGATGGGGAGATAACTCGGGTATACGGAACGGCATCGACCTCCCCCTCTAGAGATACCCATCAGTTGCCTGAGATCATGGCTGGAGAAGAACGACGTCAGCGGGGAGAGAGCTTTCGGGGATACCTCGGAGTCGACAGTCGCCGCTGAATGTGTCCTCGCGGCACGGACCGTGCTGCCGCCCTACTCGAGTCTAGAAAGTTCATGCCTCAGGCCTGAAGGTGCAGCAACTCCTTAGTCCCGTCTCGTCCATTATCCATCCAAGCACACCGTCGAAACCTTGCGACTCGTCGAAAGAATAGACCGAAAGCGTTCGTGGCTTTGCTCGACAATTTGTGGGTCTTGGACCGAGTCTTCTGTCGAGAGTATGATGAATCTCTCCCTCTGAAACTACCATGTTCACAATGCAACTCGACGCCACGCGTTTGTTGATTAAGTCGCAAACATGGATTCTGACGAGAGCACACCTCTCAGGCCGTACGGTCGTACAAGATGAGAGTCCACGAGCTACCTGAGCACCACCATATTTCGACCGCATGATAGGCTGCTCAAATGCGACCGGACAAATCTGATGAGGAGCTCTCGCTCATTTCTCCGCACCGAGCATCGGGACATCCGTCGTCACTTCGATTTCTTCCTGCGCTGGATCTGGATCCGAAGAGGTATTTATGCTCCGCGGTCGAAGGAATATGGGCCATCGGGCGGGGTTGGGATAGCTGTAATTCGGGGGTGTCGCGGCCGGATGTTGTCGGTCGATCGCGTCCCGCAGTTCTTGCACCGAGAAGTCTCTCCGATACGAGCGCACCGCGCGGGTCAGATAGCCCGTGAAGGAGAAATCAGACCCCCGTTCCCCGGCCCCCGGCGTCCGCCCTTCCCGCACGCACGAGGCCAGGATCTCCTTTTGATAATCATACTCCCCCCGAAAGGACGCGCCCGCGTGGCAACAGTCCAGGAAGACGATGGCGTGGTTGCTGGTGGCGAAGAAATGATTGTAGATGATGTCGTTGAACGGGATCTGGCCGCCGTCGTCGCTGCGCCCGGAGGGCTGGATGATGAGCCCGCGACCGCTCTTCGTGTCCTCCCGACCATGGCCGGCGTAGTAGATCGCGATGAGCACCCCCGGCTTCGCCTCGGCGTCCAGGAACTCATGCACGATGTTCTCCAAATCGTATGCTTCGGCCTTTTGGGGGAGCGTCCTTCCACGTACTGTCCAGCCAAGGTTCTGCCGAAAGCATCGGGTCATGCGAGCCGTGGAAAGATCAGCGCGTGTGTTGTCGTTCTCGTAACGAACAGTGAGCAATGAAGCTCTAGTATATTGAGCTGTTTCAGTTGCAGTATTGCGGATGGAAAGCGTGACTGTATCAGCTGTGTTTGCATAGTTCATGGTGAACATGGCATATAATCTGAGGTTGGATCTCTTGGAAATGTCTACGCCGATAGTAATGAAAGTCGGCTGGGTGATACGATTAGCTCAGAGGCTGAGTGTAGGACGATGGTGCTTGAAATTGTGGAAGGTCTGAATCATGAGCGACATCAAACTCAAGAGAGACCATCAATCATTGGGGCCCCCAAATTTATATAGAATGATTCTTGCTAGGTTTGTGGTGCGCCGTTTCGTCGAGCCCGATAGCATTCCATTCCAGCAACGCTATACTTCGCCGGGTTTACTCCAGATCCCATGAAGACGGGCGGAAGGGGCGGAGAAGATCATTCAGAGCGCTGCAAGCAGCCCGGAAGACTCGATATCGTGATAAGCGAATTCAATCTATACGAAGAAAGCTAGCCGCAAGACTTGGTTCGATACCGGGCGGCACATGAGCGTGTGACACGCTCGGAGGAAGCGCAGTTTCACTGCTGCTGGTCACACCATGTGAGGGGGCGCCAGACGACCACAACAGCAGCATCTGTCGCGGCGATCACGTACATAGCGCCGGGGCTGATCCTGTGCATCAGAGCGTTGTTTTGACGCGCGCATAAGGGTGGATCATGGATGATTGGCTTGGCGGGGCCTGCGGCGCGGCTGGAAACGCGCATGTGCGCAACGCAGTCGGCGTCAAGCCCGATTGACGAGAGGGACAGCCTTGCCACGCCTCTCAAATGACCAGGAACACTGCCAACACCGGGACATGAGGCCGAACAAAGTCTCAACCACCCGATTTTGCCAAATCTATCGTCGGTTCGAGCGCCGCGAGTGCCGATCTTCCTCAAGCAAGCGACGGAGGGAAACCCGAAATGATGATGAGGAAAGGAAGACCCTTGCGATACCTTAGCCACGCTAGCCCGCTCCGCGGTCCGTGGAGCCGTTCTATTCTTGATCGCGATTTCAGCTGGAGGCCTCAGGCATGGAACGCCGAGGCCTTCCAAGGATCTCCCAACTTCATCCAAGCGAACCGCCCCAAGCATCGCGTTTCCGAAACGCGTTTCCGGAACAATGCAAATCGCGATCCTTCGTGTGCGCTCTCCGTCTTGCCTTAGCGGGCTACATGGCACATGAGTCTCGGAAGTCGACACCGCCCATGGCGCGTCGCATGCTTCTCGATCCTCTCTCCCTGGGGTACTTGGAAGGATGCGGCAGATGCCCCGCTACCACTACCTTCGGTCATGATCAGACGCCTCTTCTCTCGATCCTGTTGATCTCAACCTTCAGGACGACACGTCGATGGTAGCTTCAATCGTCACGAACTGACGAGAATCGCATCGGAGCCTGGCATATTCCCTGCGCAGATCGCGCTGCAAGACCCTCCGCCGGAGCAATAGCGCATGTAACTCTATCTCGATGGGCAGCTATTTCTCCCCCTTGGCAGCATGCATCACAAAAACCGGCCATGTGGTAGCTCTTGGCTGAATGCCAAACACGTGGTTCACTCCGTCGTGGACTCGTCCTGGCCAATGTTCCATGACATCTGAAGCGGCAACTACATAACCTTATGCTCTCAATGACCTTAGCGGGTCCTCCCGGAGAGTCTTTCCTTGTCGTTCTCGTGGCCTCCCCTTGCGATGGCGGAAAGTGCAGTTAGAGTTCGATAAAGGGGAGGTGTGGTAAATAGACGATGTTTTCGATCACGGCTTGGCGAGGTTGTGGCGCGTTTGGTGGGTGAGAGTTGAGGGCTCGTTTGAACTCCCTTGCTAAGCAGAATAGAATGAGCAGCCAATAGATAGTTGCATCTGGTGTAGGTTTGGAGTCTTCCCTTGCAACACTGGGTGAAGATATATAATCAGCCGTGGTCCTGGGTTTTATCGGATCCTCTCACAAACCATATCAGGACAGTCTTTACTGTGCCCACCGTTCATACGACGACTTCGTGGTGCATCACACATATGCTTCTGAAATGGAGATTTCAATCGCTGCTTTCATTGTTGCTGGCTCTGCCATGGGAGCTGTTCCGTTGATGAACGGTCCAATGGCACAGTACTACTCCCTTTTATTCTGTCATCTTCCTTTCCTCTGAACGCCACGGCTCATCCCTATCCGTGCTACAGTAGCTTCGAAGCTTCAAGAAATCGACAATCATGGGACGACCATCTCGAGTACCATTTGGGACAGTTCACCATCCCATCTATCAAGAAACGGAAAGAATCTACAGATATTCGCGCTCACAGAAGGACAAACCCGCGGCAGTTCAAACGAAGAAACAGATCTGGAAAGTATGATAAGCTCGATCGATGCAAGATACAGGAGACACAGACAGTAATTAAATTCGATGCTGTACAGATCTATTGATTGAAATCTGATTGTCGCTTAGGGTATCAAACGGATCCTATCACTGCCAACATGATCACTGTTCGCACTAGAGCGGCTACATAACATCACCTAAAGTGATGATAGAGAGATATACTCCATGCCTAGGGTCTGTCTGAATATAAACTTTTCGCCATGGGCGCTTTGGGTACAAGACGCATGGGATAAGTTCACGATATAAATATCACTTGAACATATAGGAAGATGAGAGAGCACAGAAAACTTTTGGACCATGAAGAAACTTCCGCACCTGTTCTGTGTGTGAGACACTCACGAACGATACGCTCATTTGTGATTTTCGTAACAAGAAGTCTGTTGGTATCTTGATTTGCAGAGCACATCAGTATGATATAGCCGATCGAAAGTATGTTCATATTCGTGGTTGAACGTACAGTAAACCGCGCAGACCGTTTCTATCCACTGTACCCAAGAGCATAACCCTAACAGTAACACCACGTAGGATTTATCTTATCAGCTCATCCCGAAGGAACGAGAAGCATGCTCGGTTGCGAAAAGGCTACATCTCAGTTGGATCCACGATACCTAAATACGACACGACACCCACCTTAATAGCCTACAATGCCTCGCTGTTATCGAGGGGCAAGGATGAGGATGGTCGTAAGCAGCCGAAATTGGAAAGGGTGTTTCTATCCACTGGATACTGACACCACTACCTAAACTTCCACCTTCGTCTTCGTCTGCCGGCCCACCCACTTCTTGACCCCCACCCAGGCCTCGCTCTTCGTATCCACACCACCAAGCTCACTCCCTACCTCGAACACATTAACAATCCCATCCAATCCACCCACCGCCACATGCCGGCCCTGGTTCTTCTCCCACGCGAGTTTATTCAAACTCTTCAACGCATAGATGTCCCGTTCTTGGTGACTCGGCCGCGCGCTGGAGACGGGGACTTCGGAGCTCGCGTTGATATCGTAAATGTCGAGGCGTCCGCCGCCGTCGACACAGCCGAAGATTCCGGGTTTGACGGGCGACCACTTAACATCGTACACGCTGTCCTCGCGCTGGATTTCGAGCAGCGGCTTGACGACATCCGTGGTACCCGAGATATTGCTCGAAGTAGACGACGGCGGACGGGCGCGCCAGACCTTGACGCTCCAATCGAGCCCACAGCTAACAAACAGGTCGCCGAGATCGATTTTGCCCCGCGCGGGATGGAAATCGATACCGGTGACAGGCGCTTCGTGACCGCGGTAGGAGCAACGGGCGTCGACGCCGGCTTTCGCGCCTGCGCGGTCGTAGCGGTGCACGGGGAAAATCGAGCCTTGCTCCGTACCGGCGAGGAAGTATGTCGGGTCGGAGGCCGGGAAAGAGATGCAGATGGGCGCGACGTCGTCGGTTTTGTAGGCCGACGGGTTCGGCGCGTGCAGTTCGAGATATTCTTGCGGTTGGGTTAGCATGTCTGTGCTCCAGGCGCAGACCACGCCGTCGGTGCTGACGGAGACGACGGAGCTGGCGTTTTGGGTGCCGACGACGGAGAGGCTGTAGACGGGGTGAGCGTGGCCGGTTCGACCGCCGGTCAGGGGCGTCTTTTGGACGGGTTCGCCTGTCCGTTGATTTCGAGCGCGAGTGTCCCATAGGCAGAGCTGACCGCTGTAGGTTCCGCCAAGAATAAGAGAAGGATGATATGGGTGAAATCGGCAGGAAAGCAAGTCTGACGTGGCGTAGAGACTGTACTCGGGTCGGCCTTTGAGATGCAAATTCCAGACGTTGAGAAGTCCAGGAGGGGTATGTGGCGATGATTGCGATTTCGTGTAGGATGTGCAGAGGAGTTCGGGGAACTTGGGGCTGAAGTCGATATCGCTGATCATTCGCTTCTTGCCCATCGCATCTTGCAGGTCGAATTGCGCGACCTCCTTTACTCGTCGACCTCGCCGTCCAACGTATTCATCATCTTCCTCAACGTCTCGCGCCTGCAGCGCATAGTCTGCAAGCAGATCGTATTCCTCGTCCAAAGCTCGCTCGATGACCTTGCTACTCCTCTCCACGAAGTCCAGGAAGTCATTACTGCTTGTGACAGCATTGAGCTCTTCGGGCGCCAGCGCTCGAATTGGAAATCGTTCTTTCTCCGTCTCCTCCGGCTCGTCTAGCTTCAGCGCTCGCAGCTCTTCCTCAATCTCCTGTCGCAACCGTTGTCGGATCTCCTCCTCTTCCAGCTCTCGCTCCCGCTGGCTCAGCTTCCGCCGCCTTCTTGATGGACTTGAACTCAGCCCATCAGCCTCGTTCACGAATTCGCCGTCAATCTGGGACTCCTCCGGCTGCCATGGCTCTGTCGTCTGGACTCCTTTGCTGTAGGTGATAATCTCCGGCTTCGCTTCTACGGGAATCTCGTAGACGGTCTGCAGCTCAGCTAGCGATAATGGCTGTGCATCGGTCGCTGCATCTCGGTAGGTCTTTGGCGGTGGTGTCGCAGCTTCATCAGAGGATGTTAGACCACTCGCTCGCTTCTTGCTTGTCGGTGTACCAGGAGTTCCGGGAGTCCGGTCCACCAGCGAACTGATCAAGCTCTCAAGCTCTTCCCGTTTGACGCTGCTGCTTCCACGCAATGGCGATCCGGTCAAATCACCAATATCGCCAATGCTTTGTCTGGTGTTGCTGAGCTCCTTGGCCCTTAACTCTCGCTGGCGTTTCAGTTCGGCGAGCTTGGCTTTTTTGGCGAGGATCTCATCCTTGCGAGACTGTGTTGAGGACATGGCGATGTGCTGGTTCTTCTAGCAACGCACCGGAGATGTTCGCGTCATTGTTGTTCCATGAGTAATCGAGGTATTCGAAACCGCCGCTCTGGTGCACGCGTTTCGCGTCGAGCTTCTCACGTGCGGAGCGAGTTGGCCCTGGCGTGCCTGGCGAACCCTAAAGAGCTTGCATAATTTTGGATAATGCGGACCTTGCTCTTGCATTACGCCTCCGTTCATCAAGTTTGTTATTTATTCTACACTGAACGGCACAGCATAACTGCATCTGTGGCCACAGCAAAGAACAAACGTAACTTGCATACCGGCTAAAAGGAACACCTTCATGCTAGAAAAGCACGATCGGCAGCTTGTACTTTATAGCGTTTATTTCCTTCCACGGACGACAATGTAATCTGCATTAGCAATGTTGCTTTATTTGCAGTGTTGTTATCATATTTTGTTTGGTATTTCAGTGACTCAATGTAAAATTCGCTCTTAAACTGAAGACGTAAGCAGTTGACTGCAAGTTGTTTATTGCGTTAAAATTCCGTTATTATCGAATTCATGATGCACAGTCATACTGCATAATTATGACTTAAACTTTACAACTCAAATTTGGAAGTAAAGTCTTATAATATAATGCACTACGACTGGAGAAGAACATTAAGCATGAACACTGCACCTGGAACGGAGGGTGAGGTTGGTCTCTATTGAAGCGCGCCGCTGTCCTTTAAGACAAAAGACGTCGCCCTGACCCTACACTGTAATACTGGTTTGCAGACATAGACTCACTCCGAATGCGATATAGATGTCTGTAATGCAGCACGACCGACCGGTACTCGAGATTGTTGACAACGCGATACAGAGTTTGACTATACAGCGGTTGACAACCGCCAGTGTTTCGGACTTCAGATCAGAGAAGTCGGCTGAGCATCCACGAATATGCGCGGCGCCATATCCACAGGAGTTGGCATAGCCTCGACAAAGTCCCGCTTGGCTACATCATGTTTGAAGGCAGTAGAATAGACATTCCCAAGGGTCGGATTGAAGTAAACCTCCCCAGATGTTGAAGAGGATGGGAAAGTCCCCGTTGGCCCATGGACGAACTCGGTGTAGAACGGGGATGGCGTCGAAGTAATCCTCGCATTCTCAATATACGACGACACGCTAGCGACGAAATCCCCACTAACAGCCGGACTAGGGATCACCCAGCCGAGATCGGTTGGGAAGCTCTCATATACTATGATAAAGTTAGAACTTGCCAGGTCGTCTGCATGGATATATCTGTAGTTGGTACTTACGGAACCAGTACTGCCACCAGTTGACGCGGACGACTGCATGACGGGGATCTCTGTTTCCACCAGGCTGATTGTTCTCGGACATGACAGCGAAGATAAAGCCAATTTCGGTTTCCTGTGTGCTAGGGGCGAGAGTGAACAATCCCGTCTTGTCGCGTACGAATTGGTCGACCTCTCTTTGTAGACGGACTTCGTTTGCTTGGTGAATGGACATGTAACAGCTGTCTCCAATCACTGCGAGACTCTCGTTGAAAACAGTGCCATTGAATTTGTGGTTGTTAGTAGGAGCATTACTATATACGTTAGTTTGTTTCGAAGGCTGTACACGAAGACATACTTACCTCCAGCCTTCTTGATAGTCATTGCGAGACAACGAATGGTCATGTTCGAACGTATGTGGGGCGTTGAGCACATTGAGGTCAAAGACCTCGCAAATCTCCGAAGAATGGTCGTTCTCGGCGCCTCCGCTTGCGAAAGTGCATACTGCTAATGCATTGCTTTTTGGAACGCTGATGACACTCTCATCAATGCCCCAAGCCCTCTAGATCTAGATCAGCACATTCATGGCCTCTTTAGGCGCCTCTCAGACTTACGACGAAGGCGTCGACGATAGCTGAGCCGTTAATAGCGCGCCCATCTCGGTTGATGTAGCCATGATTAGCCAAGGTACTATTATCATATCAGAGGGCTATAAGCTTCCGCAGGATATACGAATGAAACTTACTTCAAGGCCGGACACGGTGCGCGAACGTCATTGTTAGTAGGAGCCTGATAGCCATATCCGTATGACCCATCAGGCCCTTGGCCCCCAGGATTATTCGTTGGTGTTGGATATTGGTATACGTTGTAACAAGGGTCGGTCGGGTCGCTCTGACTACCGCGGGTCTGCGTTCCCCGACGTTCGAGAAGTGTGTGATTGTTATGCTGGGTTCCGGCATCAGAATCTTCACGGTAATCGATCAAGCCCGACGCCTCGATATCCGCGTGGATCTTAGCAGCAGCTTCGTTCCAGTCCTTGACAGTGTTCAAATTGGGATCCGTCAAAAATGAGGGATACGCCGAGGCCAGGTGGCTGAGGGCACCAAGGGCCAAAGCAACAATCAAAGCAGCTTTTGCAGGCATTTTAAACAATGATAGAAGATGGTTGTTGGATAATTGGAGTAAGTGCAGGAAATTGGAGGGCTTCCGGACTTCTTTATCTCATCGTTTTGTTGGCGGGCGCGATCAGTGCATTTGTTGGTCTCCACTGCTGCGCGCACGTTCTGGGCATCTTCGCATCCGGGGAGTCCAACGCATGCCTTCAACGCTTGCATCCGGTTCCGCAACCTTTGGACGCCTTGTGCAATAATCGGTCCGGGCGATTCAGACTGGATGGCTTGCATATACGAGTGAACGGATATGTTAGTAGGGATGAAACTCAAGGTTTGGGTCGCTACGGATTGCTTCAGATAGCTAGCTCAGCGCAGCTATCAACGCTTGGACGATAAAGGCACTCATTCTAGGCACTATCAAAGAGAAGTGGCGGATGCGGCTTGCGAGAAGTGGAATCTGCATAGCCGTAGCCATTTGGTATTGCCTGTTCAGGAAGGTAGTTGAAGTGCTGGAGAGGCCCGTGAAGCTCCCCAGGATGAAGTTGAACCTGCGGCGTTCGTAGAGGCTTTTCTTTTCGAAGGACCGAATACCGTCTGCAAGATGTGGATGATTTCGCCTATACGAGACTGAGCTTGTTCCAGAAGACAATGCTGCCCTTCCGGGAGCCACGCGAGGTAGACCACACTCCTTGCTCGTTCTGGACCTTGTATCATGCCTAAATTGGTAGCAAATAGCACAGCACCCTGTCACACACGGGCCAATCACGACACGGGCCAATCACGACATCAACAATTGCTGCGCCGAAGACTGGACCCTCGTATCGCCGTTAAAAAGCGCACCTTGATGAAGCATTGTCCCACGTGTCGATTTGGTACACACACATAGTATACTTCTGTCGAAATCAAGCGGGGAATTCCGGATTTTCAGGGCGATGTCGTGAAGACCCACAAGGGAACATGAATTGCGACCGCGGAGGATTTAAGCTTCTCGTACTCGTAGAGCTTATTCGGAATTCGAGGACGGACGATGATGGCCAGTTGATCAATTATGAATGGAACCGAGCCAGGCTATGATCGGCTAAACCTCGGCTGCATTGTGCATCCCTTCTTACTTGCAGCTCGGTAGATATTGTCGGCTCGTCCATGCTGATAAGGGGGTTCACCGACGCTCGCGGTTCTTCGGCGTCTTGGAGACTAAGAAGAAATTAGAATGGAAAAAGTTTGCGCCAGATAGGTGGACGTCGACAAACGCGTATACATGGAGCTAGCCACGCGTCCGGTTCATGTATAGTGCTTGTTATATATAGGTAAGGACACATGAACGGACACCTCCACGTTTCTCCGTGGGAGCACGTGGTACCCCTACGCAATGCTTATCGCTGGCTAAGCATTTTAAGCATACTCGAGCCTGCTAAGCTTCCTAACAAGCATTGGTCATCGTCCATGTGCAGTAGCTTCTCGACAGCCATGTGATCTAGTGTGCCTAGTTAGCGCGCAACCCCGACATCCCGTCGTGCATGTTCGTATTGGTGCTACCGCAGGTCTCGACCAATATCGCGAGCTGAGTATCGAGGCAGCATGTGAGCATTGGCAGTCGTCCACGTGTGGTGCTCTGCCCCGTACTCATTCACACCTCGTGGCTTTCAAGGGCAGATCTGTCGCGTGTATCCCCAGGTAATATCGGCTTATCGTAATCTCACCACTCTCGATAGTGCTGCACGAAGGAACTGATGACGTACTAAGCGACGACCATTATCCCGGCGTCACAAACCCGTTTCAAAATGGTACACGACTTCGACATGGTGCTGGTCATGGGATGACCATCACTGATGCAGTGATACGACGCAAATTCCCATTGTAGCTGACAGCGCCATCGCTTGCCGGGGCTCCAAGAGACGGCACTTGCGGCAAGGCGGGCATGCTGCAGGGACCGAAATGAAGCTTGCGTGCGTTGGGCGACAGCTCAAGAAGTGCTGTTGGCGTTACGGCGAAACGCATAATACAAATAGCCACCATCTCGGACACCTGGAGTCGCACTTACCACGACCAGACACAAAGCATCGCCGCTCCCCTCTCGTGCACAAAGATGCAAATTCTCTTCATCGTTGCTATTTTCCTGAGTGGAGCAAATGGACTTCTCACACGTTCAGCTAAAAACCTCGATGTCCCTCCAAGCGTTCCTGATGGACAGCCCAATGATCTCTCAGGCCCAGCATTGCACCCGAAGTATTATGAACCTATCAGTGTCGAAATCTACAATTCCAGGAAAGATGCCAAACACCACAATCAAAGACGTGCAAAGCGCGAGACTGCCTTGGAGGCGAATCAACCAAGCACTGGACTTGCTTCTGCAGTCTATACCATGAGCAATGATCCCGAATATGGCAACTATGTCATCAGCTACGGCGTCGATCAGTCCGATGGATCCTTGGGGAGACTTAGCTACCTGCGTAAGTTCAGACACGGGAAACTCGGAGCTTTCAGCCAACCGGAAGCCTAGCAACCCATGGCAAAGGATCGCAATTCACCGACAAGATCCCATGCGGACGGTAAGTACCACACTCGATCGAATCTCTGCCCCGTTCAAGTCTGACGGCTTCAGGACTTCCTCGATAGCCAAGGTCCGCTGCGACAATCGGGATCGGTAGGTCGCAGAACTAGATTGATTCAACAGTACAAGTTGAAGACTAAGCACGTATTACTCGGACAGAGATTGTTTGCAGTCAACCCGGCCGACAACACGTTTCAAGCCTTTGCTGTGAACTGCACCGATCCGACTAAGTTGATATATCTTGGTCATCCTGTACAAGTCAGTGGTGATTATCCAACAACTCTTACTATCGCCAACGAGAACCAAATCGGTAAGACCATCGCGATATCTGAGCAAGACTGCTCCAGAGCAAGACTGGCTTGACTTGACTTAACGCCGCTCTTTAGTTTGCGTCGGCACAACTGGCGAGAGCGCTATTATTGAGTGCTACAGCTATAATACCGGATTCGGATCGACAGAACCGCCTCAGTACTTCTCCGGTACAAGAGTTTCTCTCACCTTGCCACAGAAGCAAGGGTCTGGAGTGCCAACTGGCCCAGCAGACACTCTTTCCCAACTCTTGTTTACCGATGATGAGAAGTATCTTGTTGCGATCGTCAAAAGCTCTGCCTCCTATGACAATGGCGGATTCAAGGAAGGATACATCAATGTCTACCCCATTGGATCGAACGGACTTGGCACGGTAAGTCGGAGACTCGAAGGGCTGCAGCTGATCATCGTATATGATAGTCCTGCTAACCATCTTTCAGCCGGTCACCTCTACGCCTAACAATGCTCGAGAATTGTTCGGCTGCTCATTCGTATACGGTGAATACAAATTGTTTTGCGCCGATTCTGGTGCGGGGACCTGGCTACTCAGCATCGACGAGTCTACGCTAGAGGTCAGCATAGTCTACCACAAGGGCATCAAGGATATCGTGCGCGGAAGTCTCCCAAGCTGGACAACCCGTAGCCGATACTCGAACGGCCCGTTCTACATGACCTCAAGCAACAGTGCGTATATTGCGGCCTTCAACAAGTCTTCTGGAGACCTGTTTACGGTCCAGGACGCCAATACTGGGGTGCCGCAATTCAGCCATCTTACGACTGCAAACAACTATGTTTACGCTCTGACCTTCGGCGACGACTCGTACAGCTCGCATATCACAGTCGCCCGCGACACCAGTCTTGCCGGTGACTTGCAATTCGAGTACCTATATAGGTTGCCTACGCCAGAAAACAGTATTCTTAACAGCTATGTGGGCCTGGACGTGTTTGTGGCGAGCGATCAGTCCAACGAATGCGACTTTGTGTAGCTTGCCTCCGCCGCACTACAACCAAGGCGTACATGATGCGGCGCTTTGCAGATCAGAAACACTGTCATTAGATGATGCTCAAATAAATTTCAGATTCTACCGTTGAGATGAGCGTCAGCCTGTTTGATCGTTGACTCGTCATGCCTTCTCGACATGCGCGTATTCTAGACCCGCCACACCCTACGAAGAACCCGTCTCCTCTATCGCACAAAAAAAGCTATGGGACTTTTGCCATCGAGATCATGCCTTTCAGTATGGGGCTGCATCGCATCTGCGATACGATTATTGCCGAGAACAGTCAAGGGATGTATGGACATCCGGAGTGCTCTGGACGAAGATAGGTGTCGATAATGAGCGGCGACTCGATGCAGGCGACAGAATTGGCTCGGAAGCGAGAATGACGATGGCACCATTCCCAAGGATCCGGTATCCTCGCCGACGACGAGGCTCCCGGCTAGCATGTCGAAGCACGATTAGTAACTAGCCTCACGTGGCTGCAAGTGTGGTGGATATTGTGAAAAGAGGCGGGTTTGGTCGGTGAGTATATGACTGCTCGCATTCGCGCATACATGCAGTTTCACGTTGCTGTCGCTGACTAATGATGTTGGAGCCTCCACACCTCACACTTGTCAGAATCTCTCAACTCTTCCCCGCACACGGCGCCCACCGGGTGGGCCAGCGCAGCGATATGGGCCTTAATTGTCACCGCCGCCATTTATCAACGCCGATCTCAGATTGGACACGCTGGACAAGCTTTGTCTGCGATGACAATACACGCTCGGCTGGATCGGTGAGTTGAGCCTCACGGCCAGCCAGAAGACCTTCAAGGCACGGGAGATCCATCCCATGTCCTCCATACTGAGAACGTGCGGTCGATTCTGGCTCATGTTTCGTATCGGCTGCAGCACAGCCCTTGGCCTCAAATGATAGGAGGTTCAGGTTGACTATTCCACTCCATGAATTGTGCTGACACTACGCAGGAGCTAGCTAGGTACCTGAATGAAAGTGGTCTGTGGTCTCGCATCTTGTGATAATTGAAGATCCCGCACCACCGCTTCAACCAGGGTTTTTCGACTGTCAGTGACCACCGAGTACGATTTCGCTTCTGTTCTCGCGATCTGCAGAGCTGCTCGAAGTGCATAGAGCTCCGCGGCTTCCCCCGGGCAATCCTAAGCCAGTGCAATGGCTTCCTGTCGCAGCACCCAATGATTTTCCGGTGGTCGAATGCGCTGGTGTGGGGACGAATGTGATCCCTGCTATGCCATATCGAACGGAGGCGTCGGTATAGTATAGAGCATTGATTTTGGATCTCGGCGTACGGGTGAGCGCTGATCCGCGCTTGTTCTCTGTGCTCGACATAGAAGATGCCTTGCAGCCCGTTCCATCGTGTCCGCATGTAGAGTAGA
This sequence comes from Ramichloridium luteum, assembly GCA_002368545.1. Taxonomy (NCBI): domain Eukaryota; kingdom Fungi; phylum Ascomycota; class Dothideomycetes; order Mycosphaerellales; family Dissoconiaceae; genus Ramichloridium; species Ramichloridium luteum. Next base: position 293,400 of record MTSC01000004.1, read on the forward strand.
TGCAATGACTCATATGAATCGAAATCGTACAATGCACAGCATGTTTTGTTCCACCATCGCTACCAAAAGGTAACAAGGTCAAAGCACTCTGACATACTGACACCTGCATGCAAATTATGATCAATAATATTAATCTTGAAAGTTCTCCATGTTTGGTAATGTTGCCGAAAGTTGCCCAGCCAAGACCCTTTTCACACGGCGCCTGCCAACATCTCCTTTACGCAGCCCGACAGGCATTCTACACACGTGATCATCCCGGTAGTGTTGGGAAAACTGCCGAACGCAGTGACAGGGTTGGCAGTTATTGTTTCGCACGACAGGCCTCAATGGTGATGCGCTCGTCGGTGCGATGACCGTGTTCAAGCCTTCCGGCGCCATGACCGATTGGTCTTGATTTCGATTATCGTGAATATGGACTCGGTGGAATAATGCCAAGGTCCGACGAAGCTGACCCAGAGCCGAATAACGGGGCTGGAGGAACATCATAACTGCATGCTTTTGACACCGATGCAGATCAGAAGTCCGAGTCTCCCATATCCAAGGGTAACCAGCATCAAAGGCGTTGGCGCGTCATTATGCCACCCAGAAAGGTCGTCATGCCGCCTTTGCGCCAACTGGCGAGCTTGGCTTGATACTGTGCTCCAAGACGAAGATCATTGCGCGGCACAGACGCCACGAATGGTCAGAGGGATCGACACGCGCTCGTCTTCGATTACATTAAGTGCGAGGGCAGGGCAAGGCAAATCTGAGCGGGTTGTGGCCAGCCAGCGCCCAGCTCGGAGCAATCCCGCTCACTCCCGAGAAGCCGCAGCAAAACTTGTGGACAACCTTAGCTCCCCCAATTCAGTGCTAACAAACTTGCCGATAAACCTGCCTCGCATCTCCCCAACCACCACACCCATTGCGACGGGATATTCACCTCCACGTCGCCGCGCAATCCTCCGCATCTATCCCGACATCACCGCTCGGGTAGTGAGACATCTTCTGTCGCGTTGGCCGATCTTTCCGACCCGTTAATCCGACACAATGGCCTCCACGGGGGTGAACGTGAGCGACCGCCGGCGACCTTCTTGCCGAGGCCACAGGGACTGATGTATCGCGTGTGAATAGGTCCTCCGATGGGGCGCGCTTGCCTTCGGCATTTTCTACGGCTTCTCACACCAGGCCTCCATCACGGCGCGGGACAAGGCCGCCGCGGCACAACACGAGTACGACCGGAAAGCGAAGCTCATCTCAAACGCGAAGGCTGCCTACGCGGAGAAGACCTCGCCGAAGACCAATGATGGTGAGTATCCCGAAAAGAGATGCATTGGGATGGCAGCGACATATTTGGGGGAGCTGGAGGCGGTTTACTTATCGATGGCCGGGATCCAATGCTCGGCCCAGAAAATTGTGCAGCAATACTAATGCGCTTTTGAACACAGTCATCACGGATGCCGACCACCCGAACTTCGACCTCGAGAAGCTCCTCCAGAAGGTCGAGAAGGAGAACGCATGAGTGGGGACTTGAATGGGTGTGCAGGTGCGATCCTGAGCCGCGACCGAGGATGAGGGAGGAAGGTGCTGGGTTATAAATCTTTTTTCGCGATACACAACACGTCCTCGAGACACGCTCAGGAATGCACCTTCATCTTCGCAACGGAATTTATCGAGACGAAGCAGAAGGCACACTCGGTGATCGGAAACCCAGACGAAATAGAACGCCCGAACTGCGTGCAGGCTTGTTTCGGATATGCGAGTACTTGTCTTCGGCCCGGGCGAAAAGCTACTTTGTATATATCCCTGTACAACAATCCTCTATGCGCGCCGGACATTCCTCGATTCCCACACGGCAGGTAGGTGCTCCGGTGGGTGAATAGGTCTCCCCGGGTGAATATGTCTCCCCGGTGTGCACCCGCCGACTTGTTATTACGAATTGCGTAAAGGTATCTAGTACTACAACCTGGCTCATTTTTGCGCCAGAGGGCCTTACGGCACTCGACACAAGTCCGGACAGCATCCCTTAAACGACGGCTGTAACCCTTCTCTGATTGATGACAACACAGACACCGACTATGTCCGGCACCTTCAACAACTCAACAGTTCAGATATGCCAATCAGCGCAAGATCCTGCTTTTCTCGGCCCTCCAAACCCGCATGGTCAACTTTTGGGCAAGTTTGACCTGTGATCCAATACTGTTTGGACCGTAGCCTTCGCGCGAGGCACTCCACGTGTCCTAATCAGTCGACCTCCCACATTTCACAGAGTTGTATACGCAGTCGGCTCCACTCCCTTCGAGGATACTTGGAATTGAGCGGTATCAATCGCCGGCGAAATTGTCAAGTGCCTGTGGATCATGACCTCGCATTTGTACGGACAAAGGACGGCGGTGAAGGTAGCATTCCAGGAAAGCACAAGTGCTGGAGGCATTCTTTCGACGCTTGTGGTGATTGTAATAACTTCCGACTAGGTAGTTGGCTCTACTTAAGCGCCGGGCGTGTCGAGATACGGCTGTGGAATCAGACAGCTGCGATAGCTTGTTGCAGCTCATGCCGCCTGCCAGATGATCTCGAATCAAAAGCCAGTCTTGGCTTGACCGCCATATCGATATTGACTTTTACGCTGCAGCTATCACACAATGTTATGACATTTAAGGTTCTTCTTCCAGGAAAAGGATGTGCCACTCGGGATTTTACCGATTTCATAAGGATCATATTAGCTTCTTTTACACTGTGCAGTCGTCGGAAAACCCGAGAACAAAAGGCGGTCATCTCGCACGGAAACCTAGGATGAAGAATTAATGAAGTTGGTATCCGTTTGGAACAGTCTATAGAACTCCATCGGCACAGTGACCACACCATCCACAGTCTTTATCACACAACCCGTAGTTGTCACCACCGTCAAATCCGTACATATTGCGACTTCCATAAGGTCCGAGGCCACAGTGGTCAAAATAGTCCAGATACGCACTGGACGAGTCAGATAGGTTGTCTGAGTCGTCTGGATCGTCAATCTCGGTCGTAACTGTGTATCTGGAAAAGGACGAAGGTCCAATGCCGGCGCTACTGGGCCCAGCTGCAGTCGCGACTGGTGTTCCATTTGCAAGGGATGCGTTGGGTGCGGCACCGGGTTCTCCTTGCTTGGCCTTTTTCTTTTTCTTTTCATTCTTCGCCCGTTTGGTCTTCTTTGGCTGCTTCTTTTCGTTCGCATTCTGCGCTTCAGATCCTTCCCCAGCAGGCTCGTGCCTAGCTGTGATTCCCGTTGCCGCGGCCTTGGACGTACGCGACGAACGCGCATCAGGCTACAATGAAAATCAGCTAGGGCATAGGAGTAAAGGGCAAATTGGACATCTCACCTGGCGTCGATCGTCTTGGAATGTGCTCTGCTGATGTCCCGGAGCTTCGGTCTTTCCAGCGAGCATTTTCTTTTTGCCCCCTGCTTTCCACCACCCATCGGGCCCCAGAGTTTTATGCTTGCCCCTTGGCTGGTAGGCCGCACTCCATGACTCCTCCAGTCTCCTCATTGTTTCATCCCTCACTCGTTGTCGCCATACCGGGTCAAGCCGCTTCTCGTACATGAGTGCGAGGTCTGGTAAGTATTGGACGTCCTGTACACAGTATCTGAGAAGGATTTGTGGCAATGGTCGTTCGTTCCACAATGAGTACGACGCTTCATCGGGCCCAGCAAAAAGTTGTTGTCCTTCGAGCTTTGTGCGTTCCCACTCCGTGTACGCATGGCCTTTCAGAATCATCTCCTTACTCATGCACTCTCGAAGGCCCGTCAATCTCCTTTTGTTCGACCTCCGTGAACCAAGTTCGAGCAACTGAACGTCATGGACACCCTTTAGTCGTACCCCAAAATGCGCGTATAAAGCGTCCGAGTCATTTCGACAATCGAATAAGTACTTCGAGATGGTCGGAGACTCCAAAAGCTCCCTCAGATGCTTCTTGCCAGGCTTCGCAGTGTCAAACGCTTGTACCCCAAGAGTATGGACATCTACGACGAATGCGATGCTTTGGAACTTCACCCATATCTGGATCAAGGAGATGGATCCATTGCGGGAAAGATTGACTCCCTCGAGGTCGATATATAGTTCCAAGCCTGTGCTGAGCGGATCGCACAATGTATCGAGCATCGATTGCACACCATCGATTGTGTCTACAAACTGCACATCTCCGATGCTCCTCTCATTCTTGGGTGCAGTACTCGTCCATCGAGTCGGCTTTGCCTTGGGCGTATCTTGTGAACGACAGCCGACGCGCAGCTCTGCAAGGTCGGCCAAAACATTTCCAACATCAACGAAGGCCATAATGTCAATGATATCTTGCTATTCAAGTGTGCCTGTGATCCGAAGGTATGCGCTGCGATCGTAAAGTGCAGGTCACTGGTACTGCTGTCGCTGGACGGCTTATCGCGGGAAGATGGCCTCTGTTCCAATCAACGGTTGGCTATGTCAAGTGATCGAAAGTGGAGTGAATGAGAAGAAGTGATGTACGTCGCGCCGTACGCACGTGGGGCCCTCGAGCTATCCCTGTCGTTGTCGTACCTCTGCAAGGCTGGCGACTTGTCACACTGCATGCATCCTCACCCTATCCCAAGCCCGGGGCAAAAGTCTTAGTGCACATTGCAGTGCTCGGAGCCATTCAAGCGTAGTGTGACAGGAATTAAATATGTAGAGCTCTCTGTGTGACAGCTTCTCAAAGAAATCAAGCAAGGAATACTCCTAGACATACGCTTTGCACCCGGTGTCTTCTTCTTTACGCAAGGATTTCCTTCGCAAGGATGGATAAGGTACCATTTGTTCCCTGCCGTGGCGCTTTTGTGCCTCGCCTGTAGTCGATGGAGAATAGTCTTCAGTTGACTCACCAGACTTTTTGTCGTCACTGAGATGCATCACTTCGTACTTTGATGTTTTCTAATGACATCCTGCACTGCGTGGTCGGGGAGCGGCTTGGAAAGTGGACGGTCATTACACACATCGTACGACCCACCGCGCTCTGGAGTGAAGACCTTGATACCTTCGTCCTTTATGGATTGACATTCAAGCTACTCGGCTTCAAGAAGGACGTTTTCTTTTAAAATACAGTAATGGAGTTTTCTGAGGTAACCATGTTGCACGGCTGGACTTCGATCAGCTGGACTTCGTATAAGACTTCGATCGGGAATGAACAATGCGAGGTGGTGTCGGGAGTAATTGTCGGTTGCGTCGATGGTGCAATGGTCAGGCTAACTGAGGTAGTGTGCAACGACGACAAGCGTTGGTCTCGAAGGTGCGGTGATGGTGTAAGTGCAAGATGGGTTACAAGCTCTATCAATTACCAGCGAACAACCAGCTTGGCACCGGGCTGGTAAGGTATGACTATTTATGAAAGCATTTTAAGGCTGCTGTACTGCTGGTGGAGTGTTGATGTGATCACAGGATCAAGGTAACACGGAAGGTGGTGCAAGTGGGACCACCATGATATGTTGTGGCAGTCAAATTTGAAATGTGAGACGTCCACGGTGGACAATGGATTGAAGGATTGATTGATCGCTGTCTTTCTATGAATAAGAGGCTTTCTGATATATATTCTCCCATCGAATGACCAGCCACCAAAGTTCAACAGCCAGAAGGAGCATCTGGACAGCGTCTGGGGCTGCGATGCTGGGCATGTTTCGCTATATGGGATCATCAATTCTGGAGTGATATAAGTTATATGTACGCTGAGCGTATTTCATTATCGTGAGCTCCGCATATTCTAGGCGTGCCACGACCTCCAGCTGCCGTCCAGACATCGCAGCGAAGCTGAATAAGCGGAGCCCTCTGGCCGCTAAAAGTGCTGCGCATCGCGCCTCCGCCCCCAAAGCCCCAACGCCGCCAACGGCACAGCTTCACCACTCCTGCGCTGCAGCTGCGGAAGACCGTTCGGACAAGTGCTGACGGGCATCAACATGCGGCGCGGCAGACGGAGTGCGCACACGCACGGGCGCCATCTGGCACAGCAAGATCCCGGCAGGGAGTGATTGCCCGTTTGCTGCAGCTCCGCACCTTATCTCCTCCCATCTCCACCCGCCAAAAAGCTTGTCCTGCTGTGCCTATTTTCGGGGTCATGTCAACCAACAGTCTTTGCTTTGCGGCACGGCACCTGAGCTGCAGCGACTGTGCCAGACACTTGCTTCGATGGCGAGATTCGGAGAGGGCAGTGGCACGGCATGTGCGATGCTGAATGGCTGTCGGTGAGTTTCACATGTCGCCGGTGTGCTGCGAGGTAGGAAAATATTTCATCTCCCGTCCTCTTCCTCCTCCCGCGCCCGGATTTCTCAGCTTTTTCTTTCAACTCCCTGGGCCCTTCGTTTGAGATCGCGGAGGCCGAATTTGCCTGGCTTCGTCGTGGTGTCGTGGACGTGAATCTTCGTGCCGATGAGAGGAGAAAGTGGTTCTTACCTCCAGTCCATTCCTGCACAATCCTCCGGACGGCAACAGCGATCTGGATACGACTCGAGATTCATTGATCGACAAGGTACACATTGGACAGCCACGACCGGGCACAAAGTCGCGATCTCGCGGGGAGACATCTGCCTGTCATGGCGAACACCTTCACCACCACCACTCATGTGCCGAACACCCTCCCGTCCGGGTTCCCGAGCACAGTTCTCGATCCATCACAGTCAGCCCTGTACGCCAGCATTGTCAGCCAGAATCCCGCCATGGCGACGGCTTTGGTAGATGACAACACCCCGCTGGAGAAGACCAATATGAGCTCTCCGCGATGGGATTTCGCCGTGATGGGGATGAACTCGTCACAGCGAGGCTGTTATTCCATGGGCTCAACACCGATGCCGCTCGCCATAAACGACACCTGCAACCTAGGATTCTTCTGTATGTCTCAAAGTTTTCACAATATCGCGTGACTTGTTCATCGCCAGGGAACTGACACCGATGCTTGCTGCTTCAGGCCCGAACTCCTCCAACACCAACCCGCCGCAATTTTGTCATCCCTCACCAGAATGTCAAGTCTGGCGGAACTCTAAGTGGGGCTGCCCGCCACAAGGTGTTCTTGAGCCCGCTCTCTGTGCCAACGGCTTTTATTGTCCAGAAGGTGGCAAGAAGCAGATCAAATGCCCCGCAGGTACCTTCTGCCCGTCAGGCGCCTATGAGCCAATTCCTTGTGCCTACGGTGCAATCTGCCCGGAAGGCAGCACGCGCCAGATCACAACGGTCCCCATGTTTTTGGTCCTTGCAATCGATGTCGCGCTGGCGATCGTGGTACTGATTGGTTTCGGCATCTCGAAATGGCGAAAGTCGCGGCCGAAGCGGTATACCACGCTCGGAGCGGACATGGACGGCGCCGAAGACGGCGTCGAGCTACTCAAGGCATCTGGCCCGATGTCCCGATCGCGGTCTCCCAGCATCAAGGTCATCGCTCCCGAAGTCATCTCCATTAAGCCGATGCCAACCCATATGCGACGCGCCAGTGGACGTGTCGACCACCTCGATGGATACGCGGACGAGGACGACACGCCTATGCTGTACGACGAAGGCCCGGAAGAGGATGATTATCACAACTCGATCGATATGCAGCGATTCATCCGATCCATCACCAAGACGGTCGAGACGTCGTCCATCGGGCTCAGCTTCGACTTTGAGCATCTCTCGTTCACGACAAAAGGTGGCAAGAAGATTCTCCAGGACATCACCGGCACCATGCCCCGCGGCAGCTGTTGGGGTGTCATGGGTGGATCCGGCGCTGGCAAGTCTACATTCCTGAACGTACTGATGGGCAAGGCACACGCCACTGGCGGCACAATCAAGATCAACGGCTGGTCAAAGGATATGAGCAAGTACAAGAAACTCATTGGATACGTCCCGCAGGACGACATTGTCTTTCCGGAGCTGACTGTGCGAGAGAACATCTTACATTCTGCACGATGCCGCCTGCCGTCATCATGGCGCGACAAGGCAATTCAAGACCATGTCGACTCTCTGATCGCCTGCCTCCAGCTTACACACGTCCAACATTCCCGCGTTGGCGATGCCAGTCATCCCGTGGTGTCTGGAGGTCAGCGCAAGCGTGTCAATATCGGGATGGAACTCGCTGCTGCACCAATGGCAGTCTTCCTTGACGAACCGACCAGTGGTCTTGATGCCACTAGCGCTGCTAGCATCATGCGTCTGCTCCGGGCTATCAGCCGACTCGGCGTCACGACCGTTGCCATCATCCATCAGCCTCGTGAACAGATCTTCTACGGCTTCGACCAACTACTGCTACTCTCGCAGGGTCGATCTGTGTACAGTGGCCCGACCGACGAAGTCCAGCGATATTTTGAAGGACTGGGCTTCGCATTCCCACAGCGCGCCAATCCCGCCGATACCCTCATCGACATTATCACCGGCGATGGTGCGCAGTACACCGTCGGCGCCAGCAAGCGCGAAGCAGATGTCAATTCTCTCATCGACGACTGGAAGAACAAGGGTCAATACATTGTGCACGGCAAGGGTCTTGGCGTCGATCTGGAACAGATGAAGCGGAATCGGCGAGTCAGCAACCAATCGCTCAACTCGACCGTCGAGCAAGAAGAGTCCCTGAAACGCACCATGAAGGCTCGCGGCGCCAGCTGGCCGGCACAAGTCTACTACTGTTGGAAGCGCGCCATGACGCAGCAAGTGCGCAACAAGACCTCTTTCTTCTTCGAAATCGGCGTCGGTGGACTCGCTGGCGTCGTCATCGGGCTATCCGCCTTCGCCGCGAACGGACACCTCTTCCAGGGCATCTACAAGGGCTCCTTCTCGCTCCTCTCCCCGGCCGTCGACTACCAGGGCACTCCCCAACTCGGCCTCTTGGGCGGCATGGCCATCGGTCTCGCCGCCTCCGCGCCGGGCTTCTGGGTCTTCGGCGAGGAGAAACTGATGTACTGGCGCGAGACGGCCTCGGGCCATTCCCGCTCGGCCTACTACGTCGGCAAGCTCCTCTCCACCCTGCTCCGCATCGGCCTCAGCAGCTTCCACTTCACCGTCTTCCTCGGCGTGCTCGCCACCCCGCTCATGCCGTTCGAGCGCATGTACATCTCCAACCTGGGCTACTTCTGGTGCATCTACGGGCTGGCGGGCATCGTGAGCATGTTCGTCAAGCGCGAGGACGGCCCGCTGATCGCCGTGCTCGCGTCCCTGATCATCGGCGTCATGGGCGGCGTCGCGCCGCCGTTGAGCAAGGTCAAGACCTGGCACATGGAGTGGCTGTGGCGCTCGAGCCCCGGCGTCTGGTTCACGGAGAGCTACTTCACGGAGAATCTGAGTCCGCTTGGGTACTTGTATGAGCTCCAGGTGGCGGAGATGGCGGTTGGATATACGTTGGGGCAGTATTGGTTGGATGTCGGGTGAGTCTATCTTTCTCCTTGCCATACTTCGCCTGCCTGCTTGACTCTTGGATCATTAGGGTGTTCTTGTTCGCTGACTGATCTTCTTCTCCACAGGATTCTGGCTATCATCGGCGTCATCTACCGTGTTGTCGCCTACTTCGGGTTGATCATGGTGCATCGGGACAAGCAGCGGTGAAGAGGGAGCCTACATATCGGAGCCTTTGGTCTACAAGTCGGGGTGAGCTGGATAGATTGTGTTGGGGAAGCGGTCGCTGTGCATATGAGATGAGATGGGCTGTGGTGATGGAATGTCATTGGATATAATCGGCCTTGTGGGGCTTTTCTTTTTCTCATTCTTACCTAGGAACCCCTTTGATGCTCAGCTTTTCACATTGCTTTGAACATACCACCCTTCCTTTCACTTCCGTGTTCGTTCTACAGAAGCATTCTTCGGTTATGAGGATATCGTGCAGGTATGAGAAATCGTCTGGAGAGTCTCTACTTTGCCGTCCTTCACAAATCGCTGACATGGCGTTGCGGGTAGCGACAGATTGTCGCCGGCGCTGACCGCGGTGAAGCGACTGCACAACGCCTCAAGACGCTTACAATGCATCACAGAGCGTCAGTTCTGATGTGATGTCTCCTCGCAAAAGTGATACAGCGTTGGAACTCTGAAGATACGACGCTCTTCCAAGGCTTCCTAGTAGTCTGGGAAATTCTGCTGGGTAATCAGTATGCTGCATTCCGTGTTCGCCATTGCCGCGTTGTTGCTTTGGCTCGATCTTAAAGGCCCTCCTATGACATCCTTGATTGTTGAGTGAAGAAGAAGTAACGTTGCGGGTCAGAAGTAGATATAAGAACGTTCGATCAACGATATCTTATACTGCATATATACCATCATCGTACCTACAAAATCCATTCGGCCACCACGTTGCATTTTTCCTCAAACTCCTTCAGCCTCCTCTTCACGTCTTCAAACGATAGAGCCCGAACCACACCAGCCTCCTATCAGCGATGGAGCCCGCCGACTTCTTCGTCCTTCCGGACCTCACCATGCCCTGGGCGGACCTCGCATTACCTCGTCTCGATCACTGGAAAACCATCCTATCTGGACTCCGTGCCGCCGACAGGTCTCTCGACATGAACCTCCGCGAAATCCCGATGTCTACCACTGCCGCGGATAACATCTGGCTCGAACTGCACTATAGATGGACGGACACCATCAACAAACTCGATCACTTGATCCGCCTACGCGAGAGCAATCCAACCAATTTGCATGAGGCGCTGAACAAGACTTTCATCGACTGGAATACGCATGTGGCGGAAGATCGTGGTTACTATCTCGTCAAGCTCGATAGAAAAGCGTTCGCTCAATTGGAGTGAGCCTTCCTCCGGCGGGGTCCGCCCGGATCTCCTTGCCCCCCTCGTCCTTCACACATCTCCTTCCAGGAAGAGAATGCTAACGTCTTGATATCGCACAGGTCCCTATTCCATCACCTCCGTCAACACCAATACCCGCTCGGGAACATGATCGTCCAGCAGCGTGGGTTTACGAATCTCAAGATATTCCTGGAGACGATTCTCCGCGAGATTCCGACACCAAACGCCCGTATAGTCCTCGACTGGCTGATCCACGATGTCGAACAGCGAATTAAGGCACAGCTTCCGGTGCCGTCGTTGTACACGTTTAGTAGTGAAGCTGGAGCTCACTCGCAGGGTGTGGAGTGAGGCCGATCCTCGGGGTTAGGATGGTACACACTGTCAGTCAAGGATGGATCGCAAGGTGGCAGCGTTCGTGTAGCCTGGAGAGGCCTGGACTATTGGTACCATTATCGGTCGAATGGAAAAACGAGGGAAGAAAGACGGAGCGCGAAAGTGGGGGTTGTTCTATGCTTTTGACATTCTGTTCAAGATAGAGAGCAAGAAATCCAGAGTTTGTGATACATTGGTCGACGTCAATAAGACTGTATGAGACAGGCAGCACAGCAACATTAGGTTGGTAATTGAGTTGCATGTCTCTGACCGCATTGCCATGAGCCAAAGGACTTGCAGTGCTTGTAATGGTAGTTTTCCACCACGATGTACAAGCTGGCTAAGAATAGCAATCCATGTTCCCCTCCGGCAGCTTTACAGGTTTTCTATCACTTATAACTATGCTTCATGCAACAACATCCTTTGAACTCTTCCTCGTGACACTGGTATCGTTCTAGTGTTGTCGTGTGAGACAGAGCCTTAGCAAGGTCTTTGGCCACGTCAAAGATGCCGCGCGGTGACAATATTCTTGTGTCACATTGTGCAAAATATCACCTCCTCCCGTTCTGTCGCTAGCAAAGAAGCTCTTGTCGTGTCATGATAGTCAAAGTGTCATGAGAGAAATCATATCAATATGGAATAGCAGCGAGACATAAAATCTCTTCGCCGGCCAGCGTTCTGATCGGCCCATACAACAACTACTTGATCAGAGCACCTTCTCCAAGCTGACCGAACGAACTGCTCGATATGCTCTACACTCTCACCACAACACAAGTCGCAGAACCAGAATCCGCGAAGGCAATGGCTTCCAGCGCCGGGGAATCTTCACGCTCTTTGACAGGCCTAGCCCCAGCCCCCATCGTCCGTGCAGAGATCTTCGTGAGCCGGGAAGAGCTCGAGGCCGCTAAATTCGACCGCTTCATACCTCTTATCGATGATCTTCGCGGGGTTGATCAAACTCTCGACAAAACTTTCCAAGACATTCCTATGAACAACGCTCTTGAAGCGCAAATCTGGCTTCGCCTACGCCACACGTGGAATCGGATAGACAACGACCTCAGGGCCTGGATGCATGACCGAGAGAGCACCCCAGGCAAGCCGAAAAAGATCATTGACGATCTGCACACCAAGTGGAACGACTATGGGCGCAAAGTCCGAGACTTCTACATGGTCGAATTGGACACAGAGGCGCACAAACATATCGAGTGAGTCAGCACAATCGCGACTGAGCACGGCCATCCTCTCTTCACGTCTTCCACTACGAGCAATTGGGCTGATTAATGATATATTCACAGGTTTCTGATCCTAGTCCTTCGCCAAACCCCATTCGCATTTGCCGATATGGTGGCCCAGAGAGGCGTCTTCAACCGTCTCAAGATCTTCCTAGAGACGAGTTGCTCTGAGCTCCACCTGCAGCAGACTCTCGCTGTCATCGAACGACTAATCTCCGAGATCGACCAGCGTATCGCAGCGCTAGCTCCACCGCCACGTCTGTATACGATCAACGAGTAGACTGATTTCAACTCTCGCTGTAATGTGGATACATAGAGAGTGTCCTAGCTATCTGGAGAAGCATCGATTCCCAACACCGTTTGTGGTCAAAATAAGGACCGTAGAAGATGCAGAGAGGCTGTTACTTAAACAACGAAATAGTAGACACCATTACACGAATGACACTTTGATGATAAAGGAGATTCTCAATTGACATGCTTTTAGATTTTGCAGGAAAGCTGAACTGGAATCGGCATGTATGGGAACCTCGCGAACATGTATGAACGCACCTCTTAGAATGTTGGAATGATTATTGTGATCACTTCTGTAACACACATGCCACGCAGTCCCTGTAGAGTTATTTCATGGAAGCATTTACCGTGGTGTCGAGAGTCTTTGAAGACAGCATCACTGATGGAATGAAATCACATGGCTTGGTTCACTCTGTCGGCCGTGACATCCCGTTACACATTCTTTAAGGTCAAAGGACCAGAAAGTGTCGTAACCAATGCTCTATAGTTATGCTATTGTATGGTTACGATGGCGGGCACCTCGCACAAAGTCATAGAGAAGTTTCACTTTCCGCGCAACCACCACAGCTATATTCAACGAAGGTCCATTCAAGTTCGTTCCATGAGCACATTCCAGCAATATGCCTTCCCCGTCACCACCTCCTCTTCCCGCACCATCTCCGCGGTCAGGAAGCGAAGAACTCTTCGAGCCCGCCTCCACCCCACCACGCTATGAGTCCCCTCCAGCCCGGGACATCTTCCTCGTCATGGACGAGATCGATCTCCGCTCCGCGAAGCGGCATCGGGAACTCGCGGCCTCCCTCCGTTGGGGCATCGAGAAGGTCCAGCGCATCATCGCCAAGATTCCCATGCCTGTATCGGCCCCGGCCGAAGACATCTAGAAGTCCATAACAGAAGGGTGGCAGCAGAGCGCCAACAACCTCGAAGCCCTGGCGCGGGATCGGGAGGAGATTGAGCGGCCCGGGGTGGCCCAATCGGGCCACGACTGGCACCTTCAACTCCGGACGGACCGTGAATGGCACGTCCAGCAGGTCGGGCGGCTCCAGGTGCTCTACGAGAATTTCGATCGCCTGGCAAGCTCATATTTGGCGTAAGTGCTCGCAAAAGACGAGGAATCTCGTTTCTCGAACAACGATATGAGATCATTCCACTAACTTTCTTTGACTTGCTCCGCCGCACACAGATCCGTCCTTGAAGCCTACCAACGATACTGGTACTCTCGTGCGAAGCTCGAGGCGCACAAGGCAGCCTTGGAGGAGTTAGGATTACTGCTATACGATTATCGCGAGCATATGCCCTCTGCCGAGACCCGACACGCGATCGACGTCATCATGGGCGAAGTCGAGCTGCGGATAGTCGGGACCTTGCCGCCGCATATTGTCGGAGCCCACCAGCAACAGGGATCGAGCTTCCTGGCCGACTCACCTGACGCCTGATCGCCCCATGCGTTTCCAGGTGGAGAATAAGAAGTATCTGCTCCGAGCTCTAGATCTCTGTGTCACTTCGGACTTAGAATGTTTATCAGGCAAGTGCTTGGGGTAGGAGGAAAATTTGAGTCACCGGCCGTTCACCTCAACTCTCTTGACGTCAGTTCACACTCACTAAGTGAGCATTTTAGATTTCATTTTACATGAGGCACTAGTCAAATGATATACCACTCAAGAAGAATGTTCTCAGAATACAGAGGAGAGCCAATGATGGTCCAGCCTAGAAACTTGGAATCCCGTAGACCAAGACGTGAGGTCAGCAAAGTTTCCGGACCCTGACATCGTGAACCCTAACGAATGACTCTCCGAGACATCTTTGCCCCAAAGTCTCAAGTCAAACATTTACAGCTTTAAACTCCCTCAGAGATCTGAACGAACTGGTCCCATTGGCGCGTCGAAGTAGCAGAATAAAAAAGGTATCTAGTAGCAAAGCCCACTAACAATCATGATATCCACTAGCACGCACGTTCCTGTCTTTCCCTGCATCTAGCTCTCTCGGCATTCAGAACCATGTGGTCCGATATTGATTTCCTTCTCTTGTATCATGACAGTGGAGAGCACCCGTGCTTCCGCCTCTTCCAGCCAGCCGGAGCGGAAGTCCTCCTATTCTTTCTCTGGCTCTGTAGTGACCACATGCCCTCGTCTCTTACACCTTCCCATCATCATCATCCTCGAAGAATGTAATGATCGCCCGGGCACCGCTCGGGCCGAGACCGTGCGGCGGGTAGCAGACTGTCAGATCGCACCAAGTCAGCAACTCATTTCTCAGTCGTTCAATCACGAAACAGAGTCGAAAAGCAGAAAACTCACCATAAATCGGATCCTCCGTCGCCCCCAACTTCTCCCGGAACTCGCTCTTGTTCGTCAACTTCAACTCACTCGCGATGGCCGAATACGCCTTCGCAAGGACTTTCACCCTCGTGCCCTTCAAATTATGCCCCGGGGTCATCTTCGCAGACGCACCACCGCCAAACGTCGCGCTCGTCTCGCCGCTCGCGGCGATCGCCGAAAGCGAGTGCAGCACGAGAGCCTCAATCGAACCCGAGGGCGCGCCGGGGAAGTCGAGTGCGAACTTGATCTGCCAGCCGTGCTCGGGGGACAGCTGCGCCAGAATGACCAAACCCGCGATGAACGTCGCGTTCGGCTCGGCGCCCTCCGACTTATCCGGCGCGACGGCATAGTGGTACTGACGGTGCTCGACGTCCTGCCAGGGGTGGACATCCGTCAGATGCACCTGCTTGCCTTTCCGGTTCGCCAGCCAATCCTTGACGCGGGCATCGATCTTCGCGCGGAACTCGTCCGACGGCGGCGTGCCGATGGGGATGTCGTGGATGCGCACGCCCTCCTTCTCCGCGTGGCGGACCTTCCGCTGGATGTCCGGGTCCTTGAGCGCGGTGATGTTGTTCGGGTCGACGCGCTGCTCCGCGGCCGCCGAGAGCGAGCGCCAGTCGAAGCGGTGCGAGAGGACCTCCTCAACAGCGCTGCCACAGAGCAGCCAGAGCGGCTTCGTGCGGCGATCCTTCTTGATGTAGCGCAGGTAGGCGCCGATCGTCTTGGTGTACTGGGACGCGTGGCACAGCGGGTCGCCGATGGTGATGGCGAAGCCGTGGTGCATGACGAAGCCGACGGCGGCACCCGTATGCGGTTCGCGCCAGATTTCGAATTTGGGCTCGAGCCACGAGGTGTTAGAGGCGTCGCCGTAGTTGGCGATGAGCTTCTCCAGCGGCTGGAAGTCCATGTGCGCGGCCGCGCGATCCTGGCCCGACCACGGCGGGTGCAGCGTGCTGGCCTCCGGATGGCGGAGCTGCTTGACCGGTGGGGTGTAGGGAAGCGACTTCGGGTCGCGGGCGAACAGCGTGGCGTGTCGGATGTCGCCGAGCTTGAGCAGCAGCATGAGCACGCGCTCCATACCGATACCACCACCGCCATGCGGCGGCGCCGCCCACTCGAAACCGCTCATGTAGTCCTCCATCGACTTGGGATCCATCTTCAGCTTCGTCATGCGCTCGATCAGCATCGGCGCATCGTGGATACGCTGGCCACCGGACAGAATTTCCTGGCCGCGGAGGAAGATATCGAAGGAATTGGTGAGGTTAGGGTTCGAGGGGTCGGGCATGGCGTAGAAAGGACGGGCGGACGCCGGGAACTTGTCGAGGATGTAGTAATCCGTCTTGAACTTCTCCTTGATCAGCGCACCGAGCGCGATCTCATCACGCGTGCCCAGATCCTCATCCTCCGGCAGCGGTTTGCCCGTGTCATTCAGATAGCCGGACTCATTCAACATGCGCACCGCCTCCGCGAACGGGAGAATGGGCGTCTGATCCAGCCAAACCAGATCCTCATGTGGAAATTGCTGCTTGACGACCTCAATCTCATCCTTGTAGTTGTCATAAACGTACGAGAACATCGCCTTGAACGTGCTGTCCAGCACCCGAAGGACCTCGTGATAGTGCTCATCGATCGCCATCTCCAGATCCAGACCCGTGAACTCGGTCAAATGCCGATGCGTATTGCTGTTCTCCGCACGGAAGACCGGACCGATCTCGAAGACGCGGCGGAAATCTGCCGCGATGCACATCTGCTTGCCCAACTGCGGGGACTGCGCGAGGAAAGCCGGTCGACCGAAGTAGTCGACTTTGAAGACGCTGGCGCCGGACTCGGAGGCCGCGCCCTGCAGTTTCGGCGTGTGGATCTCGATAAAACCCAAGCCGTGCAGATGCGAGCGGAAAGCCTGGCAGATGCCCGACTGGATGCGGAAGATTCCCTGCGAGGCGGTCGTCCGCAGGTCGATGATGCGGTTGTGCTGGCGCGCGCGGTCGGAGACGCGGTGGCGCGAGTCACCTTCCTTCGAGGCTTCCGTACGCGAGACCTCCGCCTCGTGGACGGTGAAAGCGAGAGGTTCGTTGGGCGTCGCCTCAACGTGCATCTCCTCGATCTGAATCTCAAGGTTGTGAATGGAGACACCCAAGATCTCGCCCTGCTTAGCCCGCGGCTCCTGCACGACACCCTTGATCAGCACGACGGACTCGACGTGCAGATGCTCCGCCCAGTAGAGGAAGTACTGGGTGATGTCGGCGTGCTCATGGAGGATGCCCTGGATCGTGGCGGTCTGCTGACGCAGCTCGACGAACATCAGGTGTGCGGAGAGCTTGCGCAGGTTGTGGATACGCGCGCGGAAGGTGACCGCCTGCCCAATCTGGGCCGGCGTCAGGGTGCGAATGTCCACGCGCTCCACATGCTCCTTCTCGTGCGCGTAGCTGTTAATCTCGAGCGTGCCGTAGCGCGCCCGCTGCTCGGGGGTTTCCTCCTCCTTCGCTTTCCGCTCCATCTCCAGCTTCCGCTGCTTGTCGGCCTCGATGCGAGCTTCGGCCTCCTTTCGCGCCTGCTCCTTCTCCGCCGCGCGCTCGTGCTTCCGCGCCTGGTTGCGGCTCATGGGTTCTCCATCACGGTTGAGAGGGAGGTCCTCAGTGGAGGAGTACGAGTCGTCGGAGCCAGCGCGAATCTTCCGGCGCAGCAGGCCGAGCGGGCTGTGCGAGACGCGGTGCCCGGAGCTGTCTTTGGTTGATGAGGCCCTGCCGAGGTCGGAGGACACCCGGCGGTTATCCGTCGAGGCGCGGCCGAAAGGCAGCGAGAAGGTGCCGGAGCGGCGCGGCGTGCCCAAGCTCTCACTGTCGCTATTAGCGGCAGAGGCGTCGCGCGACTTGGAGCTGCTGCGCGGGTTCAGCGTCGACAGGGCTTTCTTGAGGGACGACATGATATCGGCGGTGGCTGTACGTCAGGGCGTCGCACGGGTCAGTCGTGGCAGATACGCCGTTTTGGACGGGCGTTCTTGTTATGCTGACGGCAGGTGAGGTGGGGTCCCGAGTCGTTCTGTGGAGAGCTTTCGCAGCTCGTTCAATGTGAGCAACCCGATTCTGCGGACCCTGCGACCGCTCACCGAACCTGTCAATTTGTCGCAGGAGGGTTCGTGATTGATGTTACGAAATGATGATCAAAGGGAGGAAAGATTTCAGCCGAGCAACGGCTAGAAACCAACGGGCCAGCAAAGCAATGGCGGGCGAGCAAGAAGGGACGTGCCCGGAGGGGGGCACAAGGTGGGTCTCGCAGCGGCAGGAAGTGACGTGAATAATCAGTCAGTCATCCGTCCGGGGCAGGGATGACGGCCGTTGAGATCAGAGAGAAAGGTTGGCTTGAGAGTAGGTACAGCGAGAGGAATGGGGGGACAGATCAGGGCAGAGTTGCTCTGGCGCGCTGCTTATTTTTATCTTTGTTTCCCAGCAGCTGTGTTGGAGAGCCGAGCAGAAAAATCTCGCACATCAAGTCTCGTGGGATGAAGCTGCGATGTCCTCTCACCGGCTTACAATCCACGGCTTCGAAATACCGGCCGCTGACGGCATTGGGTCACGTTGTCACGGCTTGCTTACGAGCGGTCCGGCGTCTTCGTGAAATAGCGAAGGGCGATAGTGCGATCTAGCTATGCATAACGAGCCCGCCAGATCGCTCAAGTGTATAATGATAAAGCCGCGCATCGCGAGGCTCGGATAGACGCCGATGAAGCAGCCCTCGAGCCCGGGCCGGCTGCTTCGAAATTCCGAACCACCCGGGCTCCATGTGCGACGAGCGGGAGGCGCGCTGCTCCACCAACATATCACCAGCAACAGTAAAGGTAGGTGAGGCTATCGTCGCAAGCTTTCTTCTCGGAACCTGGCGGATTGTCCAGAGCCAACGAGCGCCACTTCTGCTGCAAACCGAGCCGGTTCGGGCGCCATTGACGCGCTTGGTCAGTGGTGGCGCCCACGCCTAAAGCTCCCGTCCCCCGCTTGCACTTTCGCGAGATGATCAATCGCCATCTAGCGAAAAACAGCCGGGCGGAACGTCATAAGCTTTGAATTCGGAGGTCGCGTGCGCTGTGCGGCGCTTGCGATCCGTGCCTGACGTCGCCATGAGTGCATGTTTGTGTCTTCGCCGCGGGTATCACGAGAAAAAGAACAACAGCGCACAGCAGAAGAACCGGAAGGTCTTTCCTGGAAAGTCATCGTGGCGCCTTGTGAGAGAGCTGTTCTGTGCCCCTCGCACACATCCTTGCCGAAACTCGAGCTCGACTGGATCTGCCCACCTTTTGCTCTTGTTTCAGCCTGACCACCTCGGTAGCAATACCTGGGTTTAGATGTAGTGCACCGTCGGATAGGGTGGCCCATCAGCTGAGCGTATGTAGCAGCCCAGCGTTGATCGCGGACGAAGAACAAGGACAGGTTTTTTCTCCTCCCTCCTACAGGCTTGTTGCCGCGTTCCGTGGTCATAATGATGCACGTGTCAGCATCCTCGGTATACACGCGATGTATGCCAAGGCGCTTCCCATCGACTGGGAAGAAACTCTCCGTGTACGTCTTGATTCAATTTCCAAGAAAGGAACAAGCAGCCGAAGCAAGCAACAAAATCCTCATCGTGTGGTGGGAGCATGGCAGTCGAAGCTTTGCTTCGATGCGTGTGATAGAGTTCCGTTCCGGTCGTACAAGCTTTCGCGACGTCATGTCGACGGTAGAATTTCTGTGCTTCTTTGGAACGGCGATCTTCAATAGTCTGGTCGGAGGAGGGCCGCGGATTCTAGGCCTGAGGCATCACGGTTAGCATTCTCGACCTCTTGAGACGGGTCTAGTCGGGCAACTTTTGCTTAGGGTTATGCAGAGACGCTGACCTGACCCCAGGCACTGAATCATCGAAATGCATATCCCGATTGAATACCGATATCCGCGTTCTGGTTCATGTCAATATTGGTCACCGTGATTTTGTGCAAGGTCTCACGATGGAACCGGAGCCATTCGTGTGAGCCATCAATTTCAGCAGTCCGTACTTTTCATTTCATTTCATCAAATCAATTATGGTACAATACCCATCGGAAAGTATCGCTGCATCTGGCGCCGGGAGTAGAGTTGTCGGTCCACGTTCGCGAAAGCCATGACCTGAAGTCAGGAACGAAGATCCGTAAAACAAACACCCGCGCCGTCCCGGCCATATATGTGTCGCGTGATAGCCATAACAGGCAAGAACGTGATCTTTCCTGTGGGAAGTCCATCGCTCCTGCCATTTCCCAATCCATGCCCTTGACCACCATCTTCAAAACGCCATTCCTACAAAACATCCACCTCGTGCGACTCATCATGTGGTCAATCACTGCGACCAACCATGATCATCACGGCCATCACGGCCCTCACGACCACTCACATCATCCCACTCCCCGGCGCCCCCATGAAGACGCCACCGCTGCTCCCACCGCCACTGTTACCATTCCCGTTCCCATTCCCCGACGGCGACGGCGCCCCGCCAGCCACAGTCGACTGCACGCCGTCCATCGCGAGGTCAAAGTTCATCGGCCACATCCCGGCGGCATCGAGGCCGGCATTACCGGTACCTTGAATGTACGAGTCCCAGGCGGTCTACAGGCAGAAGTCAGCGACAGTTCTCCAGCAAACAAAGACGAAAAGATGGTCAACTCACCCAATCAATATCCCCCGCCAACCCCTCCATAAACCCACCGCCGGACCCACCCGGCGTGACCGCGCCCGTGGCGCCGAACAGCTGACTGAGCGGACTGAGCGCGCCGCTCGGCTGCTGCCCATCACCAGCAGCGGGATTTCCACCAGCGCCGTTGTCAGCATTCGCCGTCGGCATCGGATCATTCAGCAACGCCGCCATACTCGCCGGGAACGCGCCTCCAGAACCGCCATTCGGCGATGTGGGACCTCCGCCGAAGCCGGGACCCGGCGAGAGGGCACCGGAGGACAGCAGGCCGAGGGTCATGGCGGCGGATTGCTCGGGCGCGAGGTCGTCGAGGAGTTTCGGGTCCGTGGTGTTGTTCGAAGCGCCCGCGGCAGCGTTACCATCGCCGTTGACACCACCGTTGCCGACGCCGTGGATGTGGCCGTTGGGGAACACGCCGTAAGGACCCCCGGCGCCGTTCCGCATGCTGGCGGCGCGTTGTTGCTGCATGAGGAAGTTGGCATGTGATTGGGATTGTTGCTGCATCGGGAACGAGAAGCCAGCGAGGTTAGGTCCGGCTGAAGAAGCGGAGGAAGGTGAGACGGAGGAAGAAGAGAAGGACGCGGCACTGTTCCCATTCGTGCTGGTCATGAAACCCGACGATGAACGCGGACCGAAGTTTTGCTGCTGCTGCTGCTGTTGCTGCTGTTGCTGAGCCTGTTGGAATTGTTGCTGCTGTTGTTGCAATTGCTGCTGACGGTCCTGATGCAACCGTAGCTTCTCAACGATGACGCGAAGGGCAGCGGAGCCCTTGTATGCTTCGATGCTGGAGTCACGCACGGTCTCCCAGATCGTGATGCAATGCTCGACAGCGCGGAGCATCTCTTCTCGCTTGCCGGGATCATACAATTCCGGAACGGTGGCCGCCGCAGCTGAGGAAGACGTGTTGGAGAGTGGCGAAGCCGCCGAAGACGAAGTGTTCGTCATCGCATCCGGCGAGTTCGGCTTACTGACCGACGACGAAGCATGCCGTAAGCCCCGACCGCTGCGTTCGCTTTCAGCGGTATGATGCAGATCGGAACAGATGAGCATGGCGGCGAGGAGGAAGTCGTGCGTCGTCAAACTGGAAATGTACCACTTGACGGACCGCAACCGCCCACCAGGCTGGCTTTCCTGGTGCAGCGTCGCCTGATGGTTGAGCAGCTCCATCGACGCATCGAGACACGCGCGGCGGGAGTAGGCATACTTCGTGCTCTCCCGACCCCGCAGGATGAATCTCCGATGGAGCACGAACAGCGACCGGAGGAACATCATTTCGAGCCCGAGGCGCTGCATGATGAGATTCGCGGGATCTCTCGCTGACGCCGAGAACGGCCGCATTTGCAGCAGCGGCGGATGTTGCGCTCGAGTTTCCCTCAGCTCGGCATCCGCGCGCATCGTCTCCTCGTAGCTCGGCGGATTCGTCACACTCTGGGATCGCTCGACGATGCGGCCGAACAGGAACGTCATCTTGGACTTCGTGATCATATAGCTCATCGGCGTCGCCTCGAAGGTCGCTCGGGAAGGTGGCAGCGCGGCCATATCCTCATGCAACTCATCGTCGTACAGATTCCGCGGTAACTGGGTGTCCATATGATCCGTGCGGATCATCGCAGGTAAGCCGAACTGGAATGAAATCAGACTATCGAACCCACGAATGAACGTCCAGATGCGCCGCCGAATCTCGCCCTGGAACGGCGTGATGGCCGGGTACGGCGCCGGGTCGCGGTGATATCCCATGCGCATGGCGAGGCGCACGCAGATGCTCGTCAGCAACAAGACCGACGGCTCCGCGTCGCGGCTCCGTCCGTATTCCGCCTGCATGTGCAGCACCAGCGTCTCGAGGATCTGGGGGATATTGGAGGTGATGTCGGCGAGCTGGAGCGCCTGCGCCGTGAGCTTGCGGTATTCGTGCGAGAGCGGCAACGAGCGGCCGCGGTACTCCGGCGGCTCGTCGCCGGCCCGGTCGTACGATTGCAGGGCGAGCGTCATCATGGCGAAGTTGAGACCCAGCCAGACGACGGAGGTTTCTTGTGGTGTCACCCAGTGCTTGTCGTACTGCTTTTGGAACGAGGGCCCGTGGATGATGTGTACAGAAGGATCGTAGGCGTTGAAGTACCGCGCGATGAGTCGGTCCGCGTCGACCTTCGGCGGGTAGGCGGCGAGGAGTTCGGGCTTGCTCTTGGACGGTGCGCCGCCCAGCAGACCCGAGGATCCGCTGCTCTCCTCCATCGCTTTTGACGCCGCGACGCGCGCGATCTGCTGCCGGTAATCCTCCTTGTGGCCCTCGAAGTACTTCTTCACCTCGCTGATCTCGCCCAGAATCGCGTACCAATGGGCGTCCGACGCAAAAATCGCCTTCGTGCCGTCCATTTTCATGATGCCGATCCCGCGCGACAGGTTGTCCACCTCGCTCTCCTCGTCGCCCTCGCCGCCCTCTTCCGTGATCATCTCGATCGGCGGGGTATCCATCTTCGTCTCGGAGTACGTACTGACACTCTCACTCCTCCCCGCCGCCGCCACCGCGGCCGCCGCCGCGGCTGCACCACCTCCGCCCGGTCCCGCATTCGCCCCGCCCGTCATCAGCGTCAACACCAGCCCCTCCAACCGATCGATCCGATTCTGCATATCATCCGGCGAGGCATTCGGCGCGCCGCCACCGCCCACACCCACCCCGGTCCCCACGCCGCTGCCCCGCTTCCGACTCCCCGGCGTCGCATAACTACACGACGCCGTGTCGCCGCGCTTCGTGCAGTTGTCGCACGGGTGGCCGCGGTTGCATTTCAGCTTGCGATGCCGGCACGGCGCGCAGGACAAGGGCACGCGGTTCCGCTTGCGCACGACGCGGAAGGCGTTGTTCGCCGCGCTGCTGCCGCTGCCGTTGCCGCTGTGGTGTTGGTGCGAGGTCTCCGGCGAGGCGCCGTTCGTGGAGGAGGTCGAGGAGGGCGGGGTCGGTTGGCCTTGGCTCGACATCGTGGGCGGTCGATCTGGTTGAGGTTGCGGGTTTGTGGTTTGCGCGCATGCGCTGCACGCGCTCAGGTTCCGGAGTGGTCGCTGGTCGCGGGTGGGCCGAGGGTGCGCATACACTCCCGAGGGGATCCAATGTCGGTGGCGAACGGAGTTCGGAGCTCACTGGAGGGTGTTCCTGTAACGTATCGCGGCGGGCTGGAATTCTGGCGCAATGACGGTGAATTGGTCCAACAGCGCCGATAACCACCGCGCAGTCGTGTTACGACGTTCACGCAGTCAACCTGCGATGGAAGAGTCCAAGAAGAAGGGTCATTGATCGCCTCACCACCGAAAAAAAAAGGCGTCTGTCGAAGCAGCGAATTGTCCCACGAAAAGAGGATTGTATCGTCGTGGTCAGCGGGAAGTGGGTCGCAGGGTGGAAAGATTGAACTTTGATTATCTCAGCTGCCTTCGAAGCGGCGGTCCCTCCGCTGTGCCGCATTCACGAGCCCGGCCGGGGCTGCAGACAGAAAAGGCTAGGGAGCTGAGTGAGCAGCCACCTGCGTAGGTAGGGAATGGCAGAGATTGGTGTGGCCACTGGGAGGGTCTGCTCCTGCATACTATGCACGCTAAGTACTTAGGTAGAGAGGTGACTCATGTTTCTCTGCATGGGACCGTCTGTCTCTCGTGAGGACGTGCGACTGAGAGAAGATGGACGAGGTAGGGCTCTGCGTTCGGACTTAAACTCGCCTTACCTCCGTCTCGACCAGAAAGATTGGGTGAACCCTGAAAGACCTGAGTGCCTGAGGCACGAATATTGGACTGCAAGAGATGCCATTGACTTCCATTCGGCTGCGCTCGCCGAGATACTCTACACATATTGACAATCTTCCTCTTCACCGGAAATCCTCCTCCTCCTCGTCGCCCAACAACTTGGCATAGTCCTCGGCGGACGCGAACGTCGGCAGACTCTTGAGCTTCTTCTTCTCCCTGCGCTTCTGCTGGTTGCGCGAGAGCGGCTTGTCGTCCATCTCGTCTTCTTCAGCCGTGACGGAGACTTCATCCTCGTCGTCGAGCATCGCCTCGGCGTCGTCGCTGTCGAAGGCCGGGAAGCCGTCCATCTCGCCGAACGCATCTTCGTCGTCGTCGGCGGCCGCCGCCCCATCCTCGTCCTCATCCTCCTCGGCCTCCCCACCGAGATCAATCCCGCCCTCCGACTCCTCCTCGCTATCACTATACGCGCTCTCCAGATCGCCGAGCGAGAGATCGTCGTCCTCCCCATCATCCTCCACCTCGGGTCGGGACTTCGCAATCGCCTCCCAAATCTCATCTTCCGCGGCATCGCTGTCCTCCTCCTCATCATCCTCATCACCACCCCTCCGCTTCTCCTTCTTCCCGCTCTCCTTCTTCTTCTTCCCGCCCACAGCCCCCGCCGCGTTGAAATAACTATGAAAGAAGACCTCATCCGGCGCGACCTCTTCGACCTTCTTGGCCCAGAACGCCTCAGTATTGACCGGGACTTTGCCACCGGCGACGCCTTTCCCGCCATCGCCGCCCGGCGCGACGAGTAAGTCCGCGCTTCCCGACCCGCCGATCGGTTGCATGATCGAGCTGCCGTGCGTGGCACCGGTTTTGGTGCGGGGGTTGCGGTAGACGAAGCGATCCAAAAAGTGCATGAGCGAGTGCTGTGCCGGGTCTGGCTTCGCGGGAGGTTTCCGGCTGCGGTCTTTGGCGTAGAGGGCTTCGGCGAAGAGGGCGACGGACGGGTGGTAGTGGTGCAGTAAGGGCAGAGTTTCCCAGAGGGCGCTGCGGTCGGCGTTGGCGTGTTCGGGGTCGCGTTTGCGAGGGTCGTAGGTGCGAGCGGGATCTGTTGCAGTCGCAGTGGCGGGCCGGGAAGCGGGAGTGGTGGTACCGTTCTCGTCCTCGGGCACGTCGTAGAAGTGCTCCTCCTCGTCCTCATCGTTGACTTCCGCTTCAGTGATCATCGATCGGATGCTGGGGAAGAGCGTCTCGAGCTCGCTGACGAGGTAAAGAATTCCGCAAGCGAACGGCGGCTCATGCAGATGAATCGTCTGCAACAATCGCTTCACAAACGCCAGCACTCGCTTCACGCTTACGTCCGCCTTCAAGCTCTTATACAGCAGATTCAGATACATGACCTGCTTGCTACTCGTGACGAGTCGCGGGTCCAACAGCGACTCATACAGAGTGCGGTAGTAACGATCGGCGCCAAAATGCTTTCGCGACGAGATCTGCTGTAGTAACATGAGCGCCTGTACGCACGTATTGAAATTTTCCGAGTGCGTGACGCGGAAGATCGTGTCGAGCTGCTTCTCGAACGTCGGGTCGCTAGTGTCGGCGTAGGGGAAGGCGCGGTTCACGCCCGCGAGGACTTGCGCAGTCATCTTGTCGCGTAGCTGCGCAACGGATTCTTCGGTGCGCTCCTCGGCTTTGCGTTTCTTGGCCGCCATCTTGCCGGCTCTGCCGCCACCGCCTTGCGGTTTCCCGTTCTTGGTGAGGACGACTTCGGGCTTCTTGTCGTCGGCGCCGGTGGAAGGCTTAAGAAGCTGAACGAAGAGGCTGAAGTAGATGTCGAGTAATCGGTTCGCAAGCTCCACGTCTTTCTGACCAATAATCGTCTGGTTGAGTGTGATGATCGCGTAGTACTTCGCGTGCAAGCTTTGTCCTGGTCGGAAAAGGCAGTCGGCCTCCACACTATTGGTGATCACCAGCTTCATGGCCGGATGTTCCAACTCGAGCTGGAGCAGCAAATGGGATGCTCGCGACGCAATCTTCCGGTCAGGATCACCGAGCTTGTTCACCAGCAACCGCAGCAGATTTTCCTCCTGCTCCGGCTTGTCCTTCAGCAGCTCGAAGATGTAGTTGATGGCTCGGGTGCGTGAATACGTGATCTCGTCATTTGACCACGTCTCCAGCGCCTGCAGCAGCTCAAAGTACGCCTTCTTCAACCAATCCTCGTACGCCCAAACCAACAAATGCACATCTTGCAGGCCGCCGGGCAACGGGTCATTCTCCGTCCACCGTGCCGCCTTGCCTTGCAGCGCCGCAATCAACGCGGGCTGCTTGCCAAACGCTCGCAACTTGCGATCGCTCGGCAGGACCCCACCTTGCCCAAGCAAATCTTTAAGCGCAGCGACCGCCATGAGCGCCTGTTCCCTGCTCTTCTTCCTCGCGAGGGCGATCAAACTCTCGAAAGCCTTCGTGGCATGCAGCGGCGACTCCTGCACGAGCAGCGTCAGGGCCGACACTCGATCTTCCAGCGTTCCGGACGACATGATGGTCGAGAAGAATTTGTGCTGGGAGGAGCCAGTGCGCTGGGCGGCATCGTAGGCAGCATTTTCGGTTTTCAGCAGGGTGGAAGCGTATTCGAACAACCGATCGATCGTCTCGAGAGGAGGATTGGTGGTGACATTGGGGGTCGACAGCTCGGGCAGCTCGGCTGCGTGCCAGTCTGATCGGGGTTCGAAGAGGTATTTTGCGGCGCCGTCTTGCGGTTTTGATCGAGGTTTCTTGGAGGCTCTGAAGTCCACGTTACCGTTCGAGAAGTCCGCAGACTTCCTCTTGGCCGCCATGGTCGTGGAAATTTCTGTCGTCGGTTGCGACGAATTGCGATTGTTCCGAGTCTTGAAAATGCGGCTTTCGAACTTTTTTTCCCTCCAGTGCGGAAGAACTTCGGGCGAGCTTTGCGGCTCTGCCGCTCCGCCGATCTGCCCTGCGCATCCCCTTCGGGCAACTTGACGAGGGCCGCCGCGCAAACCATCACTAACACTTGCCCCCCTTGGTTATTATGATAAAAAGTACTGGTTGGCTGTCCGAATGACTTTTCGAAATGGTCTCATAGCCCTTGCAAACCGGCCGCTGCGGTCGTCGCAGAATGTGACTAATATCTTCCTCGCCCGGCGTGGCATACACGTCAGTCTTCCTCCGCTTAAGCACAAGGCGAACTTTCAAGCTCACAACTTCTAGTACGATGGCCGGAATCGATTGAGCAACATCTGGAGCCCAACACAGACCAAGCGTGCTGAAGCGCCTGCTCACGATGGTCACGATCTGCTCATTCGCGCAGGGTTTCTGCGTCAGGCGCAATCTGGAATTTTCCATCTCTTGCCCCTCGGTCTACGGGTGCAGAACAAGGTGGAGGCATTGATCGACAAGCATATGCTTCACATCGGCGCATCAAAGGTTTCACTTTCTTCATTATCGTCACAAGATCTCTGGAGAAAATCCGGTCGATTTGATGCGCGGAACAATGAATTCTTCAAGCTGCAGGATCGAAAGGAGGCCAAGTTCATCCTCTCCCCGACCCATGAGGAAGAGATCACGACTCTTGTGGCACAGACCGTACGTTCGCACAATGACTTGCCTCTACGACTGTACCAAGTTACACGGAAGTACCGCGATGAAGCGCGGCCCCGACAGGGACTCCTCCGGGGCCGGGAGTTCATAATGAAAGACCTTTACACATTCGACACGACAGAAGCCCAGGCCATGGAGACGTACGAGGCCGTCCAGGGAGCCTATAAGGCATTCTTCGATGAGGTCGGCATGCAGTACATGGTCGCGGCAGCAGACTCCGGCAATATGGGTGGCAACCACAGTCACGAGTACCATTTCCCTTCAGACAAGGGCGAGGACATCATCGTCTCCTGCAACAAATGCAACTTCGTTGAGAACGAAGAGCTGTATCGGGGAAGCCATCCGAATCTCAAAGCGAGTCTCGCCGACTACCGCGTCTTGTATGGTCGACTTGTCACGGAAGGCAAAGCGGACGAGGTGTCGCTCATCAAAGTGTTCCTCCCCAAGACGGCCAAGGCACCGAACGTCCACGCGATCAAAGACCTTGCGCCGAAACTTGACACACGCGTCGAGTTCGCAACCAATCCCAAAAGTATCATCGGCGAAGCTTCCGTGATCAAGTCCCACGTTCTCGTGGACCCCCGCATCGACACCTCAGCAATTCAAGACTCCGAAACCGAAGGAGCATTTGAGATCGCGCCATTCTCTCTCTCTCAGGCCGAGAAAGGCGAAACTTGTCCGAAATGTTCGTCCGGCCATTTTCAACTCACGCAGACCGTGGAGATTGGCCACACCTTCCACCTGAATACCCGCTACAGCAGACCTCTACACGCACAGACGCGAAACGAAAACAATGAGTTGGTCGACATCTCCATGGGTTGCCACGGCATCGGGGTCTCCCGGCTCGTCGGCGCCGCGGCATCTCTGTTCGCAGATGATAAGGGCCTCAATTGGCCGCCGGCAATCGCACCTTTCACCACAATCATCATCGCACCGAACAACGTTTCCTCTACGGATGTCGATGGACTATATGACCAGATCTCAGCTCCTACCAGCGCAGGAGAATTCCAATTCGACGCCGTCATCGATGATCGGCAGCGCGGGATCGGCTGGTGTCTGAAAGACGCCGATCTGCTCGGATACCCTTTCATCGTGGTCATGGGCCGCGGGTGGGCGGAGAGTAAACTGCTGGAGCTACAGTGTCGGAGGCTCAATGTGAAGGAGGTTCACACCGCGGATAGTCTTCTGCCCAGGATGCGAGAACTTGTGAAGGACTTCCGAAAGAGCCTTTTACGATGAGCGGGGGTCCTCGTTTGTATTTTTATCATCATTAATGATATGTACCAGTACCTTGCGACGTTGAGGCTTCTACAGCGTTTGAGCGGAAGGACGCGGAGCGCGCTGCGAAACAGTTCCGGCGAGCCGGTGAGCGAAGCAGCGTCCTTGACGAGGTAGCGCCACTTTTAAAATCACGCTCTATTCACCTTCACGCACCGGTTTCACGGGCCTGATACATCGTACCGCTGATTCGGATTGTTCCTTATCAAAGCATAGCTTTCGATGAAGCTGAATCAGTTACGAGCGCACGTGCCAAGCAGCAATCCCAGTCGGCCTTCTTCATCGTGTGACCATGAAAGTTTATGCTTTGGCTCAATATGCAAAATGTTTACTTGCGAACATGAACGATATTGAAGGAATAGATGACATTGACACATTCTGGTGTAGTGAGAGCTCAGCAGAGAGATCACATTCCGATGATGGAACAAAAGCGCGACGTTCGTGAGCTGTTTTCGGGTACGAGTTGGTGACGATCAGGCATGCTTTCGAATCAGTGCTATATCAATATCGGTATAGGATTATTATAAGATACCTGATCTACGTCTCCATCAGCCTACATTATGTACATACGACTATGCACAACTAGCTGATAGAAGTCCATACTGTAAAGGCAGACTGAATCGTCGAGGAGCAAACAATTTAAATGTCGCCGTCAGCCCAGAGCGCAAAGATGCTGCCAGTGGCACTCTTTCCTGCGCCTCTTGCTACCAGGAATTCACCCTGTGGACGACAACGCTCTTGAAAGGCTTCATTTGTCTTTTCCACGAACCTGGAGCAATGTTCTCACGCTCGTTGATAACCTGCGTGCTTGCGCTATCGTCGTTAGCATCAGCAACAAAGACTCTCCTTACCCGGAATACTCCTCTCCTCAAGCCAAAGGATGACCCCTTCTACGTTCCACCAGCTAATTTGAGCGACTATCGTCCGGGCGACATTATTCGTTTTCGCCGAAGCGGTCCTATTGGTGCAGCGCAGAATATCACTTCTGTGAATATCCAAGGTGCTTATCAGCTCTTCTACCGTACCACGGATGTGCTTGGAAATCCCGCCGCTGCGATGACTACGGTCTTGGTGCCATATAACGCCCAGTATGACAAGCTGGTTGCATATGCAGCTGCTTACGACTCTTCCGACAACAACTGCTCTCCTTCGTACACCCTACAGAAGGAATCGAATATCACGTCCTATGATCCGCTATTCATGGCCGCGCTTCTTCAAGAGGGCTGGGTCGTTACAACTGCTGACTACGAGGGCCTTCACGCTGCCTTCGTTGCAGGCGTCCAAGCTGGCCAAGCAACTCTAGATGCCATCCGCGCTACGCTTGCTTCAACGCATGTCACTGCCGTTTCTCCTGATGCGACTTATGCGTTATGGGGCTATTCCGGCGGTGCGCTGGCCTCTGAATGGGCCGTAGAGCTGCAGCCGATCTATGCACCCGAACTCCGCATCGCTGGCGCCGCCATGGGCGGCCTCACGCCGAATGTTCTACATGTGCTCGCCCATGTGACCAACACGACGAATTCCGATATCGCCTTCGCAGGCATCAACGGGCTCGGTGCCGCGTACCCGAACGTGTCCGCCTTCCTCGACACCGCGCTCATTCCCGCCCGCGCGCACGAGTTCCGCAGTATCAATTTTGCGTGTTCGAACGACACGGACGCTGACGCGCGCATGAAGTTCCAGGACTACGCTCAGTACTTCTACGCGGGCACGGCGGTCTTCGATGCGCCTGTGCCAGCCTCGGTCGCGAAATGGGGCGCGACGATGGGCCTGCGATCTACTCCCACCGCACCACTGTTCATCTATAAAGCCGTGGGCGACGAGGTGTCGCCCATCGCTGATACGGATGCCCTCGTGGCCAAGTATTGCGCCGCCGGCGCCACGATCGAATTCAATCGCAATGGCTTCGGCGAGCACGTGTCTGAAGCGGTGCTGGGCTCAGGCGGCGCGTTCGCCTTCTTGTACAATCAACTTAACGGGTTGCCCGTCAAGCAGGGCGCCGGCAAATGTGTCACTAATGAGGTGTTCATTACGCCGCTGCAGTTCCCAGCGCTGGCGGGCTTTGGCGCAGAGATTGTGGCGATCCTGACAGAGCTATTATCGCTGCCTCTGGGTCCACTGTCGATTAAGGGTATCTAAATGTCGGTCATGGGGTCCATTTGGTCATTGACTCCGTGGGAAGATGGTTCCCCTTCGTCCAATCACTTTACACCTTCGTTTCATGATTCATTTGCTCGACGCATTTTTCTATTCATATGTACAAGTGTTTCTTGTATTCTTGTCTATGTCCAGACTAAAAAGCAGACCTCAGGTCCATCAGTCCTTTGCAATACTTCCAAGTATGGATTCAGCAGCACTTCAAAAGTGAGCACAGTCGTTAGCAGATTCGCTTATGCGAGAAATGCCCGCGAACGGCATGTCTCATTTCTGCGAGGCAGAGCTGGGCAGCTCTAACGTTCTGAAATTTCTGCAGACGCATTTGCTTAATTGATGAGAAGCGATGAGCTTGATGGGAGCACGGCGCGAAAGTGTGCGGATGGTGAACTAATTGCATGGTGCTCTTATGAGTTTCTCGCCCTCTGTTCTTGGCACGATACTAATCGTCCGTAAAGAAGAGACCTCGAAGCTGCTGCAATTATACAGGATGCTAGTACGTATATGCAGCATTGCTTGAGCGGCGTACAAACAGGGTCACTACTGGTATATATTTTTGGCTTGGTATGTGCACCAAATACTAGTTTGGTGGTACGACCATTCTCGGATCAAACACCGGCATGAATCCATCGCCGCAATCATAGAACGGAAACTTGGGATCCTTGCATCAAAGTGCGGAAAGGGCATAATGGAGTTGTCGACTCCACAGGCTTTCACCTTCAGGTGAAATAGTAATATCAGCATCAAGCAGTGATCATATTGTTCGACCCTGGGATATAGCCACAGGAACGAAGGCATATGACCTTAAAGCCATAATGCCGGTAAACATACAGCTGTGGTCACGCCGGACAGCCGCAAAATAGTAACCGTGGCTGTGGCCAACGTCGAAGAGGAGACATTATTGTCACAAGCGCAGGACCCTGGTAGAGATGAAACCTCTTGTGCCTCCTCCCCTACTCAGGAAGACCGCATCCTCGTCAAGTTCAAACACGGATGAATGGCTTTACATCCGGCATGAGCGCACCCTTGGATTCCACCGAACTTCCGCCCGCAAAAATATGAAATTTGGTCGAACAGCTTGATCGCCTAGATCAGCTCACTTCCCAGCTACGATTTATAGACGTAGATCTCCACCAGTGGGCGATAACTTCCCGCAAGCCGCTACATCAATCAGCCTCCCTCCATCGGTAGGTACGTGTATGCAGACACAATACATGCGACGGAGCGGGGTCGAGCCTACAATGCACTTTTCAATTTCGTCGAGCCCCTCTAACTTGATACGAGGAAGGATTGACTGGCCTCTATCGACCTGCGTTGATCGTACAATGTGCATCGACGTGAAGCCAGGGACTCAAGAGTGATCCGTAGTCTGGAAAACTACATCCGAATTCACGATCTCAGCTTCGTCGTGCAAAGCGGTAATGCCGTAAATGCAGAAAGTAGGCGGGAGCTTGTCCTAAGTACGTCGACTATATAGGGGGCCATCCAGTCGGTTTTGGCTGTCTACTCTCATAGCCAAATGCGCATTCTGAGAAGTGAGACTGTCCGGTCACCGCTGAGTGGATGCGCTGTTATCAAAAGTTATGAGCGAAGCGGAAAGAGCTCAGCAGTTTAACCTTACTTGTGCTTAGTATGCGGTCAGTTGTGCAACAATAACCATGTCCTGTCGAGAAGGATATCACGTCAATTAGTCATTTCTCTAAAGGCTTCCTATATCATCACTCGAGAATTATCGTGGGTGTCGATGTCTCAGCGCAGCAAGCGGCACATCGTCGGACCGACCTGCCCTCGAGCGTCGCGTCCAGTTAGATGAACCGCGTAACCGGGTTGGCAGCACAAGCTGCAGCCACAAAAGCAAGCTTGGCTGCGGTGAGTCTCGCAGATCTTGATACTGTAGTTGCGCCTACAGGTAGTGCTGACGGGACAATCACTGGCCGGCGTGAATTGTGAACTCGTTCGTCCTCCGTGTCCATACAAACGGCGCTCCAGACGAGACACAGCCACTCGTCAGCGGTCTTGACGGCGAGGCTCTCTCTTCCTCTGTATTCAAACGACCAAAGTCAGCAGGCACACCATGTACGCCACCATCGATCTGCTTTCCCAAGCCTATAGCGCGCTTCCCGTGCGACAGATCCTCGTCGCGCTCGTCGCAGCATGGCTCGTCTATGAAATCTCCCAAGCCATCTATGGCGCCTTCTTCGGCCCGCTCTCCGCCTACCCAGGCCCTCGCGTCCGTGCGCTGACCATCTTTCCTAAACTCTTCTCCGACTGGTTCGGCGGAGAACCCGGCGACGTCGCCGCCTTACACGCGCGCTACGGCCCGATCGTGCGGGTCGCGCCGCGCCAGCTATCATACGCCGGCGGCACCGATGATGCGAAGGTTTGGGCCGACATCTACCGACGGCCCGCCGCACTGATCAAAGATCCAGTGTTTTACTGTAAACCCGTCAATGGCGTGGCCGATATGTTCTCGGCGGAAGAGGAGGCGCATGCTCGACAGAGGAAGTTGTTCTCGCATGCGCTGAACGAGCGCACAATCAAGACGGCCGAGCCGAAGTTGAAGGCGCTGGCGGGAAAGATGCAAGAGGTGCTACGGAAACGTGTAGCGGCAATGGGGAAGAACGGGCAGGCGGTGGTGGATATGGTGAAGTTATATAATCTCACGACATTCGGTAAGCCCTTTCGGCCCATCGCAGCTAGCTGTTTCCCCTACGAAAAAGGCCTCTAATCATATCTCAACCCACAGATATCATGTCCGAGCTCGCTTTCAGTGAAAATCTCGGCATGCTCGACAGCGGTGAATACAGTCCTTGGGTCGCCTTCATCTTCAAAGGCAGCCGCGAACTCGTGCGGATCAAGACGATTCAGCGCATCAACGGCCTCTTGAACTACATCATCGAGAACCACTTGCTCGGCAGCAAAGCGGTTCAGGGCCTGGCTTGGGAGAACTTCAGCCCATCGATCGAGCGAGCAAACCGACGGCTCGCCAAAACTCCCGGAACACCGGACTTTTGGACGCCGATCATCGCGCACGGCGGCCTGAGTCGCGAGGAACATCACTCGAACGCACATTTATTCATGGTTGCGGGTATGTGAGATAAATCTCACCATTTCAGGCCGCGATCCCCTCAGTACTGTACTGACTCCACCTCAAAGGCACCGAAACCACCGGCACTGCCCTCAGCGGCACGACCTACCATCTCCTCCGTCAACCATCTACCCTGCACACATTGACCGCCGAACTTCGCACCGCCTTCCCCGCAGGCATCTCCTCTCCCGCCGTGACCCTCGAGTCCCTCGCCGCCCTACCCTACCTCAACGCCGTCCTGCACGAAGGCCTTCGCCTCTACCCGCCCGTCGCTGCCGCGCTCCCGCGCCTCGTCACCGACCCCGCCGGCACCATCATCGCCAGTCGCCACGTCCCCGCCGGCACCGTCGTCGGGATTCCACACTACGCCACCTTCCGCTCTGCGGCGAATTTTACACGATCGTATGAGTTCCTGCCGGAACGCTGGCTGCCCGAGAATGCCTCCCCTCACGCCGAGGGGGAATTCGCACACGACCGCAGAGACCTTGTCATGCCTTTCGGCTTCGGCCCTAGGAATTGCATCGGACAGGCACTCGCGTGGCATGAATTGCGGTTGTTGCTCGCGGCGGTGGTGTTGGGATTCGATCTTGAGCTGGCGGAGGAGGCAAGGGATTGGGGCGTCGGGCAGAAAAATTACATATTTTGGGGGAAGGAGAGGGAGTTGGCGGTCCGAGTACGACCGGTGGAGGGGACGGCGGAGTAACGTCGGTGAATGATGGAAGCAGGGAAGGTGGGAAGAATGTGGATCCTCGTTGCCGACATAAAGGCTCTGTTTTCTGCGAAGTGGTTCGTCTGCTATGGTTTGTGAATTTAGCTAAGCGATCCCAAAGTCATGCCTATATGCTCCTCCACTAATGTTTGTGTCTTTCATCCGAACGAGCGAGGTCTTCGCGTGTTACTGAGACGCCGATGCTTTCGGGTCCATGAGACCTTAATTCGGGCCCGAAAGTCCGGCGTTTAGGATTTCTGCCCTACAATTGCCGTGCGACGAGCACTCGTAAGTCCGAGCTGCGCGGCTTTACGGCTCCGGAATGTCGGCTGAGAGTCAACACATATTGGTATTGTATTATTGAGCGAATGTATAAGAAAAGACTGGATTCCTCGATTATGCCCCAATAAAGCTCTTCAGACAAATCCATTCCAAGAATCACAAACAACCCCCAAGAATCCAGAATACAGCATCTTACACACGCGACCGCGATGGCTCCAAAGATCGCCATCATTGGCGCTGGTCCCGGTGGCCTCACACTCGCCAACCTTCTGCAGAGACACAGTGTTCCATGCATCGTCTACGAGGGTGAGCCTAACCGACATAGCCGCAACCAAGG
Organism: Ramichloridium luteum; assembly: GCA_002368545.1. Classification (NCBI taxonomy): domain Eukaryota; kingdom Fungi; phylum Ascomycota; class Dothideomycetes; order Mycosphaerellales; family Dissoconiaceae; genus Ramichloridium; species Ramichloridium luteum. The sequence continues at coordinate 329,168 of MTSC01000004.1, forward strand.
TGGATCTCTCGATCTGCACTCCGATGGCGGGCAACTCGCGCTTGCCGAAGCCGGGCTCCTGGACGACTTCCTTCGCTTGTCACGGCCTGAGGGGGAATGTCTGAAACTCGTTACGGTCGAGGGAAAGGTTCTCTTTGATGAAAACGACCCGGCACAAAAGCATCGTCGACCAGAGGGATCACCAACTCGGCCGGAGATCGATCGTACGATCCTGCGGGATTTACTCTTGGATGCGTTGAAGCCGGGCACTGTGCGATGGGGACATAAAGTCGCGAGAATCGAGCAACAGGAATCGTCTTTCGGTCCTAGTGCTCCGAGATATACCATTCACTTTACCTCTGGCGCGATCGAACAAGACATCACTCTACTCATCGGCGCCGACGGTGCATTCTCCTCCGTCCGTCCCCTGTGCACGCCCGAGAAGCCATTCTACGCTGGAATCACGGTGGTCACGATGTGGAAACCAGACGCCGCGGCCACGAACCCCTGGTTGTCGGACTTCGTTGGAAAGGGCAGTTTCTTCATGTTCGATGAGGGGCGTGCGGTGATCGCACAGCGGCAGCAAGATGGATCGATATGGACATATGCGGGGTTACGGAAGCCGGTGGAGTGGACAAAGGATCCGAACTCCGGGATCGAATGGGAGGGAGAGAAGGAGAAGATCAGGGAGGTGATCGCTGAGAGGGAGTTTGATGGATGTACGGAGGAGGTCAAGAGATTGATCAAGGAGAGTGATGGGAAGTTGGAGGTAAGACATCTTTGGATGTTGCCAGTGGGGCTCAGGTGGGAGTCGCAGAGTGGTGTTACATTGCTTGGAGATGCGGCGCATGTTATGACACCGTTCGCAGGCGTGGGCGTTAATGTCGCCATGGTGGATGCGATGAGGCTGGCGAGGGCGATAATCAACCATCAAGGAAACAAGGATTGGAAGGCGGCTGTGAGCGAGTATGAGGAGGAGATGTTCGTGCGCGCGGAGAAGAATGCGCAGAAGTCGTATGCGGGGTTGAAGAATCATTTTCAGAAGAGTGGGTCGGAGGAGTTCTACCACGCGAGATTGGCACCTCGGTTAGCTACTGTGTGAGTTATTTGACTTATACCCTCGGATCAGTTCACTATCATGGAACCCATTAAGACACTTCCGATTGGCACCGCTTGAGCCCGTAGCCTTGCACTCTATTCTTCACTTGCTCATGTCTATCAGAGACCCATGCTTCCAAACTACTCAGATATTGGAGTCGGAATCAGGTCATCGCAACCATGGCTGTAGAACCGGTGCTGAACACACCCACCAAAGTCTATACATTTCAATGACATTTGAGCAAATTTTTACCCGTCGGCTTGCCTCGAACTCCGAAGCTTGTGAAGCCTACCCTGTATTCCCCGATTGAAGGTCGCTTCTGGTATCCTGAGCACTCTGAACAAGCGGGAGACGTACTATCAAACTCCTTGACTCAAATAAAAACTTCTTGCATTGATATTTCAGTGTCTTGGCATCGATCTTGAATGCCAGGAAGCCATTGGTGTTGCTTAAGACGACAACTCCGCGACGTTGCATTTCGGCTACAATTTTCTTGGATGTTTCCGTGCGTCCGTTGTGCTCCATCAGGAAAACTTTTTCAGTAGCCTCCTCTAGCGGAATACACTGCCTGGAGCACGAAAATGAAAACCTCGGGTCTGTTGATGAGTATACATGATCGCGGAAGATGAACCATTCGTTCCGTTCATTGTGTGGGATGCTGAAGACCACCCGCTTTGGCACAGCCCTCAGGCGGGCAGAGTTGGAGGACGGAACCGACGGGATGGAATAAGCAAAGGGAAAGCAGCCGCTGTTTCGATATTCGTTATGCCCAAGGTGTTTCCTGATGGCAAACACAATATCACCATCAGGACGGGACACTTCGTCAAGCACTAGGTGAGGACCCACATTCAGTAGCGAGTCGGCCGCAAGCTTCGCACGCCTTCTCTTCGATATCTTGGATGGTGATAGGGTTGAATGAAATGAAAGAAGCGTCGACATGATTGTGATTGTATTGTTATCAGTTGGGCCTTGGCGAATCACTCTCGATGGCTGTCCAAGTTTTGCTGCTTTGGCTACCGGAGCACCAAATGCGTCCTCATCTGATACTTCGTCACGGCCGCGCTTGCGGCCAGTTGCTTCAATCGGGGTTCCTGCAATAGGGTAGTTGAACGGAACACCATGAGTCGCCATGTCTTGGCACTCCAACTTGGTTATCAGGATGTGTGACTGAAGACTGCTTTGTCTTTTTGAATGAGAGGCTCAGGGGCGAGAAATCTTGGTAGTATGAGCAAATTGGAGTCGAGGATGTCTAGTTCAGAAAGAATTTCAAAGTTTTGAATCTGGCGATCGCGGCCAGTAGTATTCTCGTATGGGCGAGCGGCACACATCGACACGGTTACATGTGATTCTTGTTGCTTCTAAATTCAGCCGTGAGTAATATAACAAGGCGCGTTAACCGGAAGCATGTTATCACATGCTTCAATATCTACGTCTTGTGACCATTACAAAGTCAGACACACAATACTCCCTTCATGGTAGGAATATCAGTGCTCCATCAAGTGGAAAGCCAATGGAGCGACCGTCTTCTGATATCCGAAACCTTCGGCAGGGAGTCTTCTCCGATGGGCGATGAGCAATTTAGCAAACGAATTCATAAAGCAATTATGTCGAGTGTACGTATTGGAATATCTACCCGACCTTTTGCGTAGATCCGCGTTGACCACACTGCTGGCCACGTGATAATTGCATCTGACTGATCGAATGATTTCCGACCAACGTTCTGTCGGCGACAAGGACGTCTCCTTCCTTACATTATTTGTCACTCTTTATAGTCCCATACTACTCCATATCTTGATCTTCAAGGGTCCCCACCCTCTGCAAATAGAAAGACTTACAAACGAGATGCCCTATGTAAGGCTGAGCAGAACCGATAAGTGGTGTCTCATACTGGTACACGTTGTTCTCCCAGTACGGGCCCACCAGGTCACCAGACTCCTTCGTTCCCAATGGGCCATGACCTTGGACGTTAGCAGGCACAGTACGAATGATCTGGTTGATGATGCCGAGTCTGAACTCTTTCTCAGAAGTTGCACCACGAGTTGTCTGAAACTTCGCATCGGAAACGCGGAATCCTGGGTACCAATCGGTCGGTCGACGAGAAGGAAGTTCCGGTGGTGGTGTAGTGCCGATCACCAGAGTTTGAAGGCCACTCGTGCTTGGTATGATATCCATGGTGGCAGCACCTTTGAAGAACTTCGCCTCCTCCGCTGCAATATTCACCAACTTTGAAAACCACGTCATGTCGTCCGTCATCAGCAAGAACTCTCGTAGAGTAGCGAAACTGGTCATTTCTTCGATCCAGGGGATACTGATATCGCGAGAGATGTTGGCTTGGATGCGAGCCAAGGTATCTGGACTTTGCTCTGGTGCAATGTTGATACCCGGTAGGTCGAGTACCTCCGTCCAATCGTTCGGAAACTCCTCGACGTCGCCATACTGCTCAAACTCTCGTGCTGCGAATACTCCTCCTGCAAATAAATCAAATGGGACGAATTCACCGCAGTCGTTTGTCGAATCTGCGAAGTTGGGGCACGCAGCGATGGAACGTAACAGTTCCACCATCCCAGGTACGCTTGGAAACATGAGGGACTTTTCCACCTTGAGACTGTAATTTGCTCTTCCTGGCCCGAGCTCAGTTGGCAAAGTCGGACAAACCCAGGAATACATCGGATCGTGCGGCTGAACAGCACCAAGTCCCTTGAAATAAGGAACAAGTGGCCCCGCGATAGGCAGTGACTGCAGCGGGTATCTCGAAAGGAAGCACAATAGCAGTTCGGATTCCGAGTTGGTGATAATGCCGGCGGTATGTTTTGCGCGCAGTACTTGAATGAACCAGAGGACTCCGTAGTATAGGCGAACTGCGACAGTGCAATACTGCGGACAAACGCGAAGCAGGTCCGCATTCTCGCCAGTGTAGAGGTGCATCGAGTGGAGAATGGTGAACATGGTCCAGCAATTGGGCAGGAAAGTTGACACGCCTGCGTGAGAAACGGGACGAACGAGCATGTGGTCGACGACTGGTAGCATTGCTGTCACAGTGTCGAAGTCGTCTTCATTGCGTTGGGCGGATATGCGTGAGCGAGATGAGTCGATGTTCTGGCTGATCTTTGTCGACATGATCACGGATGGTACAAGCCGCTCGTCGTCACTTCGCGATGATTTGTTGGTGGTCAGTGTGTGTATATGAGACGTCGTGTTGTTGAACGGACTTCACGGACCTTGATGGAGACGGTGAAGGAAGTGAAGAGACGAAGATGTCAGATTGATTGAGACGCACAAATTCGTCCATTGTCGACGAGACGGACGGCAAGCGCGACGCATTGCTTCATCAGGAAGGAACGCAACATTGAAATTCTACGCAGTCAAAATTTCTCGCTTACCGGCCTTGACCGTACATCAATATTCTGGAAACTTATCTTGTGCACAAGGCCTCAAAGACGAGATGCCTCCGACGTATGAGGAACTCGATAGGTCTTCTATCTGGCTATCTAGAGATCGGAACCCGACGGTAAGCCTGTCGAGGATCAACACATGATCGCGGGGACCAGCCCTGGATGAACAGTGCGCTCATGCCTCTCTCAAAGTCAGTCGACCATCGTTGAACCTTGGCCACCATCCGAGAATCATTTCTCAAACGGCGTCCAGAGCGTTGAATGTTTGCTGAACGTCGCACCAAGCGGATACCACATGACGCGCGTGTACGCGTGCTTGTGCACGCGGAGACTAGAGGCGTGCGTTGATCGGGTCGCAAAGACGAAACCGCGATTCATCTCGTGTTCGTGAACAGTTTGCTTAAACAACAGAAGTTGGGGATAGAACATCGACACGGTTTCGGTGCACAAGTTCAGAGTTCGGGCTCCTCTGGTCGCAGCTCCAGCCGATAGGCGATAACGATGGGCTTGGCTGCTCGCTTCGGGGAGAATCCAAAGCTCTGAGGTCACGCAGATGCCCCTCTGGTTGCGGACCAAAAGAAGCATGGGCGATTGTATAACTTGCTCATTCGCCCTCGCAGCATAGCGTTGAATGGTTGTTCCTGGTGGCGAAGGCGATCCCATCTATGTCTGCGATCTTTTATGACACAGAGCTGCCACTTGACACCCCATGCTGCATGGTGGCTATGCTTCGCGTACCTTGTAGGGACAAGGGGCGAAGGCATGACGTCCTCGGGCTCGCTGTCTGGCTCTACAGCAGTCATCCCATTGGGTGATGCCAGCGAGTCGAGCAGAGGCTAAGTGACCAGTCAACCTCTTCCAGCACTTTTCCTGCCAAATCCTCTGGCGTGCCAGTCGATCCTCTGCCGAGCAATTCCCGCCATCTCTGGCGGTGCCGAGCCTGAAGTGGTCAACATCAACCGCCCGTTAACGCCACGGGTGCAGGAGGCGCCAAAGTGATGCATCCCATCACTGGTTGAGACCATCGCTGGCCAAAAGCGCAGCTAATGTCCAGTTTGATGGAGTGATCGTCAAGTCTGCGGGTGTGAAAGTGCCCAGTAGCCCACCATCTGATGAAGTCCTGAATGTAAGGCGTCGACGAGAATGAAGATGTTGGCAGCGCAGAAAAATGGTATAGGACGGCGATAATGTCTATCGGTCGCTTCGATCATTCCGTGCTCATGGGTGGAACATTTGAGGTCAGTTTCGGGTTGGATCTAACCGCACATATCTTTGTCCACGGCCACTCCAGGAGCATATCCTGGCGGAGTTAATGAAGGCTCTCGGTCGGCTTGCCTGAGGACCCTTTCGTAACACAATCAGCACCCAGAAAGTCCTTATGACTCCTCTTTCCGAGCATGGATCTTCATGGTCTATCATTCGTGTACTGTGACCCCAGCATCGAAGCGCCTCCGCTGCCCATCCGAAGGCGGGGAAAATCCCGCGTTTTCAAATGGAAGGGAGTGTTGATAGTCAGATGCCAGGATGAGAGGGCGTGATCGTCGGAGCGAGAGCGTCGAAGCATAATCTTCTGTTTGATGGTTGATCGCACCTCACATTCGAGCAACGTCTCCTCACGGAAGGATCCAGCTCACGAGTCGGCATTCGGCCGGCAGAGCTGAGACCAACATGCGGTTGAGTTGGCGGAATCCGCGCCGCGCACGTTGGAAAACCGGCTCATCCTGGAATCCAGGGGCTTGAATGCTCACGGTGTACATATTTCGCAGATCTCGGTAAGCGTCACTGACCAGGATGGCCCAGATGTCGGTGTCGCTGAGTGTGGTGTCGTTTGCATCGCCAAAGTGCTTGCTGACAATTGCAGCGTGATCTGGGAAGCCTTCGTCCACTTCCATGGCGTTGGGGTCCACCACGATGTCAATGTCCATGCCATCGCGGATATTGGCGAATCGGAGGTTCTCGGGACGCCACAGGGTAGAGTCAAGGTAATTGCAGTATATACCGAACAAGTCGGCGATCTGCCGCCAGTCGTGCTGCCAGAGAGATGGTGGACGGGTGAACCATTCGAGCCAGGCGCAAAAGCGTTCTGGGGTAAGGTTATCAGTGTTCACGAGCGTTTCATGAGTGTGCGCATCCGAGATTGTCAGAGTTGTTGCCTCAACTGCTGCAGAGTCATTTGCGTTCTCAGATGCAGGTGGATCGTTCTGGTGACATATCCACACAACATCGTCGTGCGAAGCCCAGTCCATGTTATCACTGCCACTGGCCTCCAATGCTCTCGCAGCTTGCAATCTTTCGCAACATCGAAAACATGTCTGCTCATCTCGTTCATATCCATTATTGTTAAGGCTGAGGCGAGCCATGTATTCCGTGATCTCTGAGCCAGCAATGAGATCATCCTTGTAGCTGTAGAACTCATCGGAGATATGCGGCGAGTCTGGCGCGTAGGAGTTTCCTTCTAAGTCTATCGGTGGCGGGGTGGGATAGAAGATGGTGGGATCATTGGGTTGCTTTCCTTGACCGATAGCGAGCTCTAATGGAAGCTTATGACGAAGTCGTTCGTTGAATGGCACGACTCGCGGTAGTTGACGCTGAGGCGGTGGACTCTTCCGGGTTGGGAACTCGCTAGCGGACGGGGGTCGTGTCGGGCTGACGGGCCGGTCGGCGAAGACGCTGTGTACGCGGTATGCGGTTACGACGTCTGAAGATTGAGCCTGTGGAGGCCCTGGTGTACTGGCCACTTCAGAAGGCTGCTCGGCTTCTATGGCTGGGGCTTGCACGAGAGCTGCTCTGTCCGGTTGAGCCGAAGAGTTACTCGGTCCAAAATAACTGGGCTGAGACGCTACTTGAGGCACAGGCTGATGTGACGGAGTTCCTCGCCGACTCTCAACCCCAAGGAGAGCAAGATTGAGCTGCAGAGCGATGTCCTCGTCGAACGAAGTGCTTCGTTTCGCCTCCGCTACCACGCTTTGAGACAGCGTAGTGTTTCCCTCGTTAGATGATTCGCTAGGGTCGTCGTCATCGACGACCTCGAACTCGTCACAAAGTTGTGCCGCGGAATATGTTGATGATGAGAAATCGATCGGCGAGCAAGCGCGATCAACGTACGTACGAAACTGAGTCCGTCGCGGCCGGCGCGGCTCAGTCTGAATCGTACCGGAAGCATATCCAGTATTGATCGGAGGGAGGATGTGACGATGAATGCCAGGCGATGGGAATCTTTCAGCGATATCGACGACCGGGTCGGACCGTCCAGCGGTCCCTGCACAATCATTTGATGCAGAAGGGTCGATAGGTTGTCCGGATGGTGCCTTGGAGGACGCGACGATGGTTACGGACTCTCTGCCTACTGATTTCCGCCACGAGGTGAAACCTTCTGCGAAGGATCAGAACAAATCCTCTAGCAGGCGGCGTTGGCTTGGGCAATGCGCAGCCCATGTCACCCAGGTTCGCTCGAACGTACCTGTGGGGAAAGGATGAGCTGGCGTAGCAGCACGGCCCGGTACCTCATGGTGGGCGTGGAATGCGCTTTGCCATTCTTCTTCGACCTTGTGTTCTTCGCGAAGCGCATCTTGCAGCGAATCCCAGATAGAGGGGACTAGCAAGCGGACCAGAGTCCACAAGCAGTTTCGCACACGAGCGCTGAGGGCGATGACAGTTGTACAGTACAGTAGGAGTAAGGGAAGGAAGAGAGCCGATTCGTCGGCAACCATCGGCCCCATATCGAATGACGAGGCTAAGCCTCAAGCGGCTTCAACGGTTGCTTGCAGGTTTTCGCGACGGGTCGTTTTCGGTCGATGAATGCGGAAAGAATTGGTATGGTATGTCTTGAGAAACAACCAGGATAGGTGTGGAAAGCAGCTGGGCTTTATCTACGTGCTTCAATGTGTTGGAAGTGTGGGTGAGTGTTGCGACGCTGGAATTCATTCCTTTTCAACCGTGATCACTTCAGCGTGTAGCTTTGCTGTGTGTCAAAGCCAGGGAAGAATGCCCAGCACACTCGCCCATTGCAAAGGATGAGATGCGACGCGAAAATTGATCATGCGGTATCCTTACAGCTTGAATTGGATCTTCGCACCGGGAATATCAACACCGGTAACATTTGATTGCCACATATCGGAGTTGCGGATATCCCATGCTTGTGTCAATCCTCCGGTGCTGATGACTTCCCCGGCTTTGATGGGCGCGTTGTATTGGTCCATCGCTAGAAGAGTGACAAGTTGACGCAGGGCGATGATGGGGATTGTAGAGGCATTAGCCTTGTCGCTTTGGTCAACCTTGCGGCCATTCTTTGAAAGCGCCACTTGGTATTCAGCAAACGCAGCAGAAACGTCTCGAGATGATGCTGCATTGCCCTGCAGTGACCACTTGGGCCCTACTAGAGTGAGGCCATGCAAAGCAAAGCCAACGGTGGCATCAACGGGAGTGAACTTCCATCCGGGAAAGACAGAGATGATGACTTCAAGACCATTCGCTACCCACTCGACGGAATGCAGAAGTTCATCATCACTCATCGAGGCGGTGATGGGCTGATGAAGACCCATGAGGATCGATGGCTCAATTTTTGGCTGCAGCCCAGACAAATGACTGATGTTGGCGGTGATGGTCTTTGCATTAGGTCCTGAGCCTTGCTCCGGCAAGTTGATGATGGTATTCTGGTACATGTACGACCAGGCCGGGGCATGCTGCGGCCAAGCCTTCCGATTCAAGAAACCGAGCCTCCGACCCGCGACAACCTCACCGTTGGTGCTGTTGCGCAATGCCTGGATGGCGGCGGTGATGTGGTAGGCCTTGGCCTCATCCATGTCCGGCGTCGCTTTGGACAGGAGGGGAATTTGGTAGTTATTGGCCCGCGCATGTTCGGCGTAGACGGCGAGCTTCTGCACATCGTCGGGGAATGCATCCCAGGCATGCTTCTGTTGCAGCGTCGCGGCAAGGTCGTTAGCTTCGGCGTATGTGCGGCATTGGACCCAAGTCCTTTGGCGCATGCATTGCGACGTCCTTGATGGAAGCCTGCGAAGTGTGTGAAGAAGCATGTCTTAGAAATCTCCGGCCGAGGGAGCACTGTGACTTTTATGCACTGTAACGGTAGAATATGATCGAAATTGATGAATTGATGACTGTCGCGCAAACAGAGGAGGAATTCAACAAATTGTTGTCGCGAAGCACAAGATTACCCCTTTCGGATTAGCATGCACTGGCCAGAGTCCATACACCGGGTAAGGTCTTCTGAGTGAAGCATGAAATCGTTCTTTCTGACGTGGCGACGTAATAATAGCAATATCTACAAGGTGAGGCCATTGAAGGGTTGTGGTATCTCGAGTAAAGATGTAACATTGAGCAACAACAATATATTGGATGACGTAGACTTTGTACACGGTGTTACGTTACGAGGCCACACCAAATTTGGCCAGTAAGCGGTCCTCTATTCCGTCGAGGATGTACCAATGCTCGATGACCTCCACGTTCTCTGCCTCGTTGGCGAAGACCTTGTCCATGTCCTGGGGCCCCGCCATGGGATTCTGCATCTGAGCTTGTGCCATCTGTTGGCCGACCTGGGAGGCAGCTGTGGAACATCAGCACATAGTCCTACTGGGTCAGCAGCGCCTCACTCACCATTATTGCTTCCGAGGATGAAGTTGTAGACTGGCTGCAAGCCGAACAACGTCAGGAAGTACCAGCTTAAGCTGGAAACCCACCGCACGTCAAGATCGCGGGTTCCGACGCCAGCTTGTAGCATCTGCTTAAACTGCGGTGTGAGAGGGAAGGGCAGTTTCACTGCGCATCGCGTCAGCTTTGTACTCTTCATCCAGATCTTGAGCTGTCTTACTGATCACGTAACCCGAGAAGAAGGCGTTGATCCAACCCATGATCAAACTCTGTGGAACCATCATGGCGACCTGACCCTTCATCATGCCCATCATGCCCTCCATCATCGCCGGGTCCGACATCGGGTTCGGGTTGGGCTTCCCACGGTTGTCTGGATCCGCCAGAAACTTTCCTGACCGGGCGCCATCGATGAAATATTCCTTCCTCTTCTCAAACGCGGCCTTGGAGATTTGCGGGTGATTGTTGCGCAGATTCTGTCCGCGCAGGAGCGAGCGCTGTTCTCGGATCTTGGCGAGAGGTTGCTTCTTGGGGGCTGTTTGCAGGAGCGTGCTCAGGTAGTGTCGCAGAATCCCAGTCAGGATCATCACCACCGTGATGGGGACGAGGATCCAGTAGCTGTAGCGGGAGGTTAGCAGGAGTCTTCGCGGGCATTGCATTGCAAATTCTCACAAAAGAGCCGGATCCCGGTGGATCTGCTGCTCCACAAGTCCCGCCATGTTGGATTGATTTGTCCTAATCTCGATCGCATCACATTGGAGCTCATCGCCGAAGCGGGAAGTCCACGGCGGCGGGCGCGCCAAGACATTGAAGCGCGCGAGTCATGCGTCAGGACAGCTGGATATCGCCAGCGAAGCTGGCAACATTTTGGCGACAACATCTTGCCAACGACATTGCATTGCAAATCTCGCCGATTTTGAATGAGCGTGGCTGGCTGCTGAGGTTCTGAAATAACATACGACATCTTTCAAAATGACTGATTCAAGGATATCGCCGTATAATTTGAATGACCTCAAGAACACGACCGACGATGCCCTGGGCAACTACCTCCGCGGCCTCTCCTTCAAGCAAGACAACTCCAAGCTCGATGTCCGGCTCGCACTTGGATACGTCTCTGTCATAATCGCCGGCGCAATCTTTGTCGCGGACTACAAGCTCGGCTGGGAAGCAACGAAGGGCTGGACGGCTGTCGCTGTGGCAGCATATGCTGTGCTCAATGGCGCCTTCACATATTGGATGTGGGCGGTGGAGAAGGGACTAGTGTTTGAGGGTAGCAAGAACGGCAAGAAGGTGGGTCATCGTTGATACACGGAACAGCGGTGGTAATACGGGCACACGTGCTAACACGAATGCTAGATCTCCATTGTCGCAACGACGAAGAAGCACGACCCGACATATCACCTCGATGTGACGACGACGAAACCCGGCGCAACATCCAGCTCATGGCAGATTCGCGCACCGTTCGCGAAGTGGTTCACGGCAGATGGTGTCTTCGTAGCAAAGCCCTTCCAGCAATGGCTCGCGACGACGATTGAGGTGATCGGTGACGAGGACCCGAAGAATGCGAGCCGTGGGTCGAAAGAGAGCGATGCGACGAGCAGTGTAGCTGCCAGCGCGACGGGCGTGGAGACGGGAAAGAGCGCGAAGCGAGGCAAAAAGGCATAATTATGCGGTGATGGCATACAGTACGAAAGCGAATTGAAAAGTTTCAACCATTTCATTGCTCTCACGAGCTTCTTCTCCCAACATGTCGCATATCGGCCGAACTGGCTCCAGGCTCCCAGACTCATGCCGTGGCGTCGCATGAGTCTACATACCTTGAGGCCACAAATGAACCATCCACGATGACGCCACACAAATCGAGTCACGAACGAGTCCTTCTTGCGATCAACTTATTTGCAACCCCTAGATGAGGCTACGATCAGAGCAAAAGCTGGGCGCCTTGACCGCACATTCCAGGACAGGTATCGCATTGGACCACGTTGCAGATCCACCATTCCGGAAAGAGGCAATTCACGTCGGCCTGCATAAGCGCCTCGAAGCCCGTCCGAACCACGCGACCTCAATTGACTGGACGAAATCGTCTGCAACTCGCATTTCCCAAGGATACCACATGAACAGGCAATAACGCAGCCTGGAGATCTGCAGGTCTCTCGAGCTAGCGACTGGGCGATAACGGAAGACAAAAATCCTACCCGGCTGGGTACGGCCGCATTAAAGGGCTTGCTGCATGTATCCATAAAAGCAATCCCCGAGACGGATTACACAAACCCATCTTGACCCATGTCACCTCTTCTCCCTCGCCCTCCGACCGTGTAGCACAACTTCCCTTCGCGGTAACACAACACGCACGCAATCGCGACGACTCGCCATGGCGTGCTAGGATGAGAGCAATGTGATCAATCGACACGCGACACACACACACACACGCATCCTTCCGGACGCCTGCAAGGAGAGAAAATGCGCAGCCTCACAACTTCCCGGCCTCAACACTCAGCGGATCTTGCGCACCTCTCCCGATCAAGGCCCTCGGGGATCACGCTCCCAAAATCAAATTCTCCTCACATCATCCCTCCACCTCCACGATCCAAGAACCGCTTTTCAGCGGCATAGACAACCGACCACCCGACCATGTCCAACCTCTGCTGCCGCCACCACTTCCGCGCCTGCACCGCGCCCAACGGCGAGAAGAAGCCAGCGCAAGCACAGCAGCAAGCACAAGCGTCCATGACGGAACAGCAACAACAACAGCAGCAGCAACAACCCGGCGATGCCACCTTCGACGCCGAAGCCTGCCGACAGGGCACGCAACGCGCGGTCGATGCGCTGAATGCGCAGATCCGCGCGCGGAAGACGAGCGGCGGCATCATCGCGCTCGTGGGAGGAGGGGCAAGTCGGGAAGGTGGGAGTGGGTGAGGTGGGCGGCGATGGGTGGAGTGTGACTGGGAAGAGGGAAGGGCTGGGAAAGGTGGGAGGAGGGCGAAAGAAGATAACCTGGGGTTTTCATCGGGCATCTTTTTGGGAGTGAATGGCATTTAGTTGCCGTCAGACGTTTGGGGTGTGAAGTACTTTATCTCTCGATGGGGAAAGTCTCGTCTCGTAGCTCGAAATGCGGTTTGCGTGCTAAATTCTCGTCAATCGAAGCTCTAATCTAACGAATTTCTATATCTAAAACACCTCCACGCCTCCCTCTCTCCTAATCATACAAACACACCCCCCCAAACCTCCTACCGCTCGCGATCGACCGCACTCGAACTCACCGTCCCCGTCCGCGGATCAATCGGCCGAACGCTCGCCGCGGGAGGCGGGCCCGCTGGCGGCGGCGTCGCGCCCTCGGGAATCTCCTCCATCGCGACGCCGCTCTCCAGATTCCGCCACGCGACATCCTCGCCCGCGCCGGCGGACGCCGGCGCCCGGCCGAAGAACCGATTCCGATGCGTCACGGGATTCTGCGACGCGACGCTGCCCTTCCGCCACCGGCTGCCGCCGCCCCCACCAGCGCCACCAAAAGCCGACGACGCGCCGCTCTCCGTCGACCGGCGCGCCAGCCCGCCGGACGCCGCATATCCATCCCGCGAACTGGTGCGCGCGACGTCCTCGCTGCGGCGGGCCTCCTCGCTGCGGCGCGCCTCGGCCGCAGCGCGGTCCCGCCGGTCGCGGGACGCCTCGGAGATGCGCGCGGGGATGCGGTCGCGGGCGCGGTCGGCGTAGACGTCCCCGGCGAACAAGTCACCGGAAGAGGTCAGGGAGGACATGCCGAGGGAGAAGTCGACGCGCTTGGTCAGCGCGGCGGCGGAGGAGGCGGAAGCAACATTGCTGGGGTAGGGTTCCAGGGCGGTGGATGTCGCGGTGGCGGTTGAAGGCATGTGCGCGAGGGGCGCGGGCGCGGGGGAAGGGCCTGCGGCGTGACTGTTGCCGAGGATCGGGGACCGCAGCAGGCTGCCGCGGCGGTAGAGGTGGTCCATGGACGAGGCCGGCGCGGCGATCGAGCCCGTGCGGAGGCGGGCGGGGATCGCCGAGGCGGCGGCGGCGGCGGCGGGACCGACCTGGGGCGACATCATCCCCTCTTCCGGCGCCGGCGCCGGGACGAACGGCGGATCCACGGGCCCGCCGCCACCGTTATTCTCCGGGCCGGCGGGCGTCCGCGGGACGCCGTGCGGGTTGTCCGGATGGCCGCCGAGGTACTGCCCTTCCTGCTGCTGCGGGGCCACGCCGGGCCCGCCGACGTGCTGCAGATAGACGGGGAAGCTCTCGCGCTGGCCGGGGTAGCGCATGCGGGGGCCCTCGATGCCGAGCTCCTGCATCGTGACCATGAGGGCGCAGATGAACTTATTGCGGCGGGCGAGGCGCAGGCCCTCGTTCTGCCAGTTGGACTTGTAGAAGAAGACGACGTTGAGGTTCATCGCGTGGGCCTCGACGATGTCGCGCAGCTCCGTCAAAATGTTGCCCTGGTACTCGCGTTTTTCTTCCTGCACGAACGCGAGCAGGCGGGCGCGCAGCGCGTCGATCTGCGCCAGCGTGGTGCCGAATTTGATCGTGATGGAGACGGCCTCCGCGAGGCCGCCGGAGCGGCGCTGGTTGAGGATGAACAGCGTGTTGAGGTAGCTGTTGGGCGCCTGCACGATGTGGCCCTCCATCTTCTTGAACTCGGTGTACAGCAGCGAGATCTCCTTGACGAAGTAATCGTCGCCGCGCAGCAGGGCGCCCGTGTTGCCGTAGATGCTGACGCGGTCGCCGACGTCGAAGGGGTGCTTGACGAAGACGAAAATGACGGACTGCAGGAATTCCTGGGCGGTGGCGGAGAAGAGCCAGGAGAGGGCGAGGACGGTCGAGCCCGCCGACGTGAGCACGCCCGCGGCCGAGGTCGAGATGAGCGAGATGAAGACGAGCACGGTGATGACGAGGACGATGAACATGAAGACGTCGTCGAGCTTGCCGACGACCGAATCCAGATCCTTGAGCGAGGCGGTGATGGACTTCCGCTCGCGGCCGATCTCGACGCACACGGCCTCGAGCTCCTCCATCGAGATGTCGCCGTTCATGTCCTTGTCGAACATGGAGAAGGCCGCGTTCGCCTCGTCGTCGTTGTCGAACGCCAGGCGCAGGTCGTCGGCGACGACCGTCTCCGTGTCCTCGCGCGCGAACGTGCGGTACAGGCGCCGCGCCAGCACCTGCGAGCCGGGCGCCGTGCGCAACAAGGCCAGCACGACCTGGTTCGGATGCGTGCTCTTGACGACCTGCTTGCCGGTGAAATCGCCCGCCACTTTCCCCGCGACGTCGCCAAAGATGTTCAGGCCATGCTTGGCCGTCTTGGCCGCCTCGGCGATCAGCGCGCCGGGGGTCCGCGTGCCGGACCCCGGCTCCGTGCCGGGCGCGGGCTGGTCCTCGAACTCGGCGTCATCCATCGCGATCTTCTCCTTCGAGAACTTGTACAATTTCGCGAGGCTGCCGATCTGGAACTTGTTGATCTCGATGCGGTCCGCGTACGTGCGGAGGTGGAAGGAGATGGCGATGAGCTGGATCAGGATCTTCTCGGCGAAGTTCAGCGTCGCCGCGACGAAGATCGACACGAGGACCTTGTTCATCGTGACCATCCAGCCGGACGTGTGCGGGTTGGGCGCGTACGTGCGGGTGTGGAAGGTCATGGTGGGCAGGAAGGAGATCTCGATGGCGAGCCACCAGAAGAACAGCGTCGCGGGCAGCTCCAGCTGCCGGCCCATGTCGCGCCACTTCTTCGAGTTGTTCGTGAACAGGCTCGACACGAGGCCGATGGGCGCGGGCAGGCATTTCGCCAGGATGCGCCCGGCCCACAGCGTCAGCCAGACGATCTCGAGCCAGATCATGAACCACATGAGGTAGACGTCGCCGACGACCGCGTCCGTGTACACCAGCGCGCCGAGCAGCAGCGGGATCAGCAGGACCAGCGTGACGGGCGCGATGTACGTGAAGTAGCGCACGAGGAAGTTGGAGCGGTGCACGTTGCGCATGAACTTGGCGAACCCCGTCACCGGGTTCTCGACCGGCTTGTAGACCTGCGTCTGCTCGTGCACGGGGTTGGTGGCGATGTCGAACTCGTCGACGGCGTCCTCGGCGCGCCGGCGGGAGCGCGTGCGCGAGAGGTCATCGCCGCCGCCCCGCACGCGGCTGCGTTCCTCCGCCCGCGACACTTGGCGCTCGACTTTCAAGAGCTCGAGGTCGTCCTCGAGGCGGTGGGAGCGTTCGCGGGTCGCGGAGGGCGAGGCGATGTGGCGCAGCGGGTCGCCGGCATCGTAGTAGTCGGCGGTCTGGACGGTCAGGTGGCTGCCGGCGCGGGGACGCGTGGTGCCGGCGGGTGGGGCTGCCGGCGGCGGCAGGGCGCCGAGATGGTCGGAGCCGGCGCGTGGCGGCGCATCATCCGGGTCCTCGCCGACGACGGTGCCTTCGTCGACGGAGGATTGCTCGTGGGTGATGCTGCCGGTGCGTTGGGCGGGAACGGCGTCGTGGTGGTGGTGGGAGTTGACGTTGTAGGACGGCAGCGAGGGCCGCTCGTGGCTCGTGGAGGAGCGGGGCGCGATCCCGTCGCTGAGGTTGGGTTGCGGGTGCGTGTAGGTCGGCTCTGGCCGCTCGTCGACCGGCGTCGGCATGGTGGTGGAGAACGTGAAGGGCTGGAGGCCGGGTTCCGGGTTCGGTGGAGTTGTATGCTCGTCCCGCGGATCCGGCATGGTCTATCTTCTCATGGACGCGTTGCGATGGATGGTATTTCGATACTGGCGAGACTCCCAGCACTTGGTTGTCCTCGCCCGGCGTGACGATGGTGTATTTCGTCGGTGGTCACGCGTGTTTTCGGCCGATGTATTCTATGCCTCGCTAATGCTCCAAAATGACTCCCAAGAATTCCACCTGCGAGTCGTGATGGTTGTCCTGATTGTATGGGATCAGCCCAACAGGCGAGCGGCGCAGTCAACGACCGTGGGGGTGCAGCTCCGTTCGTGGATCTGTGATGTGCGGCAACGGCACCGTCGTTTCCAAGAGCAAAAAAGGATCGTAGCGAGAGTGTCAAGATGGAAGGGACAAATGGAATGAGAAATGTTTCCCGGGATGACAATAAAATCAGAAACCGAGAGAAGTAACTAGCAGCCGAAGAGAAAAAATCATCACGATTCACATTGGCCGGACGAACAGCCCAGCACTACGTCGATGGGATTACCGCATACCTCGTCCTAGCGAAGGCAGCGAGAGACACATCACAAGCCAGTCGGGCCGGGGGTGCCCTAAGGGCAGCCGTGCGAGGGTACGTGGGTGACAGGGACAGGGCCGCTCGATGCTGGCCGCGCCCACTCAACGTCAGGGCCACTCACCTCAGGGCCCCATCCCCAACACGAGGATAGACGAAGAATGAATGATTGAATGCTGGGCGGACGACCCACGCCGCGACCGGGTCCCTGGCCCAGCACGGTCAACCCGGCGGCGTCAGGTTGCTTGGCAAAGGGGTGTGGAGCCCTGGGATCCGCCATTCATGCGCCCAGGAACGCGTGGAGGGGACAGGACGAGAGGCCACGGCCGGGCGCATACTGCCACAACGCGCACACACACACGCTGCGCTCGTCGTTCAACGAAACATCACACAGCAGCAGGATGCTGATCCCCAGGGGGGCATGGATCCACCACCGGGCGACGACGCGATAAGCAACGCCTGCCAAGCCGAGGCCAGGACCCGGCTACCTCTCAGGGGAGACTGCGATGTACTGCGAGAGACTGTGCCTGTGTGGGGCATGGAGGGGAGGATATTTTTGGTGCAGTGGTACAGCACAGCATTATTACACGACCGGCGAGCAATCATCGTGATCGCCCCATGTGTTACCAATTCTTATTGTGCATGTTGAGCGACGGACGTGCAGCCAAAATCCCAACCCACCGACGTCACCGCGCAGAGCCCCAAGCGCCGCCGTGGCGATGTTGGCGCGCAACACGGACGCCCGGCTAGAGTCGCCCGAAGCCAGCCCGCGCGCGATGATCGTCAGTCGTCACCACCTGGGGCGATCCGGCGATGGTCATTGCTGCCGCGCAGGCGAAGGTAAGTCACGGCCGGAGACCGGCAGATCCGTGAGCAGACGAGATGCATGGGGCAGGATCGTGATTGTGCGGCGGCACGATGTTCTCCGCCCGGCGCAGAGATCGCTTTCGAAGAACGGTCGGGCGATCTGACACGACGATGCGCCGGGTCGACGAGAAGGTCAGTGAACGACCAAGAACGACACGGAACCGCCACGGATCGCCTCAAAAACATCGTCTCTGAGATGCTGTTGTACAACGGGACGAATTGCGGTGTCAAAATGAATCTTTTCAATCCCACAAGACGATTTCATGGCGAATCTATGGGGTTCGTGGCCACCTGCCATGACGGACGTTTGGGGTTGTAAAAAGATAGCCTTCCGATACCGGGAATCGAACCCGGGCCTTCTCGGTGAAAGCGAGAAATCCTAACCTCTGGACTATATCGGATATAGTCTGCGGATAGAATTCCGGCAAAAAAATGAGACTATATCCGCAGCAAATCGATGGTGCGTTGTCCTCGACGGTGGTCCTCGTATCGGAATTCGTGGTGTCGTGGCCGTCTTTCCGATCGATCTGGCGGTCGCGCCGTGGCACTGCGGGACTGTGGGCCACGGAGGCGCCAGCTCCATCGCGATGGCGCGCGAGGTCGTCAGTCAGCGGCGATTCGGATGTTGGGGCTTTCCGCGGGTACAGGTGGTCGAGAAGTTGCATGCATACACGGCCGTCGCATCGCCTCGGAAGATTTTATGAACCACTCCGCTGCCGGTGCATTCACGCCCTGCCCTTGCACGCTCTCCCTCCCAATTCACGCCCAGGAACCCCACCTACAGCAAGCAAGGGGCTCTCGTGACAGGTGATTACAGATTTCTGGTCAAAGCAACTGGGTGGAACTTTGATTCGAGAGCACTGCAATCTCCACGGTCGCGCATCGATGACAGGAAAGGCAGTGACGATTCGAAAGGAGATCGGCCAGACCTCCGTCCATGGGGCTCAACCCGTACCCGCGGGAGGTACCGCCGAAGCGCATGGCACGCATGGGCGTGAGAGATGTCGCAGCAGCCGCGTGGTGTGACAGGTCGAGGTCGAGCATGGAGGCATGGTAGGTACCCGTAGCCTTCCGAACCAGGGCGCGCCCACGGTACCTTCCATCGCGATGGCAGACGTCCCACCGATGACCCGTCTCGACTTCTGTACGTGTACGCTGCACCCGTCCATCGGGCCCCCCGCCAGTGCCAGCGATGATGATGACGATTGGGCCATGCGTGCCATGCCATGAGGGTGGCGGGGCGGGACCTTGGTGCCGACCGTCCGGGCAGAGACCCGTTGGGGCGCCGCCTCATGCCGCCAAGCGCGCTGGGCCGAGAAATCGCCGGACGGGGCCCGCATGCATGTGATATCCATTGGCAGGGCCCATCGACCTCAGCTATCGGCCGGCGGGTCAGCAGTGACGGCATCAACCTAGAAAATAAATTGCTATTTTTGGCCGCGCCCGGTGTAGATGTGAGGTTTGTTTGCGTCCCGGGGCGTGTGTGTTCAGGTGTCTCGTTACAGGATCCAGAGAGATACGATTGATGTCCATGGAGGATGGTCGTTCCTTGAGGAACGTGATTGAGTGATTCAGCCGCTTGAGTAGCATATCTAGCTGTAACATGGTCAAGGTGATCACTGCGTAATGATCAATCACAATTCAAGGCATCTGTGTGAAACAATCTTCGTGATGTGAAAGAAGTGCACAGGTGAAGATAAATCGCCTTGGACAGCGTTGCACAACATGCACTCCTGATATTTCCGGATCTCACGATCACTTCACGAGAATAAACCAAATCAATGAAAAAGCCCACACAGATCGATCCATAATGACCGCGTGAACATCCTCGCATGCTTCCTTGAATCAATTGTGTCAGGTTCATTAATAGAATGGGAGCGGGCTTGGTGCATGGCTCAGGGTTAGAGCCTTGAACCCTAAGGTGAACCCCACAGTAAACGCAGAATTTCCTGGTGATGGGCTTATCGATAAGAATCCACCACCAACACTGCAAAGCATCCCTTCCTGGGTCATGACCAGAAATGATGCTGTCAAACTCGCCGGACTGCTTGAATCCAAGTACAAGAGTAAAACAACGATGGCGACCCCTACAGGCGGGAAGGAACAACAAAGTCAGTCGCTATCATTGACCACACGCTCAATCCGCACTCAAAGAAGAATCCCTTTTCACTAACGCCTTCACTTTCCCACTGCACAGTCGACCTGACGCAGCTCTCCGCGCAGCAGCTGGCGCAGGTCAAGAAGCAGCTCGACGACGAAGTGCAGCACCTCACTACCTCCTATCAGAACCTGCGCGCCGCGCAGCAGAAGTTCCGGGATTGCGTGGCCAGCATCCGGGAGGGCGTCGAGCGGAGTGCGCAAGGTACGTATTCGTTTTCGCGGACGGCATGAGATCTTTCTCGCGCACTTTCTATACCTCTTGTTGCCGCTGATTTCCCCTGTTTTCACTCCCTGAGAACCCATCCTCACCCTCTTCGCCGGGAAAGACAGACACACACCCACTAACACTCCCCTTCTACCTCTCCACAGACAAACCGCTCCTCGTCCCGCTGACCTCCTCGCTCTACGTGCCGGGCACGCTCGCCGACACGCAGCACGTGCTGGTCGACGTCGGCACGGGCTTCTACGTCGAGAAGACGACCGCGGACGCGGCGACCTTCTATGCGGGCAAGGTCGCCGAGCTCGGCCGCAATGTGAAGGACTTGGAGACGATCGTGCAGGGCAAGGCGGGCAATCTGCGAGTCGTCGAGGAGGTGTTGCGGCAGAAGGTGCTGGCGGAGCAGGGGCAGGGCTCGCAGGGTGGGAAGGAGGTGGCGGCGGCGGCGTGAGGTGGTGGTGGCGGGGGTGGTGAGGAGGATGGTTGGAGGTGTGCAGGGCGGCGGTGGGGATGCGCTGCAGGTTGAGGGACTTCTACTAGGATCGTGTAGGATTTTCCATTACTTAGTGTAAGACGACGAGGATCATGAGGGGAAGGCATTTCTCTTGCACAGCACTATACATTATGCGGGCAGAAAATTGATATCCTGGAGAATTACAGGGAGCGTAAAAGAAAGGTTGTGTCTTGACGATCTGTGCCACTTCAGTCCGCTGCAATTAACATGCCTCAAAGGCCAGTATGGTTGGTTGTCAGCTCAAGAAACTCGTGCTACAATAATCAAAGTATAGCTTGCGAGAAATGGTATCCATCTGAAACGCCGATGCAGCATGTTCACGGCACATATAGCGATCTCTGGCCGATTGCTGCATGCTGTCTCTGTGCCGTAGTGAGGCATTCGTACTGAGCTATAAATAAGTGCCAGAGAAGCAAACGAATTGATGGAGAATTGATTAGGCTTCTGGCCGTCTGGCTGTTCTGTCGCCGCTCTGCCAATCAAAAGGCGACATTGCGTGCTCTCGTGGCGGAAGCAGCCGTGGGCCAGGAGGTCCCTGTCCCTGGCACCGTCTGACTGCAGCGAGACGACGCGTTCACCTATCGCGGCGGAAAGTTGTCCGCGGGAGCTGCCCGCCAAAAAGTTCATTGACGGACAAACCAGCAATCCATACCGCACACTGCCGGGCTCTCCGTCGTCGTTGACTTCTCCACCATCGAGTGATCCGGCTATCACTACCATTGAAACCTCGTGGACCGGTGACCAGTACCGGCAACCATCGCGGCGCATTCGCTCCGCGCGCAATCAACCCTCGACTCGCTATCAGGACCGCGCGCTCACCCTCACTTCACCAGCGGAACGCATGCCCACCACCAATGCCGACCGATAGCCGCACCGGCGCCCCTCACACGGACCGGTGAGACGTCCATGGCGTCCGACGATCCCGCGCGCCGGCGCGACCGCGCCGCCAGCAGCCACATCCCGCTGCAGACCATCCGCGACACCGGCAGCGGCGGCACCCCCGACCGGTTGGGCGAGCTGGCCCGGACCGAGTCCCACCGGCGCACCCTCAGCGAGCGCGCCGGCGACCTCTTCAGTGGTTCCCGATCCCCCGGCCGACAGGGCACCAGCTATGCGCGCATCGGTGGCCGCTCCCCGAGTCCGCCGAGTCCCTCCGCTGGGCGCAATGCCGCGCCGCTCTCCCCGATCGCGTTCGTTACTTCGCCCTCCGGCCAGCGCGAGCGGATTCCCGACGAGGAGGACGAGCGTGGCTCGCTCGAATCCGTCGAGGATCGCGGCGCCTTCCAGGCTGCTATCGGGTTCGCTGGTTTGAGCTTCAACGCCGACCCCAGCCCAGAGGATTCCGACTTGGAAGAATTCAACGAAGCGACCCCACCACGATTGGCGTCCGGCCGGCCGACGCGCGGACAACGAGACACGATGCGCTCGGCAGGTTCCTACGAGATGGAAGAGATGGACCCGGTGACGCCGCACGATCACGGCTCAACGTGGCTCTCGCCGAGTGGATACGGGGACGACGATGATACGGAGCCGTTGACAACCTCCTCCGCGGCGGGCTCCGTCGGCGGTTCGTCCGCGGGCCAGCGCCATGATAGACATGCAAGCACGCCGACTAAGAGCGGCATCAGTCTGCGTCTGCCGCTGGGGCCGCGCACGCGCAGCGCGGGAAGACTGGGGGACGACCTGCTCAGTCCGGACGGCGCGCGCACCTCCGGCACGGATCTCGGGCAGTCGCCGGTCCGGAGTCGCGCTCTTTCCGCCTCGGGCGAGTCGCCGCTGGTTCGGACGACGATCATGCTGCGGAAGATGTCCACCCGTGTGGTCAACCTGAGCAATGAGTCCGAGCTGGTCGAGCGCGATGTGCAGCGGAAACCGTCGGTCAACCGGCCGCGCGGCGACGTGCCGCATATCCACACGCAGGCAGTCGGGCCGGAGACGTTGGAGATGGGCATGGACGGCCAGACGGACAACGACGCGCTGCCGAAATCGCCCGTCAGCGAGAAAGGCCCACCCTCACCCACGACGCGCCCCTTCCCCTCACAGCTCCCTCCAATCGACCGGAATCCGCTGCGCGGCAAGTCGCTTGGTCTACTGTCGCCGGAAAACAAGCTCCGCCGCGCACTGCTCAACTTCCTCGTCCATCCCTTCGTCGAACCCATCATTCTTTTACTCATCATCACGCAAACGATCGTCCTCGCCATCGGGTCGTCGTCTAATGTCTACACTCATCCGCGCCCCACTGGCTGGGAAGGCGACTGGATGGACTGGGTCATCCTGTGCATCTTCATCGTGTACACGGTGGAGATCATCATCAAAGTTCTCGTGTCCGGCCTGATTTTCAATCCCACGGAGTACAGCACCATCGATCGGAACGTCGGCTTGCGGAAAGCGCTGCAGAAGAAAGCCAACGATCTGTTCGCGCTCCATCGAAAACCCTCGAAACGCGGCCTCGGCGCGAAAAAATCCGACTTTCAAGCCCCTGACTCCCTGCTCCGATCCTTCACGATCCAAGAATTCGACGCCGTGCCAGGTGGCTCGCGGCAGGCCCAGAAGAAGCGACTCGCGCACCGGGCCTTCCTGCGGCACTCCTTCAACCGCCTCGACTTCGTCGCCGTGGTCTCCTTTTGGATCAGCTTCGTGCTGGCCATCACGGGCATCGAGGCGCAGTACCAGGTCTACGTGTTCCGCATGATGAGCTGTCTGCGCATCCTGCGGTTGCTGGGCATCACGAGCGGCACCTCGGTCATCTTGCGCAGTCTGAAGCGCGCCGCGCCCACACTGCTCAACGTCGCGTTTCTCATCGGCTACTTCTGGCTGCTATTCGCCATCATCGGCGTGCAGACGTTTAAATCGAGTCTGCGGCGGCAGTGCACGTTCATGCCCAACACGCCGGAGAACTTCACCCAGAACACGCCGGAGCCGGCGGGCAACACGCAATTCTGCGGCGGCTGGCTCGCGCTCAACGGCAGCGAGATGCCGTGGTTGACGGCCGACGGGCAGAACGGGACGGACCAGCACAAGGGCTACCTCTGCCCAATGCTGTCCCAGTGCATCGAGGGCGAGAACCCGTACAACGGCACCGTCGGCTTCGACAACATCTTCTCCTCCGCCGAGATGGTCTTCGTCATCATGACCTCCAACACCTTCACGGATATCATGTACTACCTGACGGATTCGGATTACCTGCCGGCGGCGCTGTTCTTCGCGTTTGGAACCGTCATCCTGACGTTCTGGCTCGTGTCGCTGTTGATTGCCGTTATTACGTCCGCCTTCCAGATCATCCGCGAGGAGAGCCGGACGAGTGCTTTCACGAATAAGGAGGACCCGGCCGAGGACAACACAAGTCTGCATGGATCGTCCCATGCGGCGGACCAGCCGGGCAAGCGCCGCGTCGGACTGAAGTGGCTGTACCAGAAGAGTTATTGGTTCTGGATCGTGGTGATTGTTTTCGGGCTGGTCGTACAGAGTCTGCGCACGGATGTCATGAGTCCGGCGAAGACGGCGTTCCTGAGCAATACCGAGCTCATCATCACGTTGGTCCTGCTGCTGGAAATCGTCCTGCGGTGTGCGTCCGATTGGCGGGATTTCCCGCGCCATCGCCGGAACTGGTTCGATTTGTTCCTGGCCGTCGTCACGGCGATTATGCAGTTGCCGCCGATCAGATATTCGGGCACGCCTTATGCCTGGCTTACCATCTTTCAGATTCTGCGGATCTATCGCGTCGTCTTAGCGGTCGAGTTGACGCGCGATTTAATTCTGCTCGTGCTGCGGCACGTTTCGGGTATCCTGAACCTGATCATGTTCGTGTTTCTGCTGACCTTCCTGGCGTCCATCTTCGCTTCCCAGCTCTTCCGCGGCCAACTGCCGATCATCGACGAGGAAGGAAATTACACCCAAGTCACCTTCGCGACCATCTTCAACTCTTTCCTGGGTATGTACCAGATCATGTCCTCCGAAAACTGGACCGAGATCGTGTACAACGTCACGCGGTTTACGACGATCTACAACACCGCCTGGATCGGCGCTGCCTTTTTCATTCTCTGGTATATCCTATCGAACTTTATCGTCTTGAATATGTTCATTGCTGTCATTCAGGAGAATTTCGATGTATCCGAGGATCAGAAGCGCATGCAGCAGGTCCGCGCGTTCTTGCAGACGAAGGAGATGAGCTCCGCGGGTAGCGGTACGCTCTCGCTCTCGACCATCTTCAATTTCAACAAAATCCGGCGACAGGATCCGCTCGACTACGGCTCCGCAGCGACTGAGATGTTGCTCAAAGACGCCGTCGTCCGCGACTTTCTCGACGAGCAGATCGAGTATGAAGCCGCGGCCGTGGCGGCGAAGAAGCGCCACAGCGCCCGCTTCAGCAATACTCCCGCGGCGCGCATCGAGCTCTCGTGGGCCACTCGGCTGTGGCTGCGGCTGCGCGACCGGATCGTGCATAGCGAGCCGAATCCGTTCTACTCGCGCATGCAACTATCGAAGCCGCAGGAGGAACTGGATCCGCGCACCCTCGCCAAAGAGGTCATGATGGCCGCCGAGCAGCGGAAGCAGAACCAACGCGCGTACCTCCAGAAATACCCCAACTACAACGTCTCGCTGTTCATCTTTCGGCCCGAGAATCCCATCCGCCGCTTTTGTCAGCGGATCGTGGGTCCCGGTCGCGGCACGCGAATTCAGGGTGTGCCGCCGGATCCGACGACGTGGTATATCTTCTCGGCCTTCATTTACCTGGCCATCGTCGGCATGGTGTTGCTGGCTTGCGTCACCACCCCGCTGTTTCAACTCGAGTACTTCAAGGGAAACCGCGAAAATAAAGATATCAGTGATACGCGGAACTGGTTCATCTTCTCGGATATCGGCTTCGCGGCGCTGTTCACCATTGAGGCTGTGATCAAGGTCATCGCGGATGGCTTCTTCTTCACGCCGAATGCGTATTTCCACAGCTCGTGGGGCTTCATCGATGGTGTGGTGCTCATCACGCTGTGGGCGAACGTCTTCACCTCGCTCTTCGAGCCTGGGAGTGGATCTCGTGCGGTCGGTGCTTTCAAGGCGCTGAGAGCGCTGCGATTGCTGAACGTCAGCGATAGCGCGAGGGATACTTTCCACTCGGTCATCGTGCTCGGTGGTTGGAAAGTGCTCAGTGCGGCCTTTGTCTCGCTGAGTTTGCTCATCCCCTTCGCCATCTACGGTCTGAACCTCTTCGCGGGCAAGATGGACTGGTGCAACGACTGGCAGCAATACGACGTCGTCAATCTGACGGATTGCGTTGGCGAATCCATCCTTTCGCCGAACGGATGGGACATCATCGCGCCGCGCCGCGTGGCGCCGTACAATACCAACTACGACTTCAACTCGTTCGGCGACGCCCTTTTCCTGCTCTTCCAGATCGTCTCGCAAGAGGGCTGGGTCGATGTCATGTGGAGTGCGCAGTCTATCACGGGTGTCTTCACCCAGCCGGCGTGGTTCTCGCAAGAAGGCAATGCCGTGTTCTTCGTCGTGTTCAATTTGCTCGGAGCGGTTTTCGTTTTGACGCTGTTCGTTTCTGTGTTCATGCGCAACTATACCGAACAGACCGGTGTTGCTTTCTTGACGTCTGAACAGCGCTCCTGGCTCGAACTGCGGAAATTGCTGCGACAGGTCGCGCCGTCGAAACGACCGAATCGCCAGAAGCTTCGCCCGAGCTGGCAAGAGTGGTGCTATCGACGTGCAGTCACCAAGACCGGCCGATGGCAGCGTTTCGTCACGGGAGTCCTGATTGTGCATTTGATCCTGCTCTGCCTGGAGTACTATCCCGAGCCCATGTGGTGGACAATCACTCGCGCGGTCATCTTCTTCGCCTTCCTATGGGTATACATTGCCAACATTGCAATCCGCCTGCTTGGACTCTCGTGGACCCGTTTTCGACGCAGCGCTTGGGATATGTATGCGCTCATTGCAGTCTCAGCGACGATGATCACTGCCATTCTCAACTTTGGCAGAATGGACAAGAACATCTACGGCCAGGTGCATAAGTTGTTCCTGGTGGCGTTGGCCCTACTGCTCATTCCACGCAATAACCAGCTCGATCAATTATTCAAGACGGCCGCTGCAAGCTTGACGGCGATTGCGAATCTGCTCGCCACGTGGTTTGTCCTGTTCCTGGTCTACGCCATCGCCTTCACACAAGCCTTTGGTTTGACGCGATTCGGACCAAACGAGAGCGACAACATCAACTTTCGCACGGTCCCCAAAGCGCTGATCCTGCTCTTCCGCATGAGCGTCGGCGAAGGCTGGAATCAAATCATGATCGATTACGCGCGCATCGTGCCGCCCTACTGCACCGTCTCGGACAAGTACTACGACGGCGACTGCGGCAGCGCGCAGTGGTCCTATGCGCTCTTTGTGTCGTGGAACATCATCAGCATGTACATCTTCGTGAACTTGTTCATCTCATTGATCTTCGAGAGCTTTTCATACGTCTATCAGCGCAGCAGCGGGTTGTCCGTCATCAGCCGCGAGGAGATCCGCCGTTTCAAGCAGGCCTGGGCTGAGTTCGATCCTAACGGGACCGGCTACATCTCCAAGGAGGTCTTCCCGCGGTTTCTGGGCGAGCTGTCCGGCATTTTTGAAATGCGTATTTACGACGGCGACTTCACCATCAAGGCCTTGATCGAAGATTGCTGCGTCGGCACCTTCGCCGGAACCTCCGCGCTGCCCCTCGACCACGAGCCCATGAGACGCGAGATTGATCTGGCCAAGCTCAACCGCCGCCTCGCCGAGCTCCCCGTCGCCGAAATCCGCGCGCGCCGCGCCCGCATGAACACCTTCTACGAGGAGGTGCTCGTCTCGGCGGATCCGGACCGCGGCATCGCGTTTACCGCCCTCCTCATGATCCTGGCACATTACAAAGTCATCAACGACAGCAAGTCGCTGAAACTCGAAGAATTCCTGCGCCGGCGCGCCCGTCTGCAGCGCGTCGAGGAGGCCGTGCACCGCAACATCGTGGTCGGCTTCTTCGATACGCTTTACTGGTCCCGTCGGCTCCGTCGACTGCGCGAGTCCAAGGAGACCGGTCGCATGACCGCCGTGCCATCCTTCGGCGTGCCGGAGATTTTCGTGCAGGATGAGAGCAGCAGTGGACCCAATGCGCCGGAAGCCGGCGGGTCCACCGCCGCGCCCCGCCGTTTCGTCGACGTCCCCGCCGTCTCCATCACGACCGTCGACGCGTCGGACGACAGCGACGGGCCGGATGCGCCCTCGGTCGCCGACCCGCTCACTCGCAGCGGCGGCCGCTCGCGCGCGCTCAGCAGTAACAGCAGCAGCGGCGGCGGCAGCGGACTGCGCCACCGCAGCGGCTCGATCCAGCGCACGCCGAGTCCATCACCGCAAGGTCGCAGCGCACACCACCTCGACGACCCTGCCGTCCAGCAACACCTCTCGCCCTCGCACCGCCCCTCAACCTCGACCAGCAGCATCCAGCCCGACTGGCACTTCGCCGCGGCGATCGATCGGGCTTCTCCGCCGGGCAGTCCGCGACATAGCCATCAGCTCGGGGAGGCGGACGCTGCGGGTGCAATTGCAGGGAGCAGCGCGGCGACGGCCAGTGGCAGTGATTCCCCCGCGGCGGCGGCGGCGCGGAGTCGCGCGAATAGCGCCGTCAGTCAGAATGAGATGATGGGCATGTTTCAGGATTCGGCGTGGGGGCAGAGTATGCGCAGGAGTTTTACGATGAAGAGGGGGAGTCAGGAGGGGCGGAGGCCGAGTTCGTAGGATAAGGGGTGATCGATGAGGGACGAGTTCGAAGCAGAAAGAGGAGGGGGAAGAAAAGGACAGGAAAGATAAAAGGAGACTTTCAGCTCCTGGCGTTCAAGAAGTTCGGGCGAATCCTGGCGCAATCAAGGTATTACCTGGATGGAGATATTGCATTTTTAAAGGGCGTTCGCTTTTGTTCGAGATATTGCGCGGCTCCTGGTCTTCATTGGACTCTTTGGCCACGAGTTAAGAGAGCACATTACGGTCTTTGCTTTGGGAGGGTCTTTTTCTATCAGGTTTAGCGGTTCGGAGCATCGATATATACCATACCTGTTTCGGTTTTTCTTCATCTTTTACAGCGATACAGGCCACGTCTCGGCTACGATGCGACTGATGGGCCCATGCTGGCGGTATAGGTTGCTAATTGCATCTGAATCTTCATATGTCGAAAGCGAGTTAAGTGGCAGTGTACGTGCTCGGACTTGATGGGTCTCCGCCGTTGTGCTGATGCCGATCTATAGCGAGATGCTGGTTGTCAGTGGGTCTGATGACGTTTCCGGAATATAGCGATCGTCCTGTCAGAGTTGTCGTTATGGAAACATGCCCGCAGCACGATCGGTTCCATGACGCGTTTTTGGTTGGAAGGTAATCTCGCTCGGACTTTTTATGTAAGGCTGAATGGCGACTATACTGTGGCGCAGGCTATGGATCTTCATGCCGCTCTCGCCATCTTCGTGTCCTGTCCACGTCAGAAAGGGATGACCGTACCAGTGGCACCCTCCGTCTCCCCTGCATCCTGTCATTTCCTGTAAGAAAAGGGGATCGATGGCATTTACCACGTGGGCTCCTGGCAGTCAGCGACCAGGCGACCTGCACCCAGGCGACCTGCACCCAAAGCACCCCGGAAGCATGATCATCATGTTCCGAATCACGGAAGCATCACGGGCATCTCCGCCCTCACCGCCATTGCCGCTGCCGCTGACCTGACTGCCAACTCGCCAGCCTGCCTGTCCCCGCTCGCGGTACTAACGGCGGCGAGACTTGCACAAAGGCTAGCGGACGCTGCGATCTCCACCACCAGCGACAAGCCTTGGCGGCGGCGGCGACTCACACAGGAGGAAGTCGTCGGCGTAGATGCGGGACACTACTGGGTGGCCGCATTGGCGGCGTCGTGGAGCGGTGGTCCCGGGCTCCGCGATGTCCGCCGTCGCAGCGGGCGCCGTGCGATAGAAAGCTCGCTCTTGAACGCGTGCGCGCGCGCCGCGAGGCGAGGATCCTTTGATCGGCATCTCTGATCTATCGTCCGAGCGATGATTGCGAGCAAAATTGGTGGTTTCCGCTGTTGTCGTGGCTGATCAAAGCATGCATTGTGGCGGTGGAGGCCTGTTGAGCCACCATCTGGCGGGCGGAGATGCTGATAGTGACAGGAACGGGATCATTGGCGAGAAGCGTGTACGAGCGCACTCGATGCCGGAAGAGGAGCTTTTGCCGGCATTTTCACGCGTCGATATATTAAATTCAATCTAATCGATATATCGATTGCAGCTCCCGGTCCGCCGGTTCATGGGCGGGAGTGACTAAGCCGGCGAATGCAGCTGCCTTCCAATTTTCGACCCGGCTTCCGTGGCATCGCGTCTCGCGATCCGCAGACATGCCAGTTGGTGTTACCCCAATATGCAGGAGAAGTGCAGGGAAGGTCTGGAGAGACGCCTCCTGCTCACTGATAATGATAACAATCAGGTGGGGATCTACGGCTTTTTCTTTGTCTCATTCTTCTTCTCCATGACAACCTTTTCCCTTTCCTTGCATCCCCTTCACCTCACGTTCTGTTGGTCACCGCCAGCTTGTCTGGTACGCTCATTTCATCACCGCAACGTCTGTAACCACAGGTCGAGCAGCACGACTGCGGCGTGTCTGCATAAGGCCAATTGGTTGGGCCAGACCACCTGCGTCGTCCGCCCATCAAGAAACGCTTCCTGAAGAGCAACGCCAGCAACACTGGTTCGGTGGGAAACTACCGAGATTGAGACTCCCCTGTATCCGTGGCAGCTGGACCGAATCGGGGCACTCACGACACACCACATCGTCCCACGTCTTCCGACTGGGCATCAGGAAACCGCTCATCCTCACCGCATCCGGCCGGACAAGGACGATCGACCCGCATCATCCTCACGCAAAGCAACCAACCGGGGCATACGTGTGACAGCTGTGTCGTCCACACCCTCGGAATTCCCACCCACTGGCTCTTCGTCCCGCCCAACGTGTTCGGATTGGCGAGATTCCCTTTCCAGCGTGTCGAGTCTGCGGTGATTTTGGTCCCTGCAGGACTGTAGCCAGCCAGGTGCAGCAGCGCGCCGGAAGTTCTTTGGTCGAGCCGGACACGCGCAGAAACACACGCGCAAGCAGCCGTTAGGCCTCCTTGCCATCTGCATTTTTTTTGCTCTCGCCTTTCCCTCACTCTCCTCTCTTTGGCTTCTGGACCACCACGTCTACGGACAGGGTTTGCGATTATTGTTCCCATTCATTTTCTGGCGCCAGGGTCGATTCTCCAGCCACGGGTTTCCTTTCTTGTTCTTCACTTCCTGAGACACTCGACACGAGATCGAATATCTGCGTTGTAATCATCTTCCATTCTTTCTAAGTGCGACGAAAACGACTCCCGGCACATCTTCTGCTGCTTTCACTTCGCTCCTTGATCCTTGCACACGCCTACCGGTTACGAATAATTGTACGACACGAACAACAACACTGGTATCGGCATCTCTGAGCCCGTAACACGACGACTACTACGGGAAGACCACACTCGTTTTCTCGTGCGACCTAGCCGAATTCTATCGGCCACCAGAAGACAACCTTATCTTATCCCGACTAACTTCACCCTGCGCTTCGAGACGAGGCCGTGTATGAAAGACCAACAATTGCTCTACTCAAACTCAAAACACCGACCACAAACCAACATCGACCATGTCGATGCCCTCGACTCCAACAGCAGCCTCCGCTCCGGCATTCTCCTTAGGCGGCAGCATGTCCCTCCGCCGCACGCTCTCTCCAAAAGCCTCTCTCCGCCGTCTCCGCACTGTCTTCACGCTCTCGCCGAAAGGCAGCCACGACAGCTTGAACAAGCACTCGACCGGTCGACCGGGTACCGCGCCCTCGTCCGGCGTCGGCTCCGCCGTCTCTCCAACTTTCTCCTCGCCGCTCGCCAGCAGCACCTCGACCCACTTCACCGGCCCGACCCTCGACCTCGACATCCTCAGCAACTCGTACAGTAACCGCTCTTGCTCCTCCCTCAGCGGGGCGAGCGCCTCCGGCACGCGGT
This sequence comes from Ramichloridium luteum, assembly GCA_002368545.1. NCBI lineage: Eukaryota > Fungi > Ascomycota > Dothideomycetes > Mycosphaerellales > Dissoconiaceae > Ramichloridium > Ramichloridium luteum. The sequence continues at coordinate 361,266 of MTSC01000004.1, forward strand.
ACCCCTCCACCAGCCAACCCTCCAACGTCGGCGCTCCGAGCTCCAAAGCTCCCATCTCCCCCACCGCCGCCGCCAACACCACCCCACCTCTCCCCCTCGCCTCCGTCGCCGCCGTCCACCGACGCCCGACCCGCCGCTCCTCCCTTGCCAATATGGAACTCCACCGACGTGCGATCCGGCGGCAGAAGAGCGCGTGGGAGCTCGAGCGGGATGCGGAGAGGAGGATGCATGGGGCTGATGCGCTGTGTGGACTGGTGGAGCCCCGGCCGGAGGTCGGAATTGGGGGTGGGTTGGCCTGGGGTGGGATTGAGGAGGTTTTGAGGGGATGTTGAATGGAGTTTGAGGAAGTGTTTGAGAGGCTGACAGTATGGGAGTGCGCGATGGTGACGAGTCTATTGAGTGGGGAGGACGAAGGAACGCGAAAACGGTGGGCACGGTTTCATCCGTCGGGGGACGAAAAGATTTTTTTGGATATGGCGCCGTTTCGATGGGGAGTTTGATCAGGTTGTGCTATTCTGGGGGCACTGCGGTCTCACAGGGGTGGAAAAGGCCCCCTTTCGCCTTTCTTTTTTTTGTCTTTCATTTACATCCTTTCCCTTTTTCTTTCTTCGCGATGATATCCAGCCTGTCAATCTCACACGCGACAGTGGTGTCGAAAGACGCTGCGGCGGTGGGTTGGGGGGTTTAAACCAATGCAATGATTACTTTGATTGATTGTGGTGGACCAGGACTTGGATCCTGTTGTTCTTTCATCATATGTTCCTGTTTCCTGTACGATATCTATGGTCTCTGGCCGTTCGTCCCGGCGGGGTGGCTGCAACCATTACTCAGCTGCTGTACGCGACGACCACCTCTGCCATTGCCATCTTCAAGTGATCCACCTCTCTTCCCACTCTCTGATTTTCTCCTCGTCTCGTCGAACGCAATCTCTATAAATCCTATATCCTGATACGCAGATCGTCCCGGCTCTGATGAGTCACGATGGCGAGGTTGCAACCTTTCACGACCGCAGTTGGCGGCCTCAGCTGATCGCGGTCATGCTGTTGGCGGAGCAGAGCAGACGGCAGCTTCGCAGCCTTGTGACGGAACATGACTTTTAAGACACACGAAGAACCGCACAAAAACACAAGACCAGACGACATGAGCTCAATATTAGACTGGACCTATTGAAACGATTTCTGAGAAAGGAGAAGAAATATCTCTCATTCGACGCTGACTTCTCCGGCCCACTTTGCGAGCGCCACGATGCGCCTCATCCACACCACCGGCCTCACGCTCCACGAATTCTGGGACGCCGCGATCCCACCCTACGCGATCCTGTCGCACTGCTGGGACGGCGAGGATGAAGTGACGTTTCAGGAATTCTCCGCTCCGACCGATGCCATTCGCCAGAGATCCGGATTCCGCAAGATCGCGCGGTGCTGCGCGCAGGCCCGCGCGCATGGCTATGCATGGGCCTGGGTCGACACGTGCTGCATCGACAAAACCAGCAGCGCGGAGCTCAGCGAGGCGATTAATTCCATGTGGAAGTGGTATGAGGAGGCCGGGGTCTGTTATGTGTTCTTAGATGATTTGAGAAGTCCCGGTGCTGGTGACGGTGGTGGGGATCTGAGCGGATGTCGCTGGTTTACCCGCGGCTGGACGTTGCAGGAGCTCATCGCGCCACGGGAGGTGATCTTCTACAATGCGCATGGCCATGTGCTTGGCACGAAGAACGACCTCGCGGCCGAACTCGCCGCGATCACGGGAATCCCGCGCGGCGTCCTCGAGGATGACACCGGCCTCGCGCGGCGTCGGATGTGCGCGGCGGCGCGCATGAGCTGGGCGGCGTCCCGCCAGACGAGTCGGGCAGAGGATACGGCGTATTGTCTGTTGGGACTCTTCGATATCGCGATGCCGTTATTGTACGGGGAAGGTCGCGCGCGGGCGTTCCGCCGACTACAGGAAGCGATCCTGGCGTCCTCCTCGCGGGACGAGTCGTTGCTCGCGTGGAGCACGGAAACGTCGGATCCTCGTGGCATGCTCGCCGACTCGCCGGCCGAGTTCGTGCATGCGGGAAATTACGTGCTTCTGCCGGCGATGAATCGCCCGCCGGTGCGGGTAACGAATCGCGGCATTGAAGTCATGTATAACCCGATGAATGCGGACAATGGGTGGACGAAGTGGACATATCCATTTGGGAGCATCGGCAGCGCGAATACGTGGCGGTTCCGGGATAATGAGGTCGTGCATTTCCGGTTGGCCTGCGCGGAGATTCTACCGGAGTCAGGCGGCGATGGCAGTGATGACGACGGATCACAGCAGCGACATGCACCTCACATCAGCACAAGAAGACGACCACCACGTCGAACCTTCAGGCAACGCCATCTCCCACCGCCAGGATCTCCCAGCATTCACTACCTCTACCTCCACCTGCAATACACCTTCTTCCACGGCTGGTCGCGCATCAATCCCGACCGACACCTCGTACGATCCGAGGCGCCGATCGACGGCGGCATCTTCTCGAACGACCTCTCCTTCTACCACGCCCTCACAGTCGAAGACCCTCGAGACATGAACGTGGTCCGTGGCGGGGGCGGTTCTGCCGGTGGCGTCTCACCCACCAACACCGCCTCCGCGGACGACCTTCGCCTCTTCGACCCCAACTACCTCATTAAGCGGTACTACGACGACTCCCGCGCGAAGCAGTTCCTCGCCATCACGCAAGCGTTCTTCCTCACGACGATCGGCTCGATTGCGGCGTGGTTGACGTTGGCGGAGTTGGCGGGCGTCGGGCGCGGCACGGCGGTGGCGTTGTGCTTTGCGTTTGCGTTTGTCAAGAGTCGTGATCCGGTCATGTTCGTGTTGTGGATGGTTTCGTTGGGAGGGGTGTTGGGGACGGCGAAGTTGGGAAGTTTGTTGCTCTTTGGGAGTGCGGGACCGGAAGGCAGTGTTTGGGCTGGGGCAGAGGAGAGGATACGGGAGGGGATGGGGTTGACGCAGAAGAATTAGTTGTGGTGAATCGATCAATGCAGGATGATGTTTGTCGCGAGGGAGTTGTTCTCCACATATTTGACTACAAACGTCGATCCTGAATTTTCCTCGCAAAATGCCGCTCGATGTAAGCCTGCATCGCCTGACCGGTCAAGCGACAGAGCAGATGGCAGCCCGCCTGTCGACGTTGCTCGATCTCATTGGTGATCTTCCGTGCCTGGTGTGCCGGCTTTCCCGACTTTGCTTTGCTGTGCCGCAATTCCTGCCGGATTTCCGTCTCACGGCAGGGGGCTGAAAGTCTTACTCGTGCGTGAATTTCTCCTTCTTGTTTCGACCCGCAACTCTTGAGCGAGGAAGAATGAGAGAACAAAAGAGCGATCAGTCTATTCCGTATCATGTTTGTACGATACTTTTCACATCGCATCCTCATGGTTCAATAATAGAAAACAGTTGAGATGGCCCCGCAACGTGTAACCTTAGTGTAGTGGGAACTTTATCTGGAAGCCAAGTCTGGAAGCCAAGTCACGAAGCTTAACTTATCGTGAACGAAGGTCTTGAGCATCATCATCGCCTTATGAACATCACTGGATATCCGGCAGTCGTATAGTCTCTGATAAGGTTGCTCTGGGAACGTTGCGCCGACTTCCGGGTCCGTACTGCGTGATCTTCGCATCAACAGAACCAGTGTGCCGTGATGTCATGCTTTTGCAGAGAGATAGAGTTTGTGGAAAGGCCCGGCGAATCGAGCGACTGTCCTTCCTATGCTCTATAGATAAATTTCCCCCGCGCCTCCCGGAGGAGGTATATATCGTCCGGAGCTTTGTGTTGTGTCTCTTCACGACCGTCCATCTTCGTCCTCTCAAGTATTCCGCCCACATAATGTTTCCCGTGGCGGATCTGATTGCGCTTCTGCCAGATTTTGTTTATCCTGAGGTATGGCTAGCCTGTCCTTGCGAATTATATGACACTCCACAGCCCTTTCCTCTCATCTGTATTGTTGGAATTCCGCTACGTGGACTTTGGCTCGCTATTATCTGGTCATGCATATTTCTGGCGATCACGTTCCGCCAAAAGGCCCATCCCAGAGGGTTGTCCCCGTCACCCAAGAGATTCACCCCAGGGATCCTCGCATTCGCCAATGAAGAGCATCGGAAGGCAAAGTGGTTCGACTTCTGGGTCATACCGGCAGTTATCGCATTTTTCGTCGTGGAATGGTACATGGTGGCTTACGTCACGTCGGCCACGGGTTGGCGCTGGATGATCCTGGGAATCTGCGCATCACCGCCATCAGCTAAAAGTCTGTCGATGATGTGGAGCTACGCTGCGCTCCTCACCCATGTTGCAAGTCTGGACTCCCGCGAGAAAACCGAACATTATCCGCCGATGTACAACCTCCAGATACTTGCTCTCAAAGGTCTTAAGGCATCAAGCCGTGTCATCGTGGTCCAGACCGCGCTCTACCTCTCCTTGTTATACATTCCTGGTCTACAAAGGGCGATGCTGTCTAGCTTGTCATATCTGGTGTGTCGGTTTGATGGCGTCTGCGACTGAGTGCTCCTTGGCGTCTGCCGGAGCACTTTGCGGGCTGCTTAGCTTCAAACGGATGGCTGATTGAGCTTCAATATGCGGTGATCAGAAACGAATGATTTTGCATTTGAGGAGCGAAACACGAGTTTAATTCTATATAATCTTGCTCGGAGTTGTGTATCTATCCATCACTGAAGGGAGACTTCCAACTCGAGGTGGAGTCTGCGTGAGATAAAGTCAGAATAAACCCTTCGGCTGACGATTTGTGACTGCCTTGTACTCCAACTTACCGAACGGATAGTTATTCTGTCGCGCTCCGTCGTGATATGTTGTTGTCTTGGTCATACAAGCTCATTGCATCGAGCCTGCAGGTTCTCCATCCGTGCCGACATCTTGTACGCAGATCCGGTTCTCAATCCCAATTCCATAGCGTTCCACACCTTACGCTCCTCATTGTTCTCCAGCAACTTCGTCTCGAATGCTCGGTCATCAGGAAATTGTTCGTGGAGCAGAGCATTCCCGAAGTCGACTTTGAAGATCGTCGGCCAAGTCGAACCTTCAGGAGAAGCCGACTGGGAGCGATCGCTTTCGTTGTAGCCGACAACGATGTAATCATCAAGAATGGGATCAGGGTCGCAGACCCCACTGCTCTCTTCGTCGGCAATTAGAGAAAACACATCGGACCGAAATCTCACCAAGGTGGCACTCAATTGTGCCCGTTCGGCTTTTCTCGTGGGAGTGTCCGGTATATCGCGCAACTTACATGTAAGCTCCGCGAGTGACGTCCCGGGAATGTATTGTATAAGGATCCCGGGACAGTGGCTCGGGTCAAGACGATGCGCCCCACCCGAGGAAGTCCAGCAGAAGCGAACGCGATGATGAAGGATCGGGATTCGTGTCCCCTGCATCTCTTTCATGCGCTCGTATGCAAGACACTCCTTTCTGAATAGCTGCTCCATGTAGAAGTGTAGCCAGTGTTCGCGCTGGTTATTGCTGCGCACGTTAATCCCGGGATCAGGATTGGTAGCAAACTCCTCGCTCCATCTGCAAAAGTCTGCCTTTGATTCATCTTTGGCGAGGTACTGGATGTAGTCCGACTCAAACTCAGCATCCCAATGTCCAACGCCAGCGTAGGAGCGCGCATGAGCTGCAAAGCGTCGATCATATAGCTTAAGTACAAGATCAGGTGGATCTGCTTTCTGGGGCTGATCCGCTCGATCATTGCCATTTTGTAACATCTTGACCTTCATAACACAAGAGGCGGTTGTGCCTATACTCTTGATGATGGTGGCTTGGACATCCAAGTCGCCCTCTAGCAATCTAAGCGTGATGGTTTTCCCTCGCCGGTAGGGAAAGCTGCGGATAGTCATCAGATATCAGGAGAATTGTAACCAGATCATGTCCATACCTTTCGTCCATGGTCGAACAACCTCTTGTAATCAGAACAGAAACAAGAACCTTTTGATCTATCTTTACGGCGCATGCGTCAAGAAGTGTAAAAAGCCGAGGGATATCCTTCCGATAAACTCGGAGCCATCAATCGGACCGCCGGGGAAATTTATAAAGTTGCGCGATCAACCTTTGGGTGTGACAGGCGATAGCCGTGACACAAGCCATGAGGTGACCAGCACATGGTGAGCAGGCAGTCATCAGCAAGGTGACGAGCGACACCTTTGATGATTTAGATCCGGGCTTCTGGGATACTCGCACTATGGTAATACATCTCTTTACGCGGTTACCTAGGCAAAGGGCACTTGACATACTAGAAGAGCCTGCCAATAATCATAACATTACTAAAGCAACCCAACAAGCTTCTCGTGTCCGTCGTTACAGTCTGATGATATGCATCAGAGCCCGTCCATCTTGTTCGCAATTGAACTAGTATCGAAGCCAGTAATGATACGGGTACGAGCCTGCATCGCGTCATGAGGGTCGATAGGCTTTCGTCTTCATGACCCAAAGTTTCTCGCGACTGCTCCTCTTCCGTCAATATTTTCCATTGCGTGCTTTGCCACCAGTCTCTTTGCTCTAGGACTTGTTTGGGAAACGTTTGTTGAGCCCGTCTTCGTGCTTGTTTATCATTCCTTCATGCACGGCAATGTTAGTGTTTTGTCAATCTAGTTGCATTCCGTGCCGGTTGACCATCCTTTCATGGCTATCAAGAAAGGTCCCATACGTATCAAGCTTCTCCCTGTACTCTGATGTATCGCTCTTCAACTGCTTGAGTTGTTTCGCATACGCGAAGGTGTGCTTCTTGTGCCATGTTAGAAGTTCTCTGTGATTGTCGGCGATCTGCTTGCTATGCAACTGAATATTTTCCTCGCATTTGCCTAGCACTGTCTTGTGGCCATCGAGCTGCGCCTTGTGCTCGGCAAGCTGTGTTTTTTGATTGTTAAGCTTTGTCTCATTTCTGAGGATCTTTGTTGTATGCCCATCAGCTCGCGTGTCACACTGCAGGAGTCGTATCTCATGGTCAGCAAGTTTCTGGCTTTGTTCTTGGAGCTGCGCTCGCAATTCGTCGTTTTGGTGGTTGCATTCCTGAATCCTTGCCATGAGCTCAGTAATTCTGTTCTCTTGATTGCCGGCTTGAATTTTCCCCTCATCGATCATGCTCTCAAGCTCGTGATTGATCAGATCGCAGTCGGCTCTTGTTTCTGCAGTAGACTTTTTCACGGCATCGATCAACTTGCCTTGGTCAGTAATTTGCTTTTGGTGGCAAGTGATCTTGGCCATATGCTCCATGAACACGGAGTCAGACTTCTCAGTAAAACTCGCTGCGTGACTAGCCAGTCTTTGGGCCATCTCTTCCTCGAGGTCAGATATCTTATCCGTTAGACCAGGTAGAATATCATCGTCAATGAAGTCGGTGAGTTTTGCCTGGAGCTCTTTTTCCCATCTTGCCTTTCGGTCATCGTCAATGCCATTTTGTAGACGCAATGTCAGCTCCTGTTTCATTTCAGAACTCAGCTTCTTCGCGAGTTCTGGTGACAAGTCTCTCGCGACAGCATTTTTCAGCGTTGTCATCAGGACTCCGCCAAGCCAATGACAGTTATCCTCGTTGCTTGAACCTGGTAGCTTCGGTACACCGCTCTCTGAGACATTATCGGAAGTTGAGAGAGAGGGTATGTGTGCAGATCCGGTATTCCGCTCCGCCGCGGATGCCAATGTCTGTGCGTCACTTAACGGATCATCCTCAGAATCTTCTTTAGCTGCAACGACAGCTCGCGGGACTTTGCGACGCCTGTGAATTCACCAAATATTGTATCGTCAGATTCTAGATGACCTGGAGCAGGAGATACTAGAGGTTTACCTTGCTGGTGACTGGGTATGAATATCGCTGCTTTGTTGCCTCTTCCTTTCCCCTAAATTTGATCTGGTATGCGGAGAGGACGGTTTCAAGCCTTCATTTCTTTGGCGACTTGTCTGCTTGGTCCGCGCCATCTTTGCGCGTTCTACGTCTTGGATAGTCGGTGCTGGGATGGCCGATGCGGCCCTTGTATTACTGCTGTCGTTGTTGTTTTTGTCGTTGTGGAGAAGTTGATATTGCAGGGGAGGTCGGTTGGTTAAGCAACTGTGATCAAACAAGTTGAAAGAACGAGGGCGGGAGTGTGATTGATTAAAGCCAAGTTTAGAGTGAATGATGTGGCAAGCAGAGCTTGTGAAGCGGGATATGGCCCCATTCTCGCGGCGAAACTCATCCAGATTCTCTGCCATATGCCCGACCACAACTTGTGCCAGCACCTGCTGCACTTGTTTGAAATTGTCAGCTCGTACTAACAACGGTAGACCTTGCTTGACCTGTTTGATAAGATATCTTTAATGCTTTCCAAATACCTTTTGTACCTTTTCAGTCGTTCGGAATACTTTGGCACAAAGTGGTTTTCAAGGCCTCGCACCACCACCGACTTGAATTTCGCGTGAACGGCATCATGAAAATTATGGCTATCGGCAAGTTCCTCCACCAGTATAGCCACCCTCTCAGATACAACGTGCGCGACTACCTGAGGTCTCAAGGCTTCACGGAGAGCTTCTTTAAGCGTATTTGGAACCTTCTCGACTCCATAGAACAAGGCGAAAATCCCCTTGAGAGACGGTGTCAAGGCTTCCGCCAATACCATAAGCAAATCTTGACGGGATCGCAGGTGAAACTCCACGTCCTTTCCCTTCGGATTCAAACCAATCGGTGATTCCTTCTTTCAAATCTTCAGCCAAATGTGTCCCTACCAAACTCCGGTATAAGCCATTTGAGGACCTCTGCTCATGCCTTTGTACCCCGGCCATCTCGCGCTTGAGGGACTGCTTTTCTCGTGACTGTCTTCGTGCGAAATTTTCTGGAAACCTCAAGGTCACCGCTTTTGAAGCGGCCATATAAGGCCCAGTCGCGTCACCAGCGAGCCTAACGCTATCTCCGCGGTTTTCGACTCTTCAGCCACAGGCGCCGCCGCAGAACCCGTCACCGCAGTACATCCAGACTTCTCATACACTTGCAATATGCGTAGTTCGTCTTTTCCGCAAAGCCAACGCCTGACGCGGTCCCCCGGGATGGCCACGCTTGGTGCATGGAGCACACAGGAATTGGGTGGGCATGGCCTCATCGGCCTCCATGACGCGTCCAGCAGGATCACATGCACGTAGCATCTCGGCCACTTAATTACTCTGAGCACTCGGCTCCTCTCTGTACGCGAGATCTTCCCATTGCTTCCAGGTCTTTCTGGGAACGTACTGGAAGGCTTTGCGCGAGGTGGTCCGTGGGCGTCTTAAGGTGCTAGGTTGCGCACCCATGGCGGCTGCCTTGGCGACGTCGCTACTTCCGCCGTCATCTTTGTTGGGATCGAGTGGTGTAGGCAATTTGCTGGTATGTGCGATCAGACGGTTAGCGGGTTGCTGATGCCGTTCTTGACGGTTTGGCCCTTGACGCGTGTCTTACGCGTTGACCATTGATGTCTGGCATTGCGCGTGGCATCGTAGCTTATGGAAAAGGGATCATGTTGGTCAGAGAGAAGATGTATTGTTGAGCAATGCATTGAACAATTATATGCGCGCGCTGATCATTGCATTCCCTGGGCATGCCATGGACGAGGAGTGGCGCCAACCCGGCAGCTTTCACCCCGCTTCGGAGACAGTTCACTTTGTTTTGGCGAAAGGAATTCGTCGTCAGTTACCATATACTCTTTCCTCCGGCCCATCGATCCCAAAGAAAAACCCCGCCTGGGGGCGTGAATTCCATTGCGACAAAGAAGCCTGATTACATGTTCTGGGGTCAAATGTGTGGGTTCGGACCCTGCAGCTTGGAAGCTCATGCTCCGTCATCCATCACGCCAGTTCTCCCCATCCATTCCTGGCCCTGCGCATTGATCGATATTTGTCGGCCTTCGCCGGTATCAATACCACGTCTAAGCTGCGTGATCACCATAATCCCTTCTCCCAAGTATATAGACGAAGGCATCGACGCTTCCGCCTCTCAAACATCAGCACCTCTATAGCTTGGCGGCTTGGGCACGCTGGACGAGCCTGAAGGTTCTATCGGAGCCATTATCCCGTTCCACGGCCCTGGTATTATTCTCAGGATCAACACCGCAGCTCCTTTGATTAGATAGGTCTGCCCACACCTCCACCGCCAGCCGCGCCTCGAAGACACCACAGCTCGCGTCCTCTGCGGTCCAGAATTTCTCCACAACAAGTCCAGCAGCATTCAAGAGTTGTTCGTAATGCTTCTCCGTTCGCTCGGCGCCGCCATATGTCAACATGCAGATGTCCATGGCTGCAGTCACAGGGTCCACTTGAGCTTCGGGCACTATACGAGCAGCGAGCAAGAGTCGTGATTTCGCGCTCATGGCCGAGGCTTGATTCTTGAGAATATTCACGCATTTGACATCGGGCCAATCGCAGAGAATGTTGCGCATGTAGTAGAATGCGGCACCTGGGATTGCGTTCTCGTCAGCCGGTCTATCCAAGAAGCACACAGGCAGACGCGTGCAGCGGCATTCGCAAGTCCATACCCTTCACAGGTTGCGGGTCGAAGAAATTGTACCCCATTGTCTTAACCTTGCCAAAGAGTTCGTTGGGTAGCTCCGCAACGACGGACGGTTGGTCCTGCAATAAGATGTTGCTTTCCAGTGCCGGGCACTCCCTAAGAATCTCGCGCGACGCCTGACCTTTGCCGCCGCCGACATCAACCAGCAACTTCTGCTGTGGCTCACGCCGGCTGTCGGCCTCGATTGAACATCGCTCCTGGAATGGAAACATGCCCGTGACCGGGATTGCGAGATGCGCATTGCTGTCATTGAACACAGCAGCCTGTGCCGGATTCTTATCGAGAAATCCAAACATCGTATCATGGTGCACCGCTGCGAACGGGGTGTGACTTTGCTCCTCGCTCAGCTGAAAATGGTTGTCCTTGAGCCAGGTGTGCAGCGATCCGAACACGGGCAACCACAGGTCCCAGCCCATCTGCATATAGCTGCGCAGCCGCACATCCTTGAATGCGATTGACAGCGGCGAGTGCCGGTATGTGGCTAGGTCAACTTCTTCGAACACGCCAATGGCGGTCAAGGGTCGCATGAGTCGGATGACCAACCCTCTCTCCGCCCCAGAGCGGATTGCGAGGTCTTCGGCGGTCATGGGACGATCTTCTGGAAGATGCTGTTCGCGACAACTTAGTACCTCGCTCCACCAGAAGAATAAACTTTGCCCTTGCATACGTCTAAGAGTCCTATCTCGAAAACAGACCTGAGAGCCGTCATTGCGATGATGTTGCTGAACGCGCACTCGACAAGTGCACCGGCTTCCTGGATTGCGGCATTGCCCGATTCATCGTCGATGCGAAACCCCATTGTTCAGAGTCGAGACGTATGCGCTGCAACGTTGGAATTTGACGGGTATGAAAACGTTGGGGGCAGGTCCTCTGTATTGATATTCGATGGTGTATGCGAGCAGCGATCCGTTGAACACGCAGGTAAGTCCTCATGCAGGTACGAGGTGGAGCATGACCTATATATCCCTCTACGGCTGATCAACATCTTCCAAACAATAATAAATCGACGCCTGGTCTGCCGGGGCGTCCTCAATGCACCATTGCTTCGAGGTCCGCCACCGTATTCCCTAGCACGAAACTAAGAGGCCCCTTTCTTAATGAGTATCGGGCATGTTCCGTGAACCGAAAGCCCTGTTCAGTTTGTGGTCTGTGTCGAGTTTCTGAAGGTCACAGTGATCCACCAATTGGGACCGGAGTGAGGTTCGAGGTAGCACTAACCCGTACGCCTTACCTGGCGTTGGTGAGCGGGCGTACTGTATGTATGCTGGTAACTCTACTCCCCCGGTCTGCCGTGTGTGTTTCCCCGCGAAGTTTAGTCGGCACGCTTACAGGGTCCGAGCCCCATCCACTGCAGATCAGCGGCAGCTGCACAGCGTCACAAGTATAGCACATACCCTACCTCTATATGTCCAATTGTCATGAATTATGACACATACTCGAGGACGTCGCTGCATTATCGCAGCGCAACTGGTGTATTAAACACGTGAGCAAGCGGTCACGAAATCCTGCAACGTTGAGAACGAGTCGACGGTTCCATTGATTTGGTCGGCTAGGCTTTGCGAAGAAACCTTAACCAGACATTGTGCCAATCACCATGTCAGCAATTTGCGTCATATCATAAGATATAGCTATACGACCAACAAAACTTCCGCTAGCCAGGCACCGGCATAATATGCATGTATGTCCCAAAATTTGGTAGCTCGTCAATCTATCAATATACGTCACATGAGAGTGTATTTCAGCCTCGCGATATACGCAGGCCAATTATCACATGTACGAGCATTCCAACGCCGGGGAATGCGCGCATGACGTTCAAGACCGCGTAGCGGTGTCCTTAGACGGACCTCCTCTGAGCATGATTCATATGCGAGTTCCGGCAATTCTAAATATGCTACGGCCGCGCACCAGAAGCCTGATTTTTGAGTGCCGGAGTTGGCGCCCCGAACGAGTTCTTCCCAACGGTTCGTCGGCTGTTCTCGTATAAGGCTTTCCCGTTTCAGGCAATTGCCACGTATCAGCAACAATTGCAGTGCTATCAGGACTTGAGGTCTTTTTATCGACGTAACGTAGCGTGCCCGTGAGGTAGACTATCGCATAACTCCAGAGAATCCAAAATTTTGCCGGCATGTCGTCCGCGGACGAGGACTTTCTGTAGCTGGTAGTTATTCGCGTCCGCCATTAATGTGAACTATCTGACATTTGCGCTTACATGGACGTCCCTGTGCTGTCATGTGCATTCTCCATGCGTGCATTGGTTCCTTCTTGACAGACTTCTGGCGAGAAGTCCAACCATTCCCGACGGCCCCACCATGCTTTCTCGAGACGCAGCGTAGAGTTCGGACAAGCGTGTGTTTAATGATAAAATTTTAAAGATCTAGAAGCAATGATACACTGCCTGCCTCGTGTCTCTCGTTCGTGCCGTTGCTACTGTGGGCTTATGACGTGACACGATCAGTACAAAGTGCCGGTGGTCACAGAGACACGGTAGCCGGTTCAAGTATGAAAGTTGGCAAGTGAACAAGCATGCGACGACGCGTATTGATTCAATGAGTGACTATGGTGAATGTTGCTGTCGTGCCTTGTTGTCTATTATCCTTGAAACACAAAAACTTCTTATATCCTCCTTCAAGTGCCCCAGGCTCGTATCCATTCCTCCGATAGTCTCACCTATTACCATGTGGAGCCTGCCAAGGCACAGAGGTCGATCTCTGCTAGCGCACCACCAATGACCCATGTCTTGTCATTTGAAACGCGTGAAGACTCGATGCAGAGCTACACTGAGCACTCGACCCCCGTGTGATATCGAAGCTGCTGAGGGCACACCTTTGATCTAATAGAAGGATTGAAATGGTCTTTCATCACCTCAGCTGCTCTCATCATGATTTCGTGTTCTTGAGCGACTACTCGGGCGTATACGCGTCCGCGAATTTCTTCCCGTGCTTGCTGATCATTTCTTCTAACTTGACGATTCTTGACTCTTGCTTCTTGTACTGAGCTTCAAGCTCAACGAATAGCTGGTCGTAGCCCTTATGCTTTATATTGTGGCTCATAATGTCGGCACTGTGACCTTCGAGGTTGGTACTCAGCGCCGCAAAATCTGTAGCAAGTCTCTCGCGTTTGTCGTTATTCTCCTTGTCTCTATGTTCGAGGCGATGGAGATCCTTTGAGTGTTTGGTCAAGTTTCCTTTAAGGTCAACAAGCTCAGTCTTGACGGTCGCAATGAGCAACTTAGAGTCTTCTAACTGGCGGACCGATTTGACAGTGCCCGCTTCCGTTCCATGGTCCTTGATGATGTCGCAGAGTCGTCGCTCGTGGTCCGAGACAAAAAGGTCGGTGCCCTTTAATTTCCCTTCCAGTTCAGATATCCAGACCACAATATCTTCGATTGAATTAGTCCTCTGTGTTTTGTATCTCTCGTACTCAGTCTTATATTCGGCGATCATGGCATCCATCTTGCAGATGATCCCCTTCGCGTCATTGATCAGCTCCTTCCTCTTCTCGACCTCATGCTCGAGGTTTTTCTGGGTGGTTTTGACTTCGGACTTTAGTTTCCCAGCAAGGCCGTCTCGCATGGATGATTCACCTTCAATGCGTGTGAATTGGCCATTGAACTCTTCGCGTAAAGTGGCCAGTAGTTCGGTTTGGACGTCCTCTCGGATTCCGCGCGTCATTTGTTCGTGTAGGTCAGGTCCAAACAATTCGATCGCTCCAATTTTGATCTCGTGGATAATACTGTTGGTAAGCTTCGTTTGAACTGACGTAAAACATTTCATCATGCGGCTCGTAATTCCATGGAGATCTGAATCACAACATGGTGTTGATTGTCTTTGGAAATCATCGTCTTCGAGGTGGTGACGCTTCGAGATGCGTGACTGCTTAGAAGTCAACGCTTGGTGATTATCCGCAGCGGCCCCTTGCGCTTGGACCATTGAGTGATGCTGTTCAGGTTCTGGGTCTAGAGGCGGAGCAGGTGTGCGAGAAGGTGCTCTTACTTCGATCACGTCGTCCGCTGAACAAATTTTCTTCCTACAGGAATTCAGCGCCGCCCATGTATGCGAGAGCAATTGGAAGCCGTCGTCAACTTACCTAGGCGATGAAGGAGTTAGCGTGCGCTCCTCATCGAGCGACTTCCTCTTTCTGAACTCTGCCTTCCCGATTATGGAGGTGTTGTTATTGAATCTGCCCCTGTTGTTGCTCATCGTGCCTCACTTGCTTTAGAGCGTTGTAGTACGAGATCAGAAGGTGGAAAGGTTGAGCATATGTGGGATGAGTGAAGAAAATGGAGATATAGCCCAGATACTGCTTGTTGAGTGACAGCATGGTGTTATGATTCAGAAAGGCAGTGAGCGGTCATCCAATTACGTTGAGGTTGGAGTGGGTCCGATTGAAGAAAGCCCAGGTTCTCATGGAAACATCTTGAGGGTTATGTCACGAATCTGAAACAACCCCCGTTATGCGGCTATTTGCGACCAGGTCACGGCTGGCCATAAGTTTTTCTGGACTTGTAAGGTGCAAGTAACAAGCAATTGGCATAGGCTGGCGTTCTTGACCGATGTCCAGTGCAGTTGAGTCTAACAAGCGCGTCGCAAGAGGTTCCTGATCCGGTCGGTCGTACCTGTGCGAGCCTGCTACTCTTGCTCTCTTTGTAGATAAGGGGGCTCAATAATTCCTAAGCATGTTCCCTAGAAACAGATTAGTGATGCCGCACGCAGAGATGCGCTCGGCGTCGATGAACAGGAAGATTGAGCTTATACTAAAGTGGCATGATTGGACTCGCTACATGCTCCTCTCTTGCTGCCAGCACGCGTTTGTGCGAATGGAGTACATGATATATCAAGTTCAGGTTTAGCTCTGCTTACTGTGATGGAAAAATCAGTTCGTTATGCAGATGAATGTTACTTGACGAGATATGTTCGTGCATCGGATAAAATGCTACCCTACTTTATATCACGTAACACAACATTTGTGGGCAGACACGCCGTAGCTGAAATGCAGTTCGATATGCGTTCCTCCAACACGAAGCGATTAATACTTGGAACCCGTTAACTCATGCTGCTGTTTAATACATGCATAGGGTGTGATTCGGCATAAATTAGTGTTCGACTCATCTTTGAATTGTACAAAGTTTCGATGCAATATATACGTAGCTAGAGCCATCGCGATATATGCTTTACTTGCAATCATTGCATAACAACACCCGAATCGATTGAATCATAATGTCACTTGCGGTGCCCAATCAAATCGTTTGCAACCGGCATTGGGATCGTTTCAACTTTGCCTGCTTATCATTGCATGGGAGAGCTCATGTCGCAGGGTGTTGCGTTAGTGTCGTACAAGCCTTTGCAGGGATCTGGCAGGTCCCCACGCGTTCCTGACCCAGCGCGTCGGCCGGTGAAAGCCTATCGCGCCCCCACCGACATCATCACACCTTCTGCCGACCACCGCCGCCCACATTGCTGCCTGCGCACAACGCCCCATTCACCCATTCCCTTATCTTGCTACTCAAGTCGCCGTTTCCGCACCGCGCTCCGCCATGTCTAACGATACCGAAGGAGACAGCCGCATGCTGTCGTCGCCCGAAGCCTCCGACCACGATACCCCCACCAGCCAGCAGCTACCGGACCCCGCCACTTTGTCTCCACCGCCGTCCCAGCCGCGCGGAATGCCGATCAGCGCGTCTGGATCCTCGGTCGCGAACTCGAATGGGAAGCGACCGTTGAACACGATTAGTAATGGCGCAGATGATGCGGAAGGTATGGTCTGAAAACGAAAGAGTGAGATGCGCAGGGAAAAGAGAAGACGTTGCTCTGACACAATGCACTTGAACTCAGAGATCGCGAACATGGCGAACAATTCCGCCTCCACATCGAAGCTTCGCGCGGATTTCCCAGTGAGGACGCACCAGCAGAGCGGATACGCGTGGTCGCGCGCGGAGGAGGAGCCGGGGTACTCGTGGTTGAACCAGAAGGCGGCGGACGAGGCAGCGCGTGCGTGGGACGCTTTGGTGCACAAGGATGCCATGGTCAAGAGTAAGTTAGAGGCATTATGGATAGAGGAATGAATACGTGAAAAGGTATCTTCGAGCTGACAATGGGCGCCAGACCGGTACGGGGATGTTTTTGCCATGGTGGAGAAGGAGAGGGCTGCCGGGACGGCGCGGTAGAGTGACTATCGCGAAAGAAACAGGTCAACCTTTAACTTTCCGACGTCGTCATTCAATCCACACTCCACTGCCTCACGACATCATCGAGGTATGGTCTCGCCCACTGCTAGCACTTCTCAGCCTACGCATACGACGGGTCGCTCCAAGCTTCGGCTTCCATCGAGGAGGCAGCATTCACAACACCACGAATCTCAGACATCGGAAACATTCTCATGCGAGTGACCACTTCACCTGGAAATATCTCGCAGCTCTCCGAAATGTCATTCCGACAAATCGGCGAGTGGTGGAAAGAACCACATCGGCTCATTGATGAAGGATTGGTGGATCCATTCCGGTATGAGGGAGAGTCAAGGAATTTGAAAGGATGACAAGTATTTATGACTGGGATTCAAAAGCACGACGTACGCACCCAGCACTTTTATGATACCAAACAACAATTCACGAGCCAGAGCCATCGAACCAAAATCGTCAAAAGTTTCAAACCACCAAGAAAACCTTCGTTCCCCTCCATTTCCGTACCACTACTTCTTCTCCCCACTGATCTCCCATAGCCGCTCAAACTTCTCCCGAATATCTTCCGGGTGCACGTACCGGCCGGTGCGGTCGGCGAAGATGCTCGCGATGCGCCGCCAAGTCCAGTCACGCTCGCGCCGCATGATTCCCGCCAGGCAGCATAGCTCGTCGAGCGTGAAAAGGTCGTCTTCGTAGAGGGTTTGCCATTCGCGGAGGGTGAAGCGGACGCCACTGCTGGATGTCGAGGTGGTGGGGCAGACGGAGGTGGCTTTGCTTGGCTTGAATGGAGGAGGCGGTGCTGGTGGCGAGGGCGGCTTGATGGTTGGCTTTGGGTCGGGTTTGGGTGGAGATCTGGGCGCCGCTTTGATGTTCTTTGCTCGTTTCTCAGGTCGCTTCTTGTCTTTCCCAACCTTAACCTTATTTCCCTGCTGTTGATTCTCAGCAGCATCTGCTTCGCCGTTATTCGCCTTCGCCTGCTCGTTACCGGCACCTGCAGCACCGCCACCAACGTCCTTGAAGCGCTTCTTGAGGGATGCCTGCGAACGGCTCATGGCTGCCGCTATCTCTCGCCAGGTCTTGCCTTCTGCCTTCATCCTCTTTAGTGTCGCATCTTCTTCTGGAGTGTACCCTGCATCGTTGGCGATCGTGTTCGCGTTCGCGTTGGTGGCGTTTTGGTTGTTGTGCTCAGCGGCAGGGGGAGGTCCATCATTACCTCCGCCGCCTTCGCCTCCGCCTCCGCCTCCGCCTCCCGAGCCTTTTGACGACTTGGGCTTACCACCTTTCCGCTCGTCTTTGCCCTTGTTCTTCTTCTGGCGCTGATCATTTGACGTGTTTGGCTTCTGGTAATCTCCAGCCTGCTTCTTTCCACCAGTGGTGTCTTGACGTTTCGGGAGACTCGAACTTTGAAACGGTCTGATGTTGCTAGCGGGGTCGCTTCGACGAACGGCGACGAGTTGACCCCAAAGGTTTCTTCGGCATTCACTCTGGGTGTTACCCATAGATGACTATTGGCAGTCAGCATTCAGTTACAAGTCTGTCGGGTAAGAGCGATCTGTGCATGTTGCACATAAGTGAGTCTTCGCAGACAAGTTCGTTGCGGTTGACAACCTCTGCCCTCCACTTCGTATAGAACATTGACATGTGATATTCACTCCCACGTACTTCGCAAGTCTTCGCACGAGTGCGCGGTCTCGAGAGCAGCGTCTCAGCCAGCGAGATGTCCGGCAGCTGATCGATCGGTGGAAGGTTGCTGACGTTGATGGCTTTCGCAGCGATCCAGGTCGCTATTCGTGTCATGCTCACGATATTTGTTTTAAATGAAAAGGACTCTGAGAGTCGTTGGCAGGATAAAAGAGCTTCGCAGCAGTAGAGAGTACGAAATACAACATCGCAGTCCTGATTTATGTTGCGCTTCCATCCGGTGAATCATTGCGACGGGTTTGCCTCAGCGTGGCTGGGATGACATTCAACAAATACTTGCCCATTGTGGTTTGCACGTTCACGAATACAGCCGCGCAATATTCGATTGCGCCATGTTTGGTTGTGTCTGTGTGTCACATAATATTTGCGAGGCCATGGAGAACCACATACATCAGGTCAAACTTTTATCGAATGTGGCTGCGAACTCATCTCCGGTTAAAGTTCAGCCCGCCCCATCAGCCTACACATCTCAGAGTCATAGAAGTAATGAGATCTTCGTCGCGCGAGACTGATCCGGATTTCAGTAAGTCGCAAGGATGTCATCGCGAGCATTCTTGAATCAGAATAGCTTCAAACGTGGACATTATTTACTTGATCTGACCAAAGTGTCGTGACCGCCCCAATACTCCGCCCTGAATGAGAGTATGAATTCAATTGAATTGTTCCAAGTCGCAGAACGAGATGCAATTGCGATTTTCACGTTGGATGATGCAGCATTGACGAGTGAAGCAAACGAAGGAGTGAAGTGGAACTTCCGCAGACGCCAAGCCGCAACCCGCTGGACTGCGCCAGCCAATCAGCGCCACAGGGGGTCCGGCCGCAGCGCAGCTCGCGTGCGGACACGACACCCAGAAGAATAATTCCAAGGAACTCGTTCCCATCGAAGGACCAGGCGACACGACAACCTCACTTCTTTCGCACAACGACAAGCCTACCGGCAAACTCGACAATCAAGATGCTGGTGCGATTCTTCCTGGCGCTGCTAGGCCTGCTGGCTGCAGCGACACATGCACACAACATCCCGCTGCGGGCGCATTCGAAGGAATGCTTCTTCGAGGAGCTGCACAAGGAGGATAAGATGACGGTCACATTCCAGGTCGGCGACCGGGAGAATGGACCCAGCGGAAACCTCGATATCGACTTCTGGGTATGAAACCCTCTCACCGGCGATCCAATGGCATCAGAAAGAGCGAGGAGCACTTTGCGGCAGAGGATTGGAAATTAGGAAATGTGTTCAAAAGGCTGATGGGCTATCGCGGTACAGATCAAATCACCAAACAGGAACTACCAGGTTCTCCAAAAGGCCGTCAGCTCCGGTGATCACACCTTCGAGGCCGGCTTCGACGGCAAGTACGAATACTGCTTCAGCAACGATGCATGGTCATCGACCTCGAAGGAGGTCAGCTTCAACGTGCACGGTATCGTGTACGTGCCGGAGGACCAAGTACCGAAAGATCCCCTAGAGCAAGAAGGTAAGCCTCCGGATATCCCTGTCGCGACAGCAGGTACAACATAAAAGCCGGACGAACCCATTCACTAACCTCCGCGCCCCTCCGCCTCACGGGGCCCCGCGCTTGCCCACAGTCCGCGTCACGACCGATCTCCTGAACCTCGTGCGCGACGAACAATCGTACATCGTCATCCGCGAGCGCACACACCGCAACACGGCCGAGAGCACAAACGGGCGCGTCAAGTGGTGGAGCATCTTCCAGCTCGGCGTCATCATAGGCGAGGGCGTATTCCAGGTCTGGTGGCTGAAGCGCTTCTTCGAGGTGAAAGACCCCGGCCGGCCGTCGTTCAACCGGGGCGCTCTGGGCTGATTTGAATCCTTCGCGGGGTTTCGCGATTTTAGGTCAAGCACGTCGTTTGAAACCATTTCATCCGCACGCTTTTACGCCTCAAGAGGAGTTCAGTGGAGGGGGGAAAGAGAAAACGGTTTGGGCGCATGCGAAGGCGGGACACAGTCGGCTTTCAGAATCGACCTCATCAGCGAACCGGCACGGTGTTATATTCAGGTCTCGTGGATTTGATGGGTGGCGCAAGAGGATATCACGCAGCCATGGAGAACGAACTTGAGGCAGACTATGAAAAAATGCATCAATGCTCTCCAAACTCATCTTTTTCATTACATCATGTCGTTCATTCCTTACAAGAGTCCCCAAGAACTTTCATGAATGCTTCGTTGAACATCCATGATCATGAGGGCCCATCGACGAATGCGACAGCTCGCCGAGGATAAGAGGCCGTTCTGCGTGGACAAGGCATTGCAGCAAAGTAAGTGCTTCCTCGCGGAACACATCTAAAACAAGTAAGTTCCTCTCATACGAAGTATCTAGGGTAACGAGTAAATCTCGAAGCATCGCCTCGATGTACTTCGGCTTGGCCGCTTTCAGCCTCTCGTGCTCCTGGATTGGCAATCAGACGCATGCTCTGTTTGAAAATAGTTTTATCAGTTGTCGCGCGCATAATACTTGCCTCCTCATGCCAAGGTCGTCCTCCCCCTCAACACTTCCGACACTGAAGGGGGCGCTAAACGTGATCCCGAAAGGGTCGTCCCGAAAGCTGACCCGGAAGCCGCACGTGGCAGCTACGCGCCGGCCTGAATTGGCTAGCTGTGTGTTGCTTTCTGAAGCGTCGGAATCAAGCTGAGACATTCGATCGCAGTTCACGATGAATCACAAAATGTGCCTTGACAATCCTGGAGCAAACGCCACACCCGTAAGGCGCGCTGGTCAAAACGCCTTACAGCGGCTCGCAAGACATGTCTCGCCATAGATCACAAAACAGGGCTTCACGGCCATGGAACAGTCGTCGCAATCGTGGACTATGTCGGCCGAGATTGCTTTGATCGATATTAGAAGAACGGGAGCCCGCCCGAGACCTGCATTTTTCAATCTCAACTCTCACTGCTCTCTCGTATTGAAAGGACAGCACAATGAAAGGCCCAGGTATTGAAAACCTGGATATTCACTCGGAACCTTTTGCGGTATACCAGATCTTCCAATATCCGCTGGCATTTGATTAACGAGTTGTAGTTTCCGATCGGAGATCCGACCCCTAGGAAGTCCGTTCATTACAAAGATTGGCCAAATGATGCTGCGGTATGCCTTACACTTTGATTATACGACATCGATCATTGCTGATTTGAGAGCAGTTCAACTACATTCCCGATCAGAAAGAACCAATCAATTTAGAAATCAAAGGTTCATTTCCGGCTTGGGTTGCCGGATCGCTGTACAGGACTGGCCCAGGGGCATACAAGATCCCGGCACCGACCTCAGCCGATACTTCGAAGGGCTTAACGATTGATCATTGGTTCGATGGCTTTTCGACTCTCCACAAGTTCGAACTCAAGGCCACAGTCGGCGAGGACTGCGATACTGTGGCGTATTCTTCCACGTCGACAGTCGACGAGGCAATCGAAAAAGCACGTAGGACTGGCAAGCTTGATGGCATCACCTTTGGACAGAAGCGTGATCCATGTGATTCGCTCTACAAGAAATTCAAGACGATCTTCGAACCGACCACGCCGCATGCTAAGGACTTTTCCAACGTTGGCGTCGCGTTGGCGCCGGCCCTGCCTGCAGAGATCAATGAAGCAGAGAAGCAGGGCTCGAATGTCTCGACGCGACGGGTCATGTCATTGACGACCGATGCAACCTCAACTAAGACTTTCGATGCGGATACACTGGAGCCTCTTGGTGTGGCCCGTCAAGACCATCTTCATCCATCTCTCGTCGGACCAGTCTCGTGTGCCCATCCATGCTTTGACAGTAAGACAGGTGACTATTACAACTACAATCTCGATGTCCGTGGCCCGTGGCACGTTTACCGCGTATTCCGCGCGAACCCCCGCTCAGGCGATGTTGAGGTTCTTGCCGAGATTAGGGGAAGTGATATCAACGGCGCCTACATCCATTCTTTCTTCATCACCGAGAACTTTCTGATCTTGTGCATTTGGCCGGCGTACTTTCGCGCTGGCGGCCTGGCAGTGTTGTGGGAACGCAACATCATGGATGCGATGGCTCCATGGGACGCCAACGCGAAGACCACGTGGGTGGTCGTTGATCGTCGTTACAAACGTGGCGTTGTGGCGAAGTATACCAGCCCAGCATTCTTTTCATTCCACACAACGAATGCCTGGGAGGAGCCAGCGACACCGGAAGACGGGTCTGAAGGTTGCGTCAACATCATCACAGAGCTTTGCCAATACAACAATGACGATATTCTGCACAAGTTCTACTACAAGAACATCTTGTCGAATGGCTCTGGGGCTTTAAGCCAGAACTTCAGAGGTCGTGACGTCGCACTGAGTTTGAGCCGCTACCGCCTCCGGTCGGTTCCTCTAACAGCCGCGACACCTCCACGGACTGAGACTGTCGTCGAGCGAATCATGAGTATTCCATCGCCTGCTGCCGGGGATCTACCACAAATCAATCGTCGCTTCGTCACCAAGCCTCATCGATACGTCTGGATGGGACTGGATCGCGGTCTGTCGTCACTGTTCGACTCTATCGGGAAGACCGATACGCAGACCGGTGAGTGTCTGGTCTGGTGTGAGCACGGTCACACCCCAGGTGAACCGATCTTCGTGCCTCGTCCCGAAGGCACTGACGAGGACGATGGCGTTTGTTTGTCGGTCATCTTCAACGGGTATACGGGCAGCAGTTATCTGCTGTGCTTGGATGCCAAGACTATGCTGGAGCTCGGAAGGGCTGAGGTGGGAACTCCGGTCGCAATTGGATTCCATGGTGTCCACATTCCTGCGAAGCGGCCTTAAATGGGACAGATGGTGGGGCGCACTCCTTGTATCGTCGCGCATCGTTATTGTGGTTGGACTGAATCCATAATACCATCGATATTCCTGGTCCGGAAATGGATTGGCAATCAGCTCATCTCGTGCGATGTGGTGTCAACGGATCCTTGTCACATGTCCCCTACAATTTGCCGGGTACCATGTACCGTACACGCCGCCATGAACTTGATCTGACCTTTGCTTTCAATCAGACAACAAATATGCAGAATCTGATGTTGTTATTTTCAATCAATGCTAACAGGAGGGTTTTTGAGAGTTTCCGTGCATTATAATTCCTGGGTAGGTCCCTACGTAGGCTTTGGTTCGGCTTGTCAGCGCGTCGGATCGTCGATATTAAGCAGCTTGGTTCGTACAGAAACTCTGTGTGGATCAACCCACGGGCGGCGCTTCATATACGCGGCTGCACTATGCAGTCTTGATTGACTTTTGCTGCAAGGATCATCCAGTCTCAATGCTCTGCCGTCGGAGTCGCCGTGTAATACTCTCCCACCTTCCAAATTGGTACGTGGAGTCCAAAGTCATTCGAGAGTCCGCTGTTAGAGGTCACATGTAAGGACATTTAATTCACCAAAATCCCTGTTATCCCGGCAAATACGGGCGCTCGAAAAGATCCTGGGCACGGTCAACATCCATAAATATTTTTTGCTCGCAGCGAATTTGTTACGAAGTCGACTTCACCTATATTGCAATCTTAAGCGACTTGCTGGCCTCCACGCCTTTTGCTCTCATCCTCCATCACTGACACAACATGACGCACCCAAACTCATCCAGTAAGTCATGACAGCCTCATACATCGTGATATCACATGTCTAACGGCGATATCAGCCTCCGAAATAGGAGTGAAACCACTTTGTGAGCTCATGCCATCCGACTTCAATCACAATCCATCACGCTTATGTGGTTTCGCGTTTCCGCAAGAATCACCAATGGCAAACTTGCCCGCCTGCTGCAATGGAGCAGTGCAGGTCTCGCACAGTTGTTTCCCATACTGCGAAACCAACAAGACCGGCTTCGAGTTCAGTTACTGGGGTCGCATCGCTGTTCAACAGGACCTACAACCCGCCTATCGGGACTGGCTGCCATCGATCCGGCGGCGGCAGGGTGGAGATTCCAACGAGTTCTGGCATTATTCTCCTGATCAGCGCATTTTGCAATGGCATACGTTGATATGTTGTAAGGATAGAATCATATTGCTGATCATGCCTACTAGCCGGAACTTCGGGTGCGTTATCGCGGATGGTTGCAGAGAGACTGCCCCAAACACAAACAACGTTCATGCTGTGGACTGCGACGGTCAACTGCATGTGTAGCTGCGTTCACACAGAACACGTCGATGGAAGTTATTCCAGATGTATTCACATCCTTGTGCTGAGTCCAAAAAAATTGCACGATCTCCACAATATAGCAAACTCGGCTGTATGGTCTGAACAAGAACTCGAATTCCCCGCTCGCAAGCTCATATGCGGTACACAAACTGATACTATCATGAATATACCATATGACTGTTCTAGAGTATCTGCTGCTATAGGTCTATCAACTCGCATAGCTTGAGCTGCTGCACAACATTACGAAGGCTTGCGCAGCTCGGTAAACAGCCCTCGAAACGTTGGTGGTATCGATTTTTCTGTCGTTGTGGATGGTGCGGTGGACGATGTTTTAACAGAGAGTGATCATCGGTGAACACCTTCCCAAAGTAACGATAGGCTGCCATGTGAGATTGATTGAATGGAGGTAGGCAGTGATCACGAATGTAAGAATGGCTTCGTCATCCATCCCATAACAATAAGCATCGCCTGCATATTAACAACGGACTCTTATATAGGCGGCAAGATAAGTTGAATTCATCGCAGAGTTGCATCAGGCGGTGAATCAAAGTGATCATTAATACTTCTCCGGAGATATCCTCAAGGTATATAATGTGAGAGTACTCAGCAGTGACAGCTCGATGTTCTCATGCCTCACCTGTCGTAGTACGAGATCGACAACTTTCTAATGCCAAAGCAGTTCAAATGTGGCCCTATGCCAAAAATATCATTCATATTCGCAACTGAATCAATATCACATCGTCTAGGTTTTTGCCCACTCACCCCTTTTTTTCAACTACCGTGAAGCATAACCCGAACATCAATCTACCCCAATTCTCTATCTATACTCATTTATATAAATTCCCGACCACACATGATCGATCACAAACCACCGCCCGCACAAACGGGCCACCTACCGCTCCGTCTGGAACTTACACTTCGCCCGCAACTTCGCGCCCCAATAATAAAACAGGAACGGGATCGGCATCATGAGGGCGGCCGCAAGGGCGAGGACGCTCGTGGCCCAGTTCACCCCGAGGGCCTCATACATCTGCAGGATGAACAACGGGATCGCCGCGGCCAACAGATACCGCGTGATGGACGACGCCGCCTGCGCCGACGCGCCGTACACGGGGCCGTAGACGTCCGTCATGTACGCCGAGTTGGAGACGTACACCATGCGGGCGCCCCAGGTGATGAACACCGAAGCGATCATGGGGCAGATCCAGTGGATGTGGGGCTGCAGGGTCCAGGCCATCCAGATGAGGCCGGCGGGGAGGATGACGCCGCCGACCATGGCGGACTGCAGGGACGCCTCGGGCGGGGGCTTCTCTTTCGGGACGGAAGGATCCGCCGCGGGCGCCTTGCTTGCCTTCAGTTCTTTCATCTTCTGCGTGATGATGAGGGTCGCGGGTCCCGCGATGACACCGACGAGCAAGGGGATGAACGCGAGCCCCTGCTGCACGGTGGTGAAGCCGTAGGTCATCTGGTAGATCTCGCCCAGGCAGGCGACGAGCGCGTAGACGAGGGCGAAGCTGAAGCCGGCGTAGAGGCAGACGAGCGAGACGATGAGCTCGGTGAAGAGCATCTGCAGCGGGCGCAGGATGGCACGGCGCAGGAAGTTCGGCACGGCGCGCACAATGACGGCGAGCTGGTGGGCGATGACGCGCGGGTGCAGCGCGTGCCGTGCCTTCTCGGCCTTGGGGATGGAGGCGGCTTCCGCGGCCTTCTGTAAAGCGGAGAGCTTCGTCTCGCGCATGAAGAGGAGACCCGGAACGACAATTGGCACGGAGTAGCACAGGTAGATCCATTCCGTCCATTGCCAGTCGAGGTGGGCGATGATTGGGTAGCCGATGAGGGCACTGAAGGAACGACGTGATGTGTCAGTGATTGATCATTGTTATCTCCGATATCATCTCGTATCACATCATATGTCGTTGTGGACGATGACGTACCCAAGAACAGCTCCGAGCCAGGGCATGGAGTAGTACGCGTAGATCGCGTAGCGGCGCGCATTGCCGGGCTCGAACATGTCGGCGATCGTGGCCGACGCCAGCGTGATGCCGGTGCTGGCACAGATGCCTGCCAGGAGACGGCAGATGATCAGGCCCGCGAAGGTCGGCGCGAAGCCGGCCGCCATGTTGAAGAGCATCAGCAGCGGCATCGTGATGGTGTACATCGGCTGACGGCCGACCTGCTCGCTGAGCGGGCTCCACACGATTGGCCCCAGCGCGAGGCCGACATTGTAGAGCGACAGCGGCAGGATGGACGCGGTGCGGCCGACGTTGAACTGCGCAGCGATCTTCTCACGCGCGGGCGCGACGATGGCAGCGCCGGACGTACTGTCATCAGATAACAGGGGTCAGCACTAGAGCATACCAGATAGGCGGTTGAGGTCGCCTCAGGGTCCAGAAGGAACGTGATTGCGTCTTTTTTCTTTTTCGTTCTCGGTCTTAATGACATACCTGAGGAAGGCGAAGATAGCAACGAAAGCGACGGTGATGATCTTGCGCCAGGTGCTCCACTCGCGCGCGGTGTGGACCTTCTTGGGTTCAGGCTTTGCTTCGGCGAGCTCTGAATCACCGCTCTGAGAATGCGACTTCTCTGCTGTCGAAATGTCGATTTCAGAAGGCGCGTCGTGGTCGAGCTTCTCGTCCAGTTTCTCGACCGCCATCATGGCTGTGTTGTCGCTCTGCTGGAGCTCGCCTGGCTTTTCCATCTTGGGCGATCCAATGCTCCTCTGGATTGGCTGATGAGCTGTTTCGTGTTCTTCAGAAGACGTGCCGCAGAGCAGTGATGCAAGTGACAGAAATCGATAAGAAACGAAGCAAAAAGAATGGATCCGAGCAGGATTACGACGTTGAGCAGCAGGCTAAGTGTCATTCACCGGATTGGTGCCCCCATATCTTTCGGTATAGTAATAATGAAATTCTTATCTTCCAAGCCGTTCGGCTGCTCCGAGGATCTTCAGAGTTGCCGCCGCGAACTATGCAATGCAACGTCAACGGAATATGAGGGTAGACTACAGCCAAGGCAAAGTGAAGCCGACCAACGATGGAGTCAACGGGCATGCAATGCCCTCAAACACGCACCTGCATGCCGAGCGGCAAGGGCAGACCTTCGGCTAGGGTGAGGGTCCATCGCAAGCCACCATCACGCCCCCGGCGCGATCGATGCCGAGCAAGTGTGCAACGCCTCTGGTGTTGTGTGGGTGTGCTGTCGGAACCGGGTCCCCAGGAGTGCCAAGGGAAAGTCCGGGTAGATCATCAAACGACGAGGATTTATCGTATGGCAAACCGGTTATGGCAGCCCAAGGAGCCAAGGGATGTTCCGGGCGATCATGGCTGGGCAGGAGACAAGATGCACACGATGCCATGCACGTGTGTGGATACGGCTCCTTCGGTGAGCGAAGTTGGCGCGCGCGCGCACAAGTTCGTTGCACTTGCCTGCCCCGTTGTGCTGGGTGGGCTTCATGGGTGTGGGCACTAAAGGACTCAACGCAAACCCATCTGATCCTTCGCGCAGTCCTTGGCGAGGGGCGTGGCCGGCGTGCAGGAAGCGGGAGGCGTCGAAGGGTGGTGCGCCGCCGACGAAGGGGGACATCACCAGGAAGTCCAAGACCCTTGGCTACGCCTGCCAAGGGCGATCATCCTGTGCCCGCAATCCACTCCGCACACACGAGCAATTTGTGCGCCCCTTCTTGGCGAGAGATCTCGATCGAGCACGCCATGTGGGATCTTCCTCTCGCTCGTGGAGGAGAGTCCTCGTTGCGCCCATGTGTTGGAAGATCCACCGCTGCACTCCGCAAGAACGGCACGCGACGACCACGGACTCAGTACCAGACTTCGTCAGGCGAGTCGATAAGGGCGTGCGTGGGAATAGCTCTGGTGGCATCGCGGCCAGGGCAAAGGCAGATTCCCATCGTTGCCCTGTCGAGTAAGCTTAAAGATTAGGCACGGTGCTGGGAGTGCCGCCTTCGTCATGACATCCCGCGCTGCCGGCAGCTTTCGGGTGAGCGATCGGCAGTGCCAGCGACGAACTAGACAGGAGGAGCATTAAGCATTGGGTGAAAGCTGCCACGCCGGCCGTCTTGGCAGTGAGCCGCCTACTCGTCCGTCGGCAGCCGGGTCAACTAGTACCAAAGTCTCTTCCCCATAAGCTTATGCTGGGGTGGGCTGAAGGATGGCAAAGGTGCGGCTGATGGAGGGGTATCACCGCAAGAGACTCCGGTCCTGCGAACACTTCACCTCAGCTGCACATCGGATCATCCGCGCTCGGGACTTGTGTTACGACGCCTCTCCCGTCGTGTCGTATGATGATGATTCTCTTAGTTCCGGATTAGTCTAACCACCTGTGGCGCGCACCGGACGACAGCGCCAGATTACCCTCAGGGTCAGCTGTCAGTACCAGTGAGATGCGTGATAATACCGGATTCGACAAGATAACAGCTCTGCGCTCCGACAAGATACGGCGAGCGCCCCTCCCGCGGATGATCTGCACCACCAATTTACTGGTGATGCGAATTGCGCAACACAGATCACCTAGTCGTTTCGAGTATTGCGACCGCCATCCTGGCCAATGATACGGATCCTGTGACCTTCGAAATGCACAGCACAAGTTGGCTACACAAACTACACCCTCAACCATGACGTGACATTTGTTAATCATTGCCCCTGGGGAGCCAATTCCGCGATGCACGTGCGATCCAGCGACCCACTCTGGTGCAGGCAGGAAAAGACATTATTGCATGAGAGACCCACCACACCGCCTGGTCTGCCGGCCGGCCTAACTTTTTTATAGCAAGAGCACCAGCGTTGGTGCAACGACATCGTAGCGTCACGACACTAAGGCTGATCGTTTTTTGCCCACGGTATCAAGTTTCAGACCTCACCATCGCGATAAGTCGCCTCCACGGCTGGTGAGGGAAACGCCATCGAGCGAGCTAGTGAGGATCTTCAAGTCGGTACACGTGCAAAGGACAGACGACCCTTTCACACTACTGAGCCACTGCCGACCGGGTCCGCTTCAAGTCCCTTTCCACCGTTGATCGTGCGGGGCTGTAGCGAAGACGTCTCTCCTGCTTCGGGCAGTAAGTTCAATCATCACCAACGGAGCGGTGCCAATGTGCTCGCGAACTTGGCAACATCGCTTGGTGGCGCTGCCCATTCATGCTCATGACCCTCACCGCTGGCGGAACTCGATACATCGAGGCATTCATTCGACCGCTCCTGACTCCATTGCCTCGTAAGCATCTCTTGGCCTGGCTCGGCGACGACAACAGAACGCATCAGCGCTGCGTCGTTGCACATCTCTCCGAGCGGGGCAGATATCACCGCATCCATCCAAGAACAAGGGTGGTTTCATCAGCGCTTCCGCCAGGCTGTGTATTCCCAATCCGGAAGTTAACCAGTTTGGTTGAGAACAACGCCTGGCTGTCCCACGACGATCCGGCAGGTCGCTGCTCCATGGCTATACGTCGTGCCAGGATAACGTAGGAGGCTTGCGGAGAGCGAAGCCGCCTTCGACCTGCCAGCACGCATGCGTGTCACCATCAACGAAGTTTAGATGAATCTTCCCACTCCTTCCACCAGAGGTACGGCCCGTCGCCGCCGCTGGTAAGCACTTGAAGCATTATCGCTGAAGGCACCCGAAGGGGGCCACACACCTCGGTGCCAAACGCTCCACCGGGTCCCTTTAGTTCACGGACCAATGATCGAGATGCACCAGCCATACTTTGGACCTGCTTCATGCAGCACGCCCTCACAACGGCTTGGCAAGGTGGCTATCCTCGAATCCTTCGCGTCTATCCATCCTGCAGGCTCCTCACCACCTGCCGGGACGATATCAAGTTTTGTGGGAGGCGTACAATGGCTTGCACTCATCACAATCTTGGCCGAGCCGCTCTTCTCCCAATTAGATTTCGATCCACCTTCCCTGCCGGGTTGGGCAGCTGGGATGTACTCAACGGAAAATGAAAGATGACCGTTGACCCTGGTATCTCACTCTCTCCACTTTCCAGTGGAATCCTGGCGGGGGTCGACGGATGTAACCCTGTAGCTTATCAACACTTCGCTTGTCAGCAGTGGAGGAGTGTTCCGACGTTGATGTCGAAGGAAGTAAGTGGCGGCAATGTGAGAGTCCCAGGAACATATAAACACGACCTCACCTCGCCGGGACGAACTATTTCCCATCTCCATCTTTCAATCACACAACCACTCTCCTCATCAGAACAATATTTTGATTGTTCATCTCAATACCTTCTTCACATCATACCCAGACCTTCATCATGTTGACTCGATCAGTTTCAAACGTCCCCACTGAGCGGGTTGAGGAGGCTACTCCGGCTCCCAGCAACGCCAACGCCAAGCCGATCATCGACGCGAAGTACGTCGCGACCGAGAAGCCCAAGGCTACCTACCAGGCCGCTTCGAGCAAGGCCGAGCGCGATGCCCAGCTCCGCAGCAAGGACGCCACGGACCGCCCGCTCGATGTCTTCACCTACGGCGCGCACCCGGTGGCCGGCAACCAGGTCGAGCCGATCAAGCAGGTCCGCATTCCCGTCTTCGACGATCTGCTCGCCGAGCGCGAGTTCCGCAAGCTGCACCACGCCGCCGCGCTCCGCTGGCTCGGCCTGAACGGCTACAACAACGAGGGCATCGGCGGCCACGTGACGGTGCGCGACCCGATCAAGCCGGACCACTTCTGGATCAACCCGCACGCCAAGTCCTTCCGCCACATCAAGCCGGAGGACCTCTGCCTCGTCGACCACGAGGGCGTCGTGCAGCCGGAGGGCAACATGCACGCCATCAACCCGGCCGGCTTCTCCATTCACCTGGCCGTGCACAAGGCCCGCCCGGACGTCGTCGCCGCCGTCCACTGCCACAGCATCCCGACCAAGGCCTTCTCCGCCCTCGGCTGCGAGCTCGAGCCGATCAACCAGGACGCCTGCCGCTTCTACCAGGACCACGGCATCTACGACAACTACGGCGGCATCGTGTTCGCGAACGAGGAGGGCGACCGGATCGCGGAAGCGCTCGGCAACAAGAAGGCCGTCATCCTCGCCCACCACGGCATCCTCACCGTCGGCAAGACCGTCGACTCCGCCGTCTACCTCTTCGGCTCCATGGACCGCTGCATGGAGGCGCAGATGATGGCTGACGCCGCCGCCGCCGGCCGCGGCATCAAGACCAAGAAGGTCTCGCACGAGGAGGCCGTCTACTCGCGCCGCGCGTACACGGACGAGATGGAGTACAACCGCTTCCAGTCTTGGTGAGTTTCTCCGACACAATCTCTTTGACATATCGATCACCTACTAACATCCCATCCAGCTTCGAGGACGTTGTCAAGGCCTCCAACGGCGAGCTCAAGTTCCTGTCCGGCGGCGAGCGCCCGGGTTTCGACATGTTCCCGCGCCCGTGGTAGATTCCTCCCACCATCAGCTCTTGCAGCGACTCATGACAGACTGAACATTTTTAACGACTCTCACAACAACATTTGGAACCGGCGCGTGTAGCAGATAGATTGGACTTTGATGATGGGGAAGAGATACCGCTCATCTGACACAACAAAAGATGTCGGAACATGGGCACATATGGCGTTTTTTTTTTGCGATCATCCATCAGCGGCGACTGCTCTGGACTGATCTTGTTTTTAAGGATAACCACTTTCTTTTGTCAGTAGATAGGAGGACTGCGGTCTTTACCTACCGTCAGGATTCGATTGTAATCGAAAAACAATTCAAATCGTCAACTCATAATGTCCAGTGCGTTCTGGCGAGGGAAAATTGTTGCTGGTTTGCTGCAGATCGACCCTTGGCACGGTCATCAACTATTTGGCGACGAGAGTCTTCTTCCCAGAGCAGCTGCAGTCGGCTTTGCGGTCCGGATTCCCCCGGCAGGTAATCCGTGGTGATGCTTAATAATCGAACCACTACCCTCGCGGGAGACTCGACCACAGCCATTTCCCGCTTGGGCAGGTCGTCCCCGGAGAGCTCTGTGGTGGAGCTCTCACTAATGTCATGGTGAAAGGGTCAGGGAAGGTGAGGTGCAGCGTAGCCAATCGAAGCCGCAGCTCCATCAATGTGGTTCCTGACGCCGCCGCTTTCAAGCCAGGGCGACGTGTGGAACTGTGCCCCTCCTCTGCTCATTCAATATCTCGCTTCGAAGCAGCAGTGTACAATACAGGCGGGTAAATCTCACGAGCCCATCAATTGCAGCGCGCATTCCTCACCTTCTCTCCTCATCAGCTGTACCAGACAGCCTCAATATAACCGCCACGTGAACTCCCTCACGCCAAGGAAATCCAGTTGCCTATATTGCCACGATGTCCGGCCCCTCGCAACCCCCCTCGGACGCCGCCACGCCGAGCCAAAACCGCAGCATCTTCCACCACGAGGCGCGCAAGCACGAGTGCCACCACTACATGCGCACGTACGGCGGGCAGGCGCTGAACGCCTTCGTCTGGGGCTTCGGCGCGACGTTGGGGGCCGACGCGGCGAACGCGGCGGTGGGCGAGGTGCGGGTAAGTCTCCACAGATGTGTTCAGAGTCCGCCATGTCTTTCTTAGAGTTTTCTGCTGCATTTTGGTGGTTGATTGTGGTATGAAAGCACGCATGCAGAGACTGCACTACTAGGTCGGTGTGTTCGGGGGCCAGCGGATGAAAAAAGGCAGGCTCAACGCGCACGCGTGCATATGCGCTTGGCGCAGCCGGCGGTGTCGAGGGATGCTTGGCGAACGAGCGGACGATGCAACGCTGAAACGGGGGGAGGGAATGCCGCGGGGTTGAGCATTTTCGAGATTCGATGAGACTGGCGCTGGGTGTGATGTGTGATGACCTCGCATGGACGGCAGACGTGAAGAAACGAGGTGATTACAGAAAGGCTAAGCAATCTTGTAGGAATGGTGGCGGCATTGACGATCGGATCCAACCGAGAGACACATGGCAGAGCGAGCCAGCATGGAGAAGGGCCGAGATGACAGATTGCCGGGAGGGGTTTGGGCAGACTAGCATTCCCCGGATTGGGATGTGAGGACGGATCTTGAGGGATTTATTTTCTTGGTTGGATGAATGATCAGGTGATGCTATAGTGCATCCGAAGTCCACGATGATATATCGCGAGGGGTAGTGGGAGGATCGGCGTTATGGTGATTTCTGGAGCCAAAAGCACAAGTACGAAGGACAGGAACGGAAGGAATGAATACCACGATCGCTACATCGCGGAACGAGGAAGATCGACATGGCACATCGATCATCAACTTACCACGGGGAAGTGGAGGAGGAAGATTGAAAGTCACGAGTGTAGTCATTGCAATTGAAAATGAGAAGAAACCTGAGCGATGGCTCGCTCCCCCTCCCGTCCTTCTTTCCCTCTGTGATATGAACCAACACGTTTCCCACCTGATAACCATGATTGCGAGGCGTCTCGTGAGTCTCTCGGATGAGATTGTTCGCCTCCTTCCCCTATCCCCACCTGTCCAAACGCCAGCTGGATTGTGTTCGTCGATTGAACATGCACAAAGTCTTCCCAGGTTTGCCCACACATGCATTGCCAGGCCGTTTTAGTCGTTCGTCCCTTTTGCTCCGTGCAATGGAGTCTTTCCGTGCTGTACCGCGAGGCATGATGAAGGTTTACAAAGGAAAACATCAGGCAATCTTGTCAAAACAAGCTAAGCCTCATTCCGTCTTCCCTTTCAACCACCATCACCAACGCGGACGAATCCCGCTCTCGCATCACCATTGACCAGACCTTGCGCTGCAGCACCGCTGTTCGACCTCGGTGGCGGTGCGTTTCCGCCTGCTTTCCGCGGCAACCGCTGCGCGATCTCCTGATCAGGGTGTTGTGATACCTGCTCAGCACCCGCCTCCGCCTGCACGAGACCCGTAGCCCGAGCGCCGCCTTCCTCCTCATCGAGCTCATCCACCATATCCTCATCGCGCCCACCACCGCCGCCACCACGGTGGTGCCCCACGGCTGCGAGCTCCTCCTGCAGACGCGCCTGATCCTGCGCCCATATCCGGGTCTCGTCGAGCTCGTGCACGTCCACGGGGCGGGCGCGCAGCCACTTCATGCGGGGACCCGACTTGGCGATCTCGGAGACGCGGAAGCCGTAGATGCGCGGCTCGTAGACGTTGCCGTGGCCGAGGCCAGGCGCGAGGTTCTTGGGCGCGATGCCGTTGATAATCTCCGGTTGCCTAGGCAGTGCGACACCGTGGTCTGGGTTGAGAGGGGCTGTCCCCGGCATTGCGGGCACGCCGCCGCTGCCGGGTTGTTGTGATTGGAGGGAGGATGAGAGGGAGGAACGTGCCGTGCGGTCCAGTGGGTTGGTGGGGTTTTGTGCGGTGCTCGGTGAGTCTGACGCGGGGAGTCCGGGAGGTGGTGGTGGCGGTCGTAATTGTCCTCCGACTTCGAGATCCGGGAACGTCATGAAGAATAGACAGCCGAAAGTGGTACCAAAGAATGCTCCGTCGACAGTTTGGAACCGGCTGTTCGGCGGACTGTACACGTCCAGGCAGGAAGGGCAGTAGAGCTTGACAGTCTCCTGACCGGGAATGTCTGAGCACCCGACTGGGAGCACCTTGGCGCCGTGGCAGAATACCCGCGGACATTGTCCGAAATGGCCGAGTTCGTATTTCTCCGCCATCTGTTGGATGCCGGGCCGGCTCGTGATGAAGCGCTGGTGTATCAGGCCGTAGAGCATCTCAGCTGAGCTCTCAATCATGCTGATGTCGCTCGCCATGCGCAGATGTCTCCGTTCGACAGCCGATGCCGCTGCCTCGGCCGCCCGGCGATAACGTCCCAGGCCGCCCACGTTCTCATCCTCGTCCTCGTCCTCTTCTTCCTCTTCCTCCTCCTCCTCCTCGCTCGCATCTTCCGGCTCGACGTCCAAGATCATCTCTAGCGCCTCCTTGTACATCGGCACCTGGCTCTGCAAGCCCGTGAGGTTGAAATCATCCTCGATGAAATCCTCCGAGACCTCGGCGAAGTACTCGTGGCCGACGAGCGAGCAGAACGCAGAGATCCACGACTCCGGCGCTTGTGATGACGACGACATGATTGTGGCAATAGTCGTACTGCTGCGGCTACTGCTGCTTCTGCTGTCCAATTCTCCAAGACTGACTGCGTTGATCTCACACGCCGTTTCAAACGCCTCCGTCAGGCCGCGCGGACCCAGTTGCGGGCGGATGAGGCCTTCGATGCTCGAAGCGCCGGCGACAACGTGACCCTCCGATGGTGGTGCTTTGTGGTCGGGACGCGCCAGCTTTGAACAGGATAGGCACCCGTGAGATTGTGGGTGGGTGTGTAGATGCACTTGCGGCAGGCAAGATGGAGTCCCTAACAGGTCCTTCGCGTTACGTCCAACTCATGTGAGAAGCTTCCAGATCAGATGTTTCCGTGGTTCATGAACGCGGTGTCGGCGCGCGATCCCTGTTCCCAAGAAGGTGCTGTTGGTCGAGGAGCGAGCGATCTGCCTGCGAGCGGATACCGCGGTGACTCTTCCGCGAGGCGGGGAGACGAAATGGAAAGCTCGTCGCTATGTGCTAGTGCTTGATATTCCGCATGCACAGCGCCTGAAGATGTGTGCAAACGCAATAAGCCCTGGAGCGTCGCGCACTAGCTATGTGAGGTGTGTTGTGGGCTGAAATCCGTGTGTTGGATCTGCAAAGGCGGGCAGCGATTGAGGGCTTGTGAGTGCCCTCTGTATGGAGGGGCAGTGCAGAGGAAGCGCGGCTGAACTTCAAATTCGCCATACGGTCACGTGACTCTCTCTGCCATTTGGACGACAACAGCATGAAACACAGACATCAAGAATATTCGTGTGTGAGTTGATTATGACAATCATTAGAGCTTTTCTCTCGACCCTCTACACCGTGTATCAAAACAAGTCCTTCAGGATATGATTCAATCCATCATCGTTACCCTGAATATTACTCCCGACCTGACCCGCAAAGCCCCCATCCGACGACCCAGACCCCCCACCACCATTGGCATCCGCCAACGCTTGGTAACCCCCTGCCGCCTCGAAGAGACTCGTGAGGTCATGGACCATATTCTCCGGACTGCCGCTGGGGCCCGGCGGCCATGCGTTGGCGGCGTGCTGGCCGTTGTACAGCGCCAGCTCATCGACGTTGTGTCCCGCGAGCCCAGCCATGGCGACTGCGGCTGAGCGGCTATTCTGATCGAAGTCGGCCTCCTTGGCCGCGTTCCCAGCATTTGAGGTGTGGTTGGGGTGGGAGCCTGTGTGACCGTTCGTGGTGCTGGTGGTGTTGCTGGTGTTCTCTTTATTGGCCAGCCCGAGTTGCGGACCGAAATCCTTGAGCACGCGGATTGTGCGCCAGAGTCGTTTGCTCACCCAGCTATCTTTGCTAAAACCACGGACAAGGTTGAGGGCCATGTAGAACTCTTCGCGGACTGACTCGGCAAAAATCGCCGGCGCATGGCTGACGGCGAGGAAGAGTACAGCAAGCGCCGTGGTCAGGAACGCATTGAAAAGAACTTGCTGCGTACGATAGAGATCGGAAGTCATGTTGGTATGTGTGAGCACACGAATCGTGTCTTTGGCGACATCGACGACTGTGCGTGCCTGCTCGCGATGCTGCATGATCGAAGTCGCGGTATGTAGCACTCGTCGATAGTTGTGAATCCGCATCGCATTCGCGCGGAGGTACACCAGGATCTGGAGGCGGTGCTCGGCTCGCGATACCGGCGGCTCGCCTGCGGCAGGCGTTTTGGAGGGCTGCGAAGGATGGTCGTACCGGAGCTGTGGTGGGATATTGCGTAACCATTGTATGACCTGATAGTCGAGGTAATCCATCTCTGCCGCATCCGGCGAGGTGTTATTGGTGATACTCGAAGAGACATTGCGCCATACTTTACTCCCAATCACCGAGTATTGAATCATGACGCTGAGGTATGGTGAGGCATCGCCCGGCTTCGGAAGCTGAGGGTCGATATCGGCATCCTGCAGCGCGAATGGCATTCCCGTGCCGAAGCTCCATCGTCGATCGAGCACATAGATTGCCCAGAAAAGGAGCACAGCACCAGTGCGCTCCTCTTCGTCCTTTATAGCGTCGTAAGTCTCTCGTCGGTGAAGACCCAGCTCAATGCACACCCGAGCAGTCAACCCGATGATACGCCACGAGGTCGCCTCGTCATCCCGGTGGAAGCCGTACATTGCCTATGGATAACGTCAGCACTCGTCTTCGCAAACGTTGAAGATCAGACTTACTGCGAGCGTGAGTAATCGGATGCCCTTGATCCCAACGGACCCAAGCAACATCCTGTCGATCAGGGGCTGCACATAGTCGAAGATCGCCTTGCCCGTCTCGCTTCGCCCAGATGCCTCCACAGTCATGGCTGTTGCCAGAACCATCTTTAGAATATTCGTATCTTCATCATCGATCGAATCAGCGCCGGGAAATCCCTGTTGCATGAGGCCTGTCCTCTTCGCTGCATCCATGAATCGATAAAGCTTCTCCGCGTACGCGATGACACTATCGATGTTCAAAATCGGGTACATAGCACCCAACTCATCCTCATAGACCCGACACAACCGGATCGCCTCTTCTTTCGGGATCGACCATATTGGATCCTTATCGCGGTGCATGTCCGCGTACACCTGGCCGCTCCGAACCCGTTCGAACGGCGGTGGCGTCTTTGCCGGCGACACGTCGTTCATGCGAGGATCCTCGCCGCGTTCGTATCCACCACCGGCACCACTGCCAGTGCTACCTGAGTTGCTGACGATTCCCATCGTTTGCAGACTGTTCGACGCGACGCCGAACCCGAATGCCGCGCTCGTTGGACCACGATACGTTGGCTGCGCGCTATGCGGCTGGCTCTTTGGCCGCGAGAGACTCGGCGACATGGACGTAACCGGTACCGGCGGCGGTTGTATCCCGCTTCCCGAGAACCCTCCTCCTCCCTGCAGCGACGGATCGATCGGCGGCTGCGATCCGGTATTTCCGAATTGCTCGCGCATGGCGCTGAGGTTGGCGTAGAGGTCCGCGACCTGGTCCTGCAGCACGGCGATCTGGGCTGACATGTCGCGGTACTCCGGCGAGTCCTTGAACGAGCTGCAGCAGTTGGGCGCGTAGACGCATTCGAGGTTCAGGTTGCCGCAGCGCTGGCAGGGCGTCTGGCCGTTACATTTGATCTTCCGGCGCTTGCATTCGTTGCTGTTCATACGACAAGATCGCGTTGGTCAGCAACTTTCAAGCCCAAGCCTCAATCATGAACGTAACTTCATCACCAGTTGCTCAATTGCGACGACAAGAAATCAATTCCACTGACCATGCGATCGTGACATAACGATTGCGTCGTGCCCGCTGCGTTGGTGGGCCGCCATTGCCGTGACCGTCGTCGTCGGCCTTGCGCTTCGGCGTGTTGGGGCTGTCCGGGCTGTCGTGGTGGTGCGTCGATTGTTGCAGGTGCTGGGCCATCTGCGCAATGGACTGAACATCTGGGTTCATGGTGATTGGAGCCGCGTCCGCGGGCGCGGTGCTTGGTGGGACAGGGCGGTAATGTTTCCGATGAGGTTCAAACTTGTGGGGAAACTGACGGAATTTGAACGCAGGCGCGGAATGGTCTGGCGTTGCATTGCGCAAGGGCGAGGGATTGGGAAGGATGCCCACGTGACGGGTGGACCCAATGCATTTGTTCTTTGTTCGCATGCATTCAATCCTATCGTGTACGTAAAATATCTACAAGCTACCACTAATTGTTGGTACAAGCAGCTGTCCGACCGAAGTCTGGTCATAAGGTCTCAAAAACATGTGCGCACACAGGAAGTTATTACTTGATCCGGACATTATTCGTTTCTCTTCGTCCTTTGCATCAATACAGCTCTGCTTCGCATGTCTACCATCCAGGGCGTCCCCACGGACGGCCAGTGCCAGCGGTCGGGTACGACGGAGGGGCTGCGGCGGACGAGGATGAACCGCTGTGGGTCAACGAGCCCGCGGGACCCTTTCCGTTCTGGACGAAGAAGTCGTTGATAGTCGTGTAGGTGAAGCCGTGGCTGTATTCCAAGTTCAAGCCATGACCGGCGCCAGGAACAATGACAACCTTGAACGGCTTGGCGTTGGCGATGTTCTTTTGCGCGGCCGCTGGAATGCTGTCGTAGCCCGTCGGCGGGGCAAGGCAGTTGCCGCCACAGTAGGGCACGTCGCGCTCGCCCGTGATGACCAGCACGGGGCCAGCAAAGGTGTTGGGTGTCGCGATCTCGCCACCGACGGTGAGTAGCTCACCAACGGAGACCGGCTGACCCGTCTGCGTCGCGAAGGTCAGGATTTTCGGGTCGAAAGAGTTCGGCGCAAAGAAGTTGTTTTGCACGGCGGAGGCATCGCCCGCGGCGAAGTAGCCAAGTGTGTACTCCTTGGCAAGCGCCGGGACAGTTGTTGCCTCGACAAAGTTGCCACCCTGGGCGAAGTACGGAACGAAAGTACCGTTCGTCGAAAAGCCGGTCAAGGCGATGCCGTCGGAGATGTTCGGGTACTTGGCAGTCAACAGGTAGGTGTGCTGGGAGCCGAAGCTGTGGCCGGCGTGCAAGACTTTGTCGAACTTCGGGACGCCCTTGATGCTACCGGCGCGCAGGCCATCGGTCAACGCCTTCAGTGCGGCAACTTGAAGGTATGCCTGGACCTCGTTAACAGGCTCAAGGTGCTCCGACGCGCCAATACCGAGGCGATCCCAGGTGAAAGTTGCGAAGCCATACTCATCGACCGCCTCGTTGACGTAGGAGTAGTTGTAGTTGTTGAACGGGATATCCCAGTAGCTTCGATCGAAACCAATGCCGTGGGTGAGAAGCTGGACGACGTCGGGCGCCCCGTGGTCTGGCGAGCAGTAGGTCGTCGCCAGATCGTATTTGCCGGAGACAGTGGCAAAGCCTTGGAGCACATTCGCAGTGAAGTTCTTGCCCTGCTGGGCGAGGTTGAGAATAAAGTTGGTCACCTCAATGTTGTTTTGCGTGGTGAGGGTTTTGGCGTCGAACTTGCCATTGCGGGCAGAGATCGTCACCGGCACGGTAATGTTCTGGCAGTTCTTCGCCGTAGCGGTGGCCGCGAGGGCTACGAAAGCCGCAGCGGTGGTGAATGATCGCATTGTGGTGGCCTCTGTGTGTGAATCTTGTCGCTCCTGGTGAAGGCTCTCGCCCAAGAACGAGCGCTTGAACTTATACCTCCCTCATGTTCCGCACGCACGTCATGAATACAGGCACCATACACGTGCGCCGGAGCGTACGAAACTTACTCAGAGCTAATTACAGAGAACCATCATTGAGCTAGAGTATTTGTTATTGAGTTACATTCCTCAAGGATGCCGGTGAGATTCCAAATATCAGCAACGGCACATCAAGCGGACAGCCGGATTGGCGCGGGTAGAACAGTTCAATGAACATTGAACCTGGCCTGAGCGGCAACATCGATGCAGATTCACCATCGCGATGCAGCGTGCTTTAGGCCTCAATGGTGCACGCTCAATGCCGCTGCCGTCGCCCTGCATCGAGAATTGGCGCGCTGGTAGCGCAGTTTGCACCGAATCCTTAAGCTTTCAATGACGATCGTTGATGCACACCAAAAGAACTGCATTCATCAATCACCGTCATTCACAGCGGTTCTCTCTTCATTGAGCCAGAGACAATTGATGTGTCAACCATGCTTCATTCTTTATCGCGAATGATCCTTTTCATGTGTTGCAACGGCACAGTCCCCTTTACGGCTGAGTGCATTAAATTGGATGTGGTTTGCATCACGAACGGCAACGTGCTGAGTGCACGACTTCGGCGGCAAGTGGCAGTTACCGCTGTGGGCCCAGACAGGTACAGGGTCAGGCACGTCAGCATCGTCGATTTTGGCCCCTTGATCCGAACAAGGTATTTGAGATACTGTATAGTGTACAGTGCTCTCACTGTTTCAAAAAGCAAATGCGATTTAAAGTCAAGCATTGACTTTCCGTCATTTCGTAAGGTTAAATCGCTAGCGCATGGGTCCATCCCGCTCGAGCCGCTTGTCCGGCACGTCCGGCTAGCGGTCAATCGCATCCTTCTCCTGCATCATCAACCTCGTGGTTTGTTCGTTGACCGATATTCATCATGCTGCTGCCTCGCATGAATGGGCATACACATCACGGCCGAGAACGGCATTTCGACCATCCTTGCGGCAAAAATATCGGTGCCAGGCTGGAGGTTCTTCAATTCTGCCGGTTGTCTCGGTTCACTGATAGATGGAAGGCAACTCAAGAGCGTAGGTTTCCAACACTCACAGATATGTACTTCCGTCGGGAATGATACAGGGAGGCCTTTTTTTTCTGCTCAATATCCACGTTCAAAGGCCTCTCATGCAAGAATGGTAGAGTATCTGCTCAGCGGCAGCATAATGAAGCCGGACACATTTGTCATGTTGCCCGGGCTAATACCCGGCAATGTGAGGTGGGCCTTTCCTCGTGCCAATTCGCATGAAAGCTGTCTGGACAGACGCATCAACCATATCTGACAGAAGCTACTGGAGCCCGTTCCGGACACAGGCAGGCGCCGGACGACGTGCTTCCCAGCTTGATAGAACGCGCCTCCAGGATCGTCGTTCCGTCCAGAGATATGACGAGATTGATGTATGTGTTGAGTGGCGCAATGAAAGATGGGTACCAAGCTGGGCCAGCGGACGAAGAATATATCTTGTGTAACCTCACAGAGTCGTAACGTCGACCGGATCTACCAATCATGGCTCAGGCCACATCGAAGTGGCGTTTCGCATGGACGAAACATTCGATTAGCAGATGATCACCTTTCACATGCAGAACACCACTCTCTTAACCAATTTATCATATGTCCAGCATGAAACAAGAAGGAGAACCGCAATTGGGCCTTGAGGGCCCCAAGGAATCGGCCCTCATAGCACTATATTTAGCTTGCAGCATGAAAGCAATCGCGCATTGCAGCAGGCAATGCACTAAAAGCTGTCGTGCAGGATAGAACCGTGGTGTCTTATCACGGTTATCTGGGTACGTCGAGATACAAAGGATCGCACAGCTCAAGCCATGGCGTCTATGCTTTAAGGCTGCGAAGCTGGCCGCGAGGCTGCAACCGCCTACCATACATATCTACCCATCAGATGCTGTTCTTTGAAAGCCACGTGTTGGGGGCCGAGGGGCCATTTCTCCTCTGATCGTAGAAGACGTCGCCGCGTGGTTGTTGCGAAAGGTGCAGGAGGCTTGTGATGATGTGTGTACATCTATCACAGCCTCTGTCCATTGAAGTATTTTTGGGAATTGTTGCATTTGGGTTGATATGTTCAACGACAAGTGATCAGCCTGGTCCTGTGAGGTCGCAGCACCGCCCATAGATTGTTCTTCAGGATACTTCGCCTTGTTAACTCGATGCGATGGCATCCTCGATAGACAGCCGTGTATAAGGATCTGGTCGAAGCCCGAACAAACACACTCGACGTAGGCATTTGAGTATACGACGCGCTTCGCTCACGAGATATTCAGATTTCCAAGTCAATGGCGACGATTATTGAGTGTCAACCCAATGGTGATGTTGCTGGCTGGGGTGTATGATACACCAAAATGCGTTCGCTTCGTATCCATCTTGCTAACCCTGCCAGGGTGTTATTGCCTCTCTCGTCACCGCCTCTCTCAGTGTCGTCTTATCCGCATTCTGCTGCATCTACCTGGTGCTGGAGAATCGCGACAGCCAAGCATACAAAGGCCTCACACGACGATGGTACAAGGCTATCAGCGCCTTCCTCCTCGACCTCAGCATCCAACAAATAGTCACGGGATTCGCGTTCTACGTCAGCGGCATGCGCTTCTATGGCGCGTCCAACGACCCTCACGCAGTCCTCGCGATCCGCCTGAGCAATCTCGCCGCTGTCAGCCAGCTGCAGGTTGTCTTTGTGACCTACCATGCGTCGACCACCGCCGTTCACATCCGGTTGTTCTCGAGCCTGAGCTACGGTTTGGCGGCCGGTGTTTGGGGCTTCGTGTGGAATCAACAAGCGACGCCGAACGATCCGCGAGCCATACACTTCTACATCGGCATCACTGCGGCGCTTGGCACGTTATTGTGCTTCGAGATGGCCTACCTATGCGTCCGAGGCCTCGTCTACTGCAGCCGAAGCTCCAAGCGGGGTTGCGCTGATGGGCTGGATCGGATCATCTCTTGGAGGGCACCTCCGACAGCAACGATGCTCCTCAAACTTGTACTGACAATCTCCTGCATGGCGTTCAACGTTCTGCTCTTCTTTGAAGTTGTCAAGCTGAAGTGGTTCAATGGAGACATCTGTGACCTCAGCGGTGGTGAAGATGACAAGACGACGTTTGGCCAAATTCTTGCTTTGGTGATGCTCGGGAGTTTACTGTACTCTGCATTGAATGCCTACATCGGTAAGTGTCTGTTCGTCGTTGTGTTTGAGATCTTTCCTGATTGACGGCTTTAGGTTCACGAGAGCCACCACCAAAGTTCGAATTCGTCAAACAAGGACAATACAGGCAGGTCAGTAGTGATCAAGTCCTGCTCGATACTACAGACTTCGGACAGCAGCTCCGTTTCGGCTATAATCAATGGGATCGGGGATCCGGAGGTGGCGATCGCCGTTTGTATGGATGATGGAGTAATAATATGGCATGGATGGGCGCTGGCGTAACCCTAGACACAACCCTAAGCAATCGGAAAATCTTGCTTCGTGGAGACCGTTGTTTCATCCGGGGAAGGTTGCGGCCACCCCGCTTTCTGGAGATCTGCAAATGTCCGCTCGCGCTCCAATCAGCGACTGCCCTTCACCTTCCTCATGGATGCTCAGAGGACGGGGTCAAACTTCCACACGGCGAGTCGTTTGGGTTGCGCAAGCCAATCCGCGGAGAATCCTGCACACCCAGTGCAAGTCACTTCCCGCCACCACGTGTGGATGTCATGCGATCTCGAGCATGAGTGGTGGAACATTTGGCTCGGCCCGTCGTTCAAGGCGAACGCCAACCGAGCAAAAAGGAGGCTTGTCGTCTGTCGATCCTTGTTAGGGCGCCCCGAGGCTGTTTGAGTGGCCACGCACTCGTGGCGCTCTTGTGTGCACACCATGGTGGGAAATCGGCAATGAGAGACAGATCCTTCCAAAATTGTCAAAGTACGCGAACGGGCAGTCCTTCTCCGTGTTTAATGCCCGTCAAATAGAAGTTGGGGTGCTTCCTGGTTTCTCTTATTCTTGACCAGCGCCTTCCCCTTC
The DNA here is from genome assembly GCA_002368545.1 of Ramichloridium luteum. Lineage (NCBI taxonomy): Eukaryota > Fungi > Ascomycota > Dothideomycetes > Mycosphaerellales > Dissoconiaceae > Ramichloridium > Ramichloridium luteum. Next base: position 406,008 of record MTSC01000004.1, read on the forward strand.
AACAACCACGTCACGGCATTGGGACGCGCACGTCCGTTGCTCTCTCTGCGGTATTTCCTGACCTCCATCGGTGGGACACTGGACAACAGACTTCGCAGCAACTCACATATCAATATGAAGGCCTTCGCCCTCTTCGCTGCTGGCCTTGGTCTGGTCTCAGCAGGCGCCCACATTCCCCGAGACCAAGTTTGCAATGGTCGCGCCGAGTACTGCAGTCGCAAGTACTCCAACGTCTCGCTCATCGGCGCGCACGACTCCGGCTTCGTCGGCCCGACCATCGACCCGCGCGTCAACCAGGATGTCGATGTGACCGCGCAGCTCACGGCTGGCATCCGGATGGTAGAGATCCAAACCCACCTGCTCGGCGACACCTTGTCCCTGTGCCACACGAGTTGCTTGGAGCTGTATGCGGGCACGCTGGCGGCGTATTTGACGAAAGTGAAGAACTGGCTAGATGCAAACCCGAACGACGTGGTCACGGTGCTGGTGGCGAACGGAGATCGGGTCAACTCCTCGATGTTTGATGCCGTTTTCAACGCGACGGGCTTGAAGAAGTACGCCTACACGCCGCCGACTGCCCCGAACATGCTCCCCTACGACGACTGGCCGACTCTAGGTGAGATGATCAGCGCGGGCACCCGCCTTGTGGTCCTGGAAGACTACGATACCGACATGGTCAACTATCCTTATATCATTGGTATGTATGATCATCGGATCATGAAGCACGGAGCTGACGGATGCAGACGAGTACACCTACTACTTCGAGACTCCCTATGATACGACTGACCCGACCTTTAACCAATGTACACTCGACCGCCCGCCGAACAGCAGCCCCGACGGCAAGATGTACATCGTCAACCACTTCCTCGACACCAATCTGTTGGGTACTGGCATCTTGATTCCGGATAATATTCAGACTGCCAAGACTAATGCGGCGACTGGGAATGGCAGCATTGGAGCGCAGGCGAGCCTGTGCGAGTCCATTTACGGTCGCCCGCCCAATGTTGTTTTTGTCGACTTCTTCGACAAGGGCGATGTGTTCACGGCGCAGAACAATCTCAACGGTGTATCATAGTCAGGTTCCGCGTTCGATACAGTGTATTTCAAGCAAATTTGAAGGATCCATATAGAGTGTTTGGCGGTTTTTCACGTAGAATGTGAAAGCCTAAGGCATCAAGAACTAGAGGAGGCTGGCTGAGTAATCTATCTTAATCTCCACGTGAGTGCGCGCGTAGCAACGCGTCTCGCTGCCACAATCGCGCGTCCAGCCCTAAACATTCCAGCCCGCACACCATCACGCGCCAAAATCAAGCGATGGGAATCGATATTTCGAGTGCACACGCTGTCGAGTCCAGGATATTTCTACTATGATTACACATGGCGAGCCGTACGAAGAGCTTCTTTGAGCAGGAGAATGGCAGCAACAAATCAAAGTTCTTCCCCCGAAACAGATTCCCCAACAACAGAGGTGTCCTCGCCGAGACATCCGTCAATGCTCCACAGCCAAAGGCAGCCTTCCCACCTTCGGCAGAGACGAAGAACAAACTGAAAACATTTCAGTTCGTGTCAAGTCAGGAGACCGTGAAGCCAAACGCCACTGTCGTAGCGGTAAATCTTGAGGAGGATGTGGATATCGGCGCCAATTCGAGGCCAATAGCCTCAACAATGGATGGTTCCGAGCACTCGCACGGTAGCTCTACTATCACGCCGCAACTTCGACACGCGAACACGTTTCCTTGCACGCCAAACGCACGTTTGCCTCTGGAAGAATTGATCGGCAATTGCGATGCTACGAAAAAAGCCTTGCCTGCGGAGGAGACGCCGGAGGAGCAGATCAAGTGGCTTCCGAACAGTTCCGCGAATCATGTCACGCCGAACCACAAGCGGAAGCGAGCGCGGAGTTCATCGCCGACATGTCCTCTGACATGCTCACAGCAGCAGTCCCACGCGCAAGGAGGACTAGCCGACCAACCTTCGGCAGAAAAGGTCACACCCGAGGCAGACCCAGCAGCGGATCTATGGCGGAGATATGCCAATGGCAGACCGGTCGATGATCTGGCTGACTTGGCCATTATGGCCATGGAAGGCTCGCCTAGGCCACTCTTGGAGACACCGGTGAGGAGCGGTGGGTTCCGACGATGGGTCAGCACAGGCAATGACTGGCCAAAGAGCCGCAACAAGAGACTATGCACAAGCACGCGCGCGAACATCAATCTGTGGCAGGATCAGACTGTTGTGGAAGTTGGCGGAAAGAGCAAAGTCGCGGCCATGGTACAGAAGATCCAGGAATCTCTTTCGACACAGTCGTTGGAAAAGGCACGACAGGAAGACGAGGGCGAGGAGAAAGCCGATGCTCCTTCAAGTTCGAGTCCTTTGCCAGAGACGAAAACACACCAGCATACCGAGGGATCCGGTTTCAGTCCTCTGCCAAAACAGCAGACACTGGATCGCCCACTACAAAAGCCACCAGGAATGTCGGCATTGCTTTCCACTAAGAATGCCAGTATCGTGCAGCGCAGCACAGACGGAGATCGATCAGATGTCGTGTTTCCAGCACACCGACAGCAGGTTCTTGACCCGAACCTGCCTGGTTCGGCACCATTGCATTTCCAGAATAAAGTTGCGCTTCCTGCGTACAAGCGCCCGTCAATAACACGGGTTCCTTCGCAGCCAAGAGTGCAGCCCGTGGCTGTGCCAAAGCTTGTCAAAACCACTGCAATTCCCAGTGACGAGTTCGGTGATGAGTTTGATCTGACCGTTGATGACCTCGATGAGATCATGGGAGATGTCCCGGTGAACTCAAAACTACCACCGCAGGGTTCAGGACAACCACAAATTGCACACAACGCCACCCAGGAGTCAATACGGAAGCCCATCATCCTCGATGATGACGATGAATTTGGAGGTAGCGATATCGACGAGGATGACTTTGCGCAGGCGGAAATCTGCGCCACGCAAGCAGCACGGGTCAGTCGTCCTTGAACTACGTGAAACGGAATTATATAGCTTATGAGAAGTAGATGCCACCTGAACGAAATGAGACCATGTCTTCAAGCCATCCGATTCCATCACAGTCGCCCCAGCACGTCCACATACAGAGATATGTGGTGAAGAAAGTCGTCCCCGGGAAGTTCACAAACGAGCGAGGCCGCTCGAGTGAGGAGGTGGTCTTGTTGGTTGAAGCAGAGGGCCAGCCTCGCCCAGTTGCTGTGACACTCCGCGGCTCATGGACCTTGACCCCCATTTCGCCGGGCAACATCATTCATATTGCCAACGCACCTCAGTCGGAGCCAGTAGAGCGATCATTTCCTTCTGGACAGGCTCTGATCGACGACAGCAATTCGAGTCCCTTTCTGATCGTTCACCCGGACCAGATGCTTTCAGCTACAACAGTTGCAGATTCTTTCGATTGCATACGCAAAGCTGTGCTCCAGAACTTGATCAAAGCAACAGGAGAAACCAGCAAAGCCATGGTGTATGGGAGTATCCTGCACGAGATCTTTCAACAGGCCTTGTCTGCGAACACGTGGGACGAAGCATTTCTTGACACCACCGTGCGGGAGACGGTGCAAGCCCATGTCGAGGGCCTGTGGGAACTCGGAATGCGCGATCTCAGTCTCGCCATCGAGGAGATCAAGGCAAAAATGAACGAAGTCAGCGGCTGGGCCGACAAGTTCATCTCAGCGCGTCCAGCTGACGACTCCCTCGTCGATGGTAGACAAGGTGAGAAGGTGTGGATGTCCATTAGCAAGCTCATCGCAATTGAAGAGCACGTTTGGTCACCCTTGTACGGCCTCAAGGGTAACATCGATGCCACCGTGGAGACGGTGCTGGTTGAAAATCCTAACGAGCCGGCAAAGAAATTGGTCGTTCCGTTCGAAGTCAAGACCGGACGGACCACGCAGTCGCCAGCTCATCGTGCGCAGACCGCCCTGTACACGCTTCTGTTGTCAGATCGATATAATGTGTCCGTCACAGCCGGGATCTTGTACTACCTGGAGAGTGCGTCAATGTCGCGCATCGCACCTCCTATCGTTGAGGTCAGACAGATGATACAACAGCGGAATCGCCTGGCGACCTACATTTCTCAAGCAAGATACCCAGCACAGGAGGCCAGTGTGGAGCAGCTTCTGCCGTCGTCACAGCTTGACCAGGTGTCGAATCTGCCGACTCTACTCAAGAACCCATTCAAATGCTCGAGATGTTATGCGCAGACATCATGCTTCACATATCATGCTTTGAAGGAAGGAGGTAATGCAGAGACGGCGGGCATGTTGGATGACAACAAGAAGAATCACAGTCTTGTCTGGCAGGAAGCCGTGGGGCATCTTCTAACGTCCACGAAAGCAGACCGCGGTAGGCCGGAAGTCTTGAAGTCGTGGTTCACCAAATGGGATCGACTCCTCACTTTCGAAGAGGGCGATCAGCTGCGCATGAAGAAAGAGCTCTGGACCATGCCTTCTTCAGAGCGGCAGAAAGTTGGTCGATGCTTCGGCAATCTCGTACTCAAGGGCACCTCGTTGCTGTCATCTGCGACTGCGACCACACAGGACAAGACCGACATCGACGACATCGGCGGAAAGATCAATCGATATGCTTACAGCTTTGTCAGGCACGAGTCCTCAAGAGCAGGGCCCTTTACGGAAGGCACACAGCTCGTTGTGGGCGAACCCGTCGTTATTTCATCCGAGCAAGGACAATGGGCGCTTGCCAACGGATACGTCGTCGCTCTCTCCAAGGACCAGATCACCGTTGCGGTCGATCGGAAATTGGGCAAAGCTCGCCAGCGACTTCAGGATTTCGACGAGCATGCGAACCAAGCATTTCGCGGCATCATGACTGTAGGTGCTCGACACGGACAATCAAGTCCAGAGGCACTACTTCACCAGCCAGAGCTCTATCGGTTGGACAAAGACGAATTCTCCAATGGTCTTGCTTTGATCAGGAACAATCTGCTGACGCTCATGTCGCCGCATCCGCTGCACGCCAAGTTGCGCGAGCAGATCGTGTTCGGCGAGCCGCCGACCTTTTCGTCATCGCAGAAATGCACGCAGCACCTGGACAGCTCCGAGATGAACGAGGACCAATGCGCCGCAGTGCGAAAGGTGCTTACCGCGAACGACTACGCGCTGATCCTCGGCATGCCGGGTACTGGCAAAACGACGACGATCGCACAGATCATCAAGGCTCTCCTCGCCGAGAATAAATCAATCCTGCTGACCTCCTTCACGCATACCGCCGTGGACAATATTCTCCAGAAAATTCGGCATATCGCACCAGAGAAGAGCATCTTGCGACTCGGTGTACCTGCAAAGATCAATGCCGAGGTGCAGCAATTCTGTCTTCTTGCAGCATCAAATCCGCCGAGGACAACTATCGATGAGGTTGAGGATGCTTACATGAACAGCAAGATTGTCGCGACCACCTGCATGGGCACCAATCATGCGATCTTCCGCCGTCGCACATTCGATGTCTGCATCGTTGATGAGGCCAGTCAGATCACTCTCCCGACGATCCTCGGCCCGCTTTTGTGTGCCCGCAAATTCGTACTCGTCGGCGATCACTTTCAGCTTCCCCCGTTGGTGCAGAATAGGAAGGCGCTCGAAGGTGGATTGGATGAGAGTTTGTTTCGCATGCTATGCGAGCGAGAGGAGAGCAAGACCGCTCTTGTGGAGCTTGGATATCAGTACCGCATGTGTGAAGACATCATGGCGTTATCTAATCAATTGATCTATCACGGGAAGTTGCGGTGCGGCAGCGACCAAGTCGCGCACAGAAGTCTTCGATTGGAGCAGCCAGACGGATTGGATACTCTGCATAGCCGTCTCGCTTCCTCGTGCGGCTTCGCGACTGGAAACTGCTGGTTGTCCTCGATGACCGATCCGACCAAGAAGGTCGTGCTCGTGGATACAGACCTGATGGGTCCAGCAACGAGGGAAGTCCTCAACGATGGCACGAAGAACATCACGAATCCAGGCGAAGCCGCCCTCTGCACTGAGATGGTCCTCGCCTTGCTGGCGCAGGGTGTCAAAGCTCGCGACATTGGCATCATCACCCCTTACCGATCCCAACTCGCCCTCATCCGCCGGCTGATTCGGACTACTACACGTTCGAGCGCGGGCGAAACCGCATCTATGTCATCTGCCCTCTCTGCAGTCGAGGTCGACACGCCCGATCGCTTCCAAGGCCGCGACAAAGAGATCACGATCTTATCAATGGTCCGCTCCAACGTGCGCGGCGAAGTCGGCGAGCTCCTCCGCGACTCCCGACGCATCAACGTCGCCATCACGCGAGCACGGAGCAAGCTCGTGCTGCTTGGAAGCAGAGGGACACTCGAAAGAGGCAGTGAACTCCTGAAAGGCATGATCACGATCATCAGCGATGGACAGCAGGACCCCGGCGCCGGGATGGGCGTGTTGCAACTCCCCGCGACAGCCCTGGAGAGCCACGAAGGTCTCGGCTTCGGCTCGCAGCAGCTCGTGCTTGCGCAGCATATGCTCTCGCCGAGCGCCGCGACGAAGCCGCGAAGGGCGTCCACTACGAGTCCCGTCAAGCGCAGTCTCGCGGCGACGGCGGTGGCGGCGCAAAGCCCGCGCAGCCCGATGCCCCTGAGTCCACGGAGTCCCAACAAGGCTCCCGCGAAGGAGAAAATCGGGAGTCCGACAAAGTTGACGCCGTTGAAGCGGAGATTGGATTCCGAGCGCTCGGTTGCTTTGACGCCGGCAGAGCATCCGAGAACACGGAGAGCGAGTCCGAAGATCGTCAAGCGCAGCGCGGGACAATTGGGGGGCAAGATGAAGAAGTTGAAGGAGGCGGTGGCGGTGGAGATCTGGGAGGATCTCACGGCGGAGGATCTGAGTGATTTTTAGACACAACGAGGAGAGGGATGAATGATGAATAAATAGCATGAAGGACTCGCTCATGATGTTTGTCCTGCTTGAAAGTACGCATCAGAACGTCGTATCGTGATCTTCTCCCTCCGGAACGTTCGCATGGCTATCATCTGGTTTTTTCTGTCCGTGGCTCGACAGTCTGTCTACCGACGGTCCCCACGCGAGTCACCCGCGATTCTTCGGGTTCGGGGCAGCTCGTAGCGGACATCCTCGACAAGACTTGCCCTGAATGATGAAGCTGAACTGGATTTCGGCTGTTGGTAAGCTAGCTATCCACCAGCCCGCCCTTTTTTTTTGTTAGTGATCCCACGACCCTTCCAAATAATCTTCTGGATGAGAATATGTTGGGCAAGGAAGGGATCGGGATTTGGTGGCGATTGAAATGGCAGAAAAAAAATAGCGAGAGGCTGAACCACCAGCGCAAAGAGTCCATCGTTCTGCTCGTAGGAGAATATGTTGGACTCATGGGTACCATGGTTGATCGTAGCAGTCTCTGCATCCACTGCAGTTCTCGTGAGTATATAAGGAACCCGCCTCCCATCGTCGTGGGATAGAGAGAAAGGATAGTCCACTGTGCCCCATACAGCATAAAACTCAAATATCCACTCCTCTGCAATCGCGGGACCTCAACTCCCACGTCCTACCTACCGACCCAACCATGGCATCGCCCGCCAAACCGCGCCGCGCCGCCGCCCCGCTGCCCCCGGACCTGCACCAGCACATCGCGCCCGCCGACCCGGGCCTCGACCACATCCTCTCGACCCAGCAGCTGGCACTCCACTGCCCGCTGGACATCGGCAAGCACGCGCTGCAGCCCCGCGCGGACCTCGGACGACTCGACCCGCTCTCCGCCGAGCTCAAGCAGATGATCCTGGATGCGACGGACGTGCAGACGCTGTTCGCCTTCCGGCGCGTGAACCAGCGCGCGATGGCGACCGTCGACGCGCTGCCCGCCTTCCGGGCGATCGCGCAGCACTGTCCGGACGTGCTCCGCGGCGCGCTCGCCATCCAGACGGCAGAACACGTCACTCTGCACGACCTCCACGAGCTCCTCACGAAAGCTCAGTGCGCGCGGTGCCCGAATCTCGGCGGCTACATCGACCTGCTCGGCTTGCGCCGCGTCTGCCACGCCTGCCACGTGTACAAGGACGACGCGCTGCCGCTGCCGGCGAAGGTCGCGAGGGCGAAATTCGGGCTGAGCGGCGCGCAGCTGGCGGCGCGGGTGCGGTGCATGACGACGGTCCCCGGGACGTATGGGGACGCCGGGGCCCGTGCGGACGGGCGGTTCGTGCGGTATGATCCGGTCTCGGCGCAGGCCGCGGCGCGGGAGCAGTACCGCTGCGGCAGTGACACGGCGAGGGAGGAGGTGGAGCGGCGGCAGCGGCGCGGCCGCAGTGAAGTCCTGTATTGGGAGCTGGCGCGGCGGCAGGAGCGGCCGTACGGCAGCGAGCCGACGCGGTACATGGCGATCGTGCGCGCGCCGGTGGTGCGGGCGCGGCCGGAGGAGCCGTTCTGGGGGATCCGGTGCCAGCCGTGCTTGGAGGCGCACCGGCGCATGCGCTTGGATGCGCTGGACGCGGATCTGGAACGGTTCGGGACGCTCATCTCGAATTCATTCCGCAGGCTGTACAGCAGGGAGGAGTTTGTGAAGCATGTCGAGGAACTCGGTCCGGTGGTGGAGGGGTTGCACACGCTGGATGGCGTCTCGGCAGATGAGGGAGATTATGAGGCAGACGATGAATCGGATGAGGAGTATTCCTCGACGGACGATGACGATTGGATTTGAAATGGATCGAATGCTGCAGATATGGTCAGATGAGATGCCGACACTGGTATGTGAGAATTGGCTGCGATGAGTCAGGGCGTTGAGGTGCAGGATGTAGTCCCATGTGAGACCGAGTTCTTATTGTAATACTGGCGCAATCATAGTGCCAGAATGATCTGTTGAGAATTGGAATTCTGTCAATCTGATTGAAGCCTGGCTCGCATCGTGAAGGGTGGGAGCGGGTTGGTGGTCCCTTGTGTCGTCGACCGGCAAGCCGACGGCCGGCAAAGCCGGGCTTGGCCTGGGTCGTTCCATCATCGTGCATCGTCAGTGAGGTCGTCAGCGCGGCAGATCTGCTGCCCAACCAACAAGCTGGCATCGGTATTTGTCGACTCGTTGATCGACAGTCGCAAGTCGCGTGGGGAGTGCGTGCAACCGAGATCCCCTGGCATGTGGGTGGACTGGTCGGATGGAGAGAAGAAGAAGAGAAATAGCAGGAAGATGAATGTGTGGAAGGTCGGAGTCACGGCTGTCAGTGTTCTCTTACCGTTGTCAGACGTCGACTACTTCCTCTCCTGGGTCATGCCGGTATAGTCCCTTCCATGATACCGTAATCACTTCCCACCTGGCGACAGGGATCCTTTCTCGAGATCGACAAGGCCGGGGAGCATGCTAGTGAGGAGGTCTCCCGCCACGCGAGATCTCAACCAGATGGAGGCTTGACTCGCCCTGCCAACGAGCAGAAGCCACAGTCCTGACGATGAGGATGACAACACCATGGAGACCCTAGCCATTCATCTGCCACCAGTGCGTGGCGCCTGTGCCATCGCACGGGTGCGTCACACCCGCGGATCGCATGTCAATGGCAATGCATAGGGGACGGACCCTGCCTCTCCGGCGAGTGCATAAGAGAGGGCCGCCTCTCGATCGAGAGATCTGCATTCCGACGCATGCCACCGCAGCGTGGTCGTCGCGTGGTGGCGGCATCCGGAGAAAACGGGGTTTTCGCCATGCGCGTGGGCGGGTAAGGGGATGGATGCAGTGTGATGCGATGCTCTCGTCAGGCTGCGACGGGCTGCCGTCGGCGTCTGCAGGCGCCAGGAGGGCCCACGGAGGCTCCGCGAAGAGAAAAAGGGCAGTGCAGGTGGGCGCCGCTGACGTTCGTCGGGGTTCGAACCTGCAGGAGAAAGCGCTGAATCAGCTGTGGGTAAGATTGGAAGTTGTGCTGAAGTTATGCCCACGCGGAGGACGCAGGCCGATGTGCCGACCGGCGAACGGCGCCTCTCATTCGCTGCCATCCTTGCGGACCCGAACCGGTGGACTTGCCGTGCTGCCGCCGACGTTGCTTCTTCTTGTTCCTCTTCTGCTTTTATGCCGTTTTGGGCCAACGCCGGTTGTATTTGGGGACGCGGTCCCGGACTTAGGGCGGACTCAGACCCCCTGCGCCGATGCGGCGCCCGCCCCAATTGTGCGTCTCAGTAATCACCAACGCCGCTAGCTCCATCGAAACGCAACGCTGCAGATCCGGCCCCGACGTCACGATTTTGCGACGCGAACAGTCGTTGAAGGCCTTTCCTCGGCCGGCGCGCGCGCAACTGTATATACCAACCGTGTCCCCATTCTCGCCTCCGGACTCGCCCAATTGATTAATCAACAATACCTAATATTTTCTTTCAACCTTTTTATTGCCAGGAGCAGGGTTGTGCGTGCGCGCGCCGACCTGTTATAGTGACCCTGCTGGAGCTTCAAACAAGCTGTGCTCTCCCATCAGCCCAATCCATCGCATTCGACCTCACACACCACGCGCGCACACCCCCGGTTTGGTGCCGGCCAAATCACCACATCCCCCGAAAATGGCGGACGCCGATCTCGAGAGCAAGAAGCCCGCGAAGCTGTCACATTTCCGGCAGGTGCTCGACCAGGCCGGTCTCACAGAGGAGGTCAAGAACTGGCACTATGAGGGCTCCGGCACCCCGGAAGACCCCTATGTGGTCCACTGGATCGACCACGACCCGCGGAATCCCATGCTGTATTCCGAGCCGATGAAATGGAGCATCACCCTGCTGGTCGCCATTGCCACGCTGGCGGTCGCGTTCGTGTCGTCGGCGTACTCGGGCGGCGCGCAGGAGGTGTTGCGCGAGTTCAACTGCAGCCAGGAGATTTTCACGCTGGGCGTTTCGCTGTTTGTGTTGGGTTTCGCGATTGGCCCGTTATTGTGAGTATCAGACGATCCAACCACGGACTCCGCATCGTCCTCACATCACTACAGATGGGCGCCGCTGTCCGAGCTCTTCGGGCGCCAGCTCCTCTTCATCTTCACCTACTTCGGCCTGACCGCCTTCAACGCCGGCGCCGCCGGCTCGCAGAACATCTGGACCCTCATCATCCTGCGCTTCTTCGCCGGCGCCATCGGCTCCAGCCCGCTGACCAACGCGGGCGGCGTCATCGCCGACATGTTCCCGGCGAAGCAGCGCGGCCTGGCGATGTCGCTGTTCGCCGCGGCGCCCTTCATGGGCCCCGTGCTCGGCCCCATCGTCGGCGGCTTCGTCGGCCAGACCATCGGCTGGCGCTGGGTCGAGGGCATCATGGCCATCTTCACCGGCGCGCTCTGGCTCCTCGGCACGCTGCTGCTGCCGGAGACCTACGCGCCCGTGATCCTGCGCCGGCGCGCGCGGGCGTTGAGCCAGCGGACCGGCCACGTCTACAAGACGCGTCAGGAGATCGACCAGGGCGACGTCAGCGTGGCCGAGATCTTCCGCACCTCGCTGCTGCGCCCCTGGATCCTGCTGTTCCGCGAGCCTATTGTGTTCCTGCTCAGCATCTACATGGCCATCATCTACGGCACGCTGTACATGCTCTTCGGCGCCTTCCCGATCGTGTACCAGCAGCAGCGCGGCTGGTCGCCCGGCATCGGCGGCCTCGCCTTCCTCGGCGTCGCCGTCGGCATGCTCTGCGCCGTCGCCTACGCCATCTGGGACAACAAGCGGTACGCCCGGATCAGCGACGCGAACGAGGGCTTCGCGCCGCCCGAGGCCCGCCTGCCGCTCTGCATGATCGGCTCCATCGCCGTGCCCGTCGGCATGTTCTGGTTCGCGTGGACGAATTACCCGTCCATCCACTTCATGGTCTCCATCGCCGCGGGTGTGCCGTGAGTCGTCCCCACCCCCTTGTTCCGGAGACAAGAGGTCGCAAAGCTGCATGCAGCATTTACTGACTGAGATCTCCGACAGATTCGGCTTCGGCATGGTCCTCATCTTCCTCGGCATCATGAACTACCTCATCGACTCCTACACCATCTTCGCGGCGTCCGTGCTCGCGGCCAACTCGGTCCTGCGCTCGCTCTTCGGCGCCGCCTTCCCGCTGTTCACCACGCAGATGTACCAGAATTTGGGTATCCAGTGAGTTTTCGATCCCTGGCCACCCTGCCTCGCCGCCGTTGCGTTGGACTAACCGCCCCTCGCTTTCTTCACAGCTGGGCCTCCACCATCCCCGCCTTCCTCGGCCTCGTCTGCGTCCCCTTCCCCTTCCTCTTCTACAAGTACGGCGCGCAGATCCGGGCGAAGTGCAAGTTCGCCGCCATGTCCGAGGCGTTCATGCGCAAGATGCAATCGGAAGCGGAAGAAGACGACACCGACGAGGACGAGGACGAGAAGAAATCCGCCGCGGAGGACGCGGATGCGACCAAGCCCCACAGCGACGACGCCGCCGTCGCCGCCGCCGGCGCAGCGGTCGCCAAGGAAGAGGCGGAAGAACGCCCGGCACAGGAGGCCGTCGAGGAGCGCCGCCTCTCCCTCGCGGACACGGAGGACGGCGAGGATGAGGCCGCCGGCCCGCGCTTCGTGCCGATCCGGACGGTGAGCACGCGCCGCACGATCCGGTCCGAGGCGCGCGAGGGGTACAATCTGTCGCCGTTCGACCTCGATCGCGTCAACACAAGGGAGAGCTTCAAGAGTACCGGGCGGAGGAGCAGTACGGCGAGCTCGGGCGGGTTGTCGAGGTCGTGGTCACGGAGGTCTACGAAAGGGTAATTTGGAAAAAAGAAAGAAAGAACGAAAGAACGAAAGAAAGAAAAGTGGGGTTGGAGATGGCGACGATGATGTTATGAACTCTTCCTTCAGCATTGGCATTTTGGGGGGAGTTGTTGTTAAAAAGATACCAGCTTGGGTGAATGTAATGTGTATAAAAATCCGATCGAATACCGCTGAATTGTTACAGCAAAAACCACAGCAGCAAGTTGCTCGGAAGCACGGGTTGTATGCGCACGCGGTGCTTTATTCTTCATGCATACTTTCCGCATCGAGAAATAGTATTCATGCCCCGTCCATGGTGGAGATCTTCCATTACGGCGATATATCTGAATAATTATTCTGTTCCGCCCCGATAGTGCTCGCACCCCTAAGCTCGACGTGTCCACCTTTAGGTTGTTCTCGGCGTTGCTGGGCAGCAACGCGTGGCCCTCCAGCTTTTGCCCCGCCAAAACAGTTCTCCCCATTGGGAATGTCCGACCTGTGCGCTCACCGTCAAGTTCGGGCGCATACAGGACTGTACGAGTACAGCCCTGCAAGATTACCTACTTACATACATTCCTGTTCCACCGAAGCTCTCGGGAAATCTCATACAGCAGAGAGAGGAAAGGAAAGAACGCATTATCACCATCAACATTGCACATACCTCAACACATTTATCGCGGCCTCCGAATCAGCATCCACACCGACCAGCCGACCACCCACGATGCGCCTCCCGGCCTCCCGGTGGGCGCTGCCCATTTGGAGCCTGCAACTGGCCCTCCACAGCGACCGCACGAGCGCGCTGCAAGTCCCGCAACTGCAACCCTTCATCTCCGCGCTGCCGCAACTCCTCGCGGACTACCTGCCGGACGCCTTCCTCGCCAACACCACGACCAGCAGCAGCGGGGACCTCGAAGACGCCGCCGCCGCCGCACCGCCCCACGAGTACCTGAAGCGCCAGAACAACAACAACAACGGCGGCTGCCCCTCCTCCTTCAACTCCTGCGCCGGCAAGGGCGCGGGCAACGTCTGCTGCGTGCAGGGCTCCGTCTGCAGCGCGGACGCGCGGGGCAACATCGCGTGCTGCCCGAGCGGCGCGGTGTGCACGGGCGTCGTCACGGGCACGATCACGGCGGGCACGGTGGACGGCAGTGGGGTCGTGGTGGTGCCGACGGGGACGGGGACGGGGACGGGGGCGACGACGACGGCGGTGGTGGGGGGAGGACAGCCGACGACGACGACGACGCAGCAGCAGGGCGGCCAGTCGTCGAATGGCGGGTTCATCGTCGCGGGGACGAATACGGTGGCGACGCCGGCGAGGGCGGCGAGGGGGGTGGAGATTGTAAGTTGATCGGGGTGAGGGATTGGTGCTGGAGAGGGATGCTGACGTTTGATTGTTCTAGCCTTTCGTCGCGACGGTCATCATCGAGGCGTTGCAGTACTTGCCGCTGTGAGACTTCGCAGAGTGTGAAAGGGGAGTTCTCCGACACGATCGACGGGAAAGGACTGTGGGAAACCCGACTTTGACGACAATGAGCATACAACACGGCGTTTTTGAAATTCTTTTATGGACATTGTTTGAAGTTTGACGATTAGATGGGACGAACGGAGGAGGAGGAATATGTACGAATTCGGGATGGGTCGCTTTGTGTAGGATTGCGATGGAGGTAGTATGTCTCAGTTTCTGAGTACCTTATCTATGAAAGTGTATTTGCTCGGAAGTCGATTCACGACAGGGTGATGAGTCTTCTTCATTACCACCAACTTTCTCCTCTAAATGCGATGTCCTGAGTCGTGATACTTACTTCGAATCTCTGACATTGCCCTATGCATATAGCAATATTCATCTGGGTAGCTTCTGAGATCAAAGATACGTGCAAGACATTGTACTGTGATGCACACAATCCAGAATCCTCGGATCATTGATCTACACGTGGCGGTGGCGGGAATTTGCTCCGACGACGCTTGCCCGGCCGAGAAAGTCGCCTCGCTGCCGCCTGCCCCGCGGTTGCCCCGCCTACAACGAAGGGCCATGCGGCTGCACAACTGATTGGCCGACCCTGCCAGACACAGTCGCATTTTCGACCTCAGCAGTCCTGACTTACTGATTTTTGTGGAAGCACGAGAGGCGAAACCACTGCTCTCTCATCCCACCTCTTTTTGGAAGAACTTTGGTGACCACACCTTCCAGGCAAGCATGGTGAGCCTACCCGCCTTCACATGCCGCATGCTGTTCCGGCATATGCTGACCACACCGCCCTCCCCCAGGCCACCGACTCCCGCAAGCGCCTGGCGCTCGCCATCATCGACTTCCTATCGACCTCCGCCAAGGACGGCACGCTGCAGCCGGAGGACGCCGACTCGATCGAGATCGCCACGAACTGCATCGCCGAGGCCTTCCACGTCGACCCGACGGACCAGAATGCCGTCAAGGACGCCCTCGGCGGCCAGAACCTGCTCAGCATCTACGGCGTGTACGAGAAGCTGAAGGGCAAGGGCAGCGCCGGCGCCGGTGCGGCCGCCTCTTCGTCCGCCTCTGCGTCTGGCCCCGCGCCGAGCCCCGCGAATGCGCCGCCGGGACAGGGGGGACCCACGGACGCGAGCGAGAAGCTGAAGGGGATCGGCAACGCGGCGATGCAGAAGAGGGACTACGCGGCCGCGGTGGAGAACTACACCAAGGCGCTGGAGATCAGCCCGTTGAACCCGATCTACCTGTCGAACCGCGCGGCGGCGTACAGCGCGCAGAACCAGCACGAGCTGGCGCGCAACGACGCCGAGCTCGCCACCGCCACGGACCCCAAGTATACCAAGGCATGGTCGCGGCTGGGGCTGGCGCGGTTCGCGCTCGGGGATGCTGAGGGCGCTGTTGACGCGTACCAGGCGGGTATCGATGCTGAGGGGAATGGTGGTAGCGATGCGATGAAGAAGGGCTTGGAGACGGCGAAGAAGAAGCTGGAGGAGCTGCGCGCGAATGAGATGACCGATTCAGGACTGGACGGCAGCGAGACGAGCCGGAGTGCGGGCGCCGGCGGTGCTGGTGCCGGTGGCATGCCGGATCTCGGAGGTCTGGCGTCGCTGCTCGGCGGCGGCGGTGGCGGTGCCGGCGGCATGCCGGATCTCGGAGGTCTGGCGTCGCTGCTCGGCGGCGGCGGTGGCGGTGCCGGCGGCATGCCGGATCTCGCGGGCTTGATGCAGAACCCGATGATGCGACAGATGGCGCAGAACCTGATGTCGAACCCGGACATGCTGAACAACATCATGAGCAACCCGCAGGTGCGGAACATGGCGGAGCGGTTCGGGGCTGGACGAGGTGGCGCTGGTGGTGCTGGTGGCGGCGGCGGCATGCCGGATCTGAGCGCTCTCATGAACGACCCGGCGATCGCGGACATGTAAGTGCGACACAGACTCTGAACAGGACTATCGTAAGACTAATTTTCATCGCAGGGCACGGAACTTCATGGGCGGTGCTGGCCGCGGCGGGGCTGGCAACCAGTAATGTTGAGCAAATGGCATATGGCGATGGCATCATAAATTGAATCGGGAGTTGGGAGAAATCAGGCAGCCTCTGGGCCCATAGTAGATACCTCGCATATTGAAAGATCGTGAAACAATCAGAAAGCCCATCAACAAGAATTTGGCAGACCCGACGGAAACCCGATCTGTCACCACCCGACTACCCGGTCGCCGTGAAACCATGCAACCTCCACACGATCGTATTCTCGTCCTCCGATGTCCACTACGGGCTTCTAACCTGCGGACTTTCCCTCGTCACGCGCCCCGTTCCGGTAGTGGAGGCACCGGCGCATTCACATGCTCGCGCAGCGCATCGTACTTGCTCCGTCACACGACACCGCTTGGCTGGCCGCTGCACTTCTTCCCTACATTACCGTTCCATCCACCTCTCACTTATCTTTCACTCGAACACACGCCACCCTTCGTGCAGTACCTCCGCACCATTGTCCCCGCTTGGTCACTTCACAGCGCTGCAGCGCCTTCCCATCCATGGCGGCTGTCGCCAAGATGCCCGTCGCGAAGCGCTCACGCAAGTCGACTTGCACGGGTGGTACCATCATCATGCCTGCCGGAGATCAACGTCGTGTCGAGGGCAAGGTCGGCGTCGACAAAACACGCCACGTCTTCCGTCCGAATCCGTTCGATAAGTTGCCGATTGAGGTGGGTGTTCCATTTCTCGTATCGCGGTCGCATGGTTGTGATGCTGACGTTTGCATACCTGCTCAGCTCCGACAGATGCTCGCCGGCTACGTCGAGTCCGACAAGGATCTCACCAGTCTCCGTCGCGTGTGTCGCTCGCTGTACGAATCGATCGATCAAGATGGGTACTCGTTTTGGCGGTCCCGATTCCTCGATGTTTTCGACGCTCCGGTGACCAATTTCAACAACTCGCAATACAAGACGACATATCAAGAGCGACAGAGGTGGCTGTGCCGTCCGCCGACGTTCGAACTGGGTAACAGCAGGGAGGAGGTCGCATGCTTGAAGGTCTTGAGAGACTTGATTCTAGGTACGTTGTTGATTGCGGAGAACAAATGCCATACAGTTCATAGTATTGATGAAGGACAGAAGCTTGGGCTCCTGACCACAAAACGAGCAACCCACCGGCGGAATCGCGCAATGTCGATCGCTTGGTCACATTTGGCCTCAGGGCGAGCAACATCCTGGAGAATTTATTCGCGCCAGCGCTTAGCCGTGCCCGGAGCGGCCTCATCACAGACTTCAACCCATTGCTGCTAACGATTCAGGTTGTCTTGACACCGTTGAACTTGCATCTTGACACTCCGGAGCCTCAAGTTTACCAGTTCCCGGATTCCCAATTCGCAGCATACTCCTCGAGATATTTGTTGCCACTTTTTGGCCGGTCTCAAACTCTCATGGTGGACATGGAGTGGGTCCTGCACCAGGTGAATTTCTGGAAATATCATATGCTGCAGCCTGAAGAGTGTACTTTGTATGCGACGTTCGCGAACCTCTCTCAAAGTGAAAAGCCACAGTTTTGGACCCAATCAATCTTAAGACACGGGATCGGGCAAGAAGATGAACGGCACATGGGTAAACGATGGCTTAGCTGCTTCGCTTTCATGGATCAACATGACTTGCTCATCGTCCGCAACGGCGAAAATGACGATGATGTATGCCAGGACACTTTCGAATTTGAAGGAACAGACCATGCCTTCCCCGAGTTACAGCTCGAGCTTGATAATCGCGACCCGGAGGCATGGCCGAAAAAGTTCGAAGATTGCTTGTCCAGTCTAACCCCTGCCGGCGATCCATCGACGACACGATCGCAGAGTCGCTGCATCGCGGTCAACGACCTGGTCGACAATCATTCCCAGAGCTTCCGTCTACGCGACATAGGAGATGAGGCATCGCCTTTCTACGGCGAAGGCTGGATCACCGCGCTACCGGCACAAACTGGCATTCCAGGCTTTCGCAGAATGACCATGATGAAGCATCAGAATGATCCGTACCTTGTCAGCGACAAGTCGTGGGCATACGAAGGCGTTGTATTTCCAGGAGGAAAGATTGTGCTTGGAAGGTGGTGGTCGCCGATCGAGATGACCAACCATCCATACTCTGGCCCTTTCATCATGTGGTGTGTGGACAAGCCAGGGAGCCCCGAGGCAGACGAAACTGAGGACCGTGAAGCTTCAGGATCGCGGAGCGAAGTCTGACATTGGAAGATCCTGGTTCCTGCTTGGTATAACTGGCCATTGGAGCAATTTTGGTTGGAAAACGGAGGTATAATGATTTAAGCGAGCAAATCAAGGAGGTGGCCGTCTGGAAGCGTTCGCTTCAGTGCTTATTAGCCGCCATCATCTACATGTACGATTGAAATCTGCTTACCAATAGTTAATGAATAGAACATCAGCATATTCCCCTTGGTGGACGGCCACTGCCCGGGTATGGTGAACCTATGCCTTTTCTCGGTGGACCATAGGGCCATCTGCAACTGGGAGAACATCCAAGAGGCGCTGTTGGTCCTCAACGCGTTTGAGCTTCGGCCGATCAATTTCGCCTTCACTTTTTTCCCTTCCGCTTCTTGAACATGACTGGCGCAGCGGTTGTAGTTTCCGTCTTGACATCTGCGGTTGTCTCGGCGTTCGTAACTTTCGACTCCTCGGCGCCCTCTTCCTTCTTGATGACTGTGTCATCCCCCTCTTGCCCTTCTCCCTTTGCTTGCGGCTCTGCTTTGGTTTTCTTGACCCCGTTAAGAAGGGCATCGAGGTCCACGTTCGAATCATCTGCCTCGGCGCGCGCTCCAGGATATGTTTTCAGACTGCTGCCCCAAGCTTTTCTCCTGGCCGGCGCCGCGCCAGCGTCTGGATCGTCCAGATCCTCGTCATCCTCGGCGAGGTCCACAGCTTTTCGCTTCTTAGTCTCAACATGAGGATCCTCGGTCTTGATGTCACCCGCTCTCTCCTCGGCGAGGATGTCTGCCAACGATCTGGATACCGTCACCGCCCCGCTCTTCTGATCTGCCGAGACCTCCCGCTCACTGACGACTTTGAACTCTCCAACGCCAGTCACCTCCCGCTTAAGGTCCTCCGGAAGCGCGACTCCAAGTGCTGCGAGCTGTTCGGCATGGGCTTTCCTCTGCTGGGCCGGCGTCAAATTCGTGGTCGTGGGCGTCGGCGCGGCGGCAGCTGATGGTCGTGGTGCGGGCTTCTCTCCTTTCAGCCTCGCTACCTCGTCGATAGCTTGCTGCTTCTGTCGCTCTTCTCGCTCGTGGTTCTTGTAGAGGTTGCGCAAGCTTCGCTGTATATTGTTCTGGTGCTGAACGCTGGCTTCATGATTGCGCTTCTCGATGGCCGAGTCCCGGACGTAACGCGAACAGAATTTACACCAGTAGGATGGTGTGGACTTCCAGTATTCAGACATGTTCACTGTTCGTTCCACTCGCAGGTCATCGCATCTTCGACTTCTCGAGATAATTCTGGGATCGCCAGTGACGAAATGCCGGACGCGAAGCACGTGACCGGACGCGGGTAGGCGCGTCGTCCCAAGCGGTGCTTAATCGATCTCCATACGGCGTCGCATGTCATGTCAGGAACTGGCCGAACAAGAGCAACACATATCGAATCCGACGGCGCATCGCTGAGGCGATGATTATTCCATCCGGAAACACCGCATGACGTAGTCGCTAGCAGCATGCGCTTCACCAAGCCCTCCTGGCTCATCCACGGCGGAGAGAAGAAGGACCACGAAGTCTACAGCTGCCACGTCTCGCCCGATGGCTCGCGCCTGGCCACCGCCGCCGGCGACGGTCATGTTCGCATCTGGTCGACCGAAGCGATTCTGAACGCCTCAAACCCCTCGTACACCAAACCGAAACAGCTCGCGTCACTTTCGTACCACTCCGGCACCGTCCATTCGGTGCGCTTCAGCCCGAACGGCAAGTACCTCGCATCTGGCGCCGACGACAAGATAGTATGTGTTTACACGCTAGATCCGGGCCCACCTGCACATGCGACTTTCGGTAGTGGCGAGACACCGCCGGTGGAGAATTGGAGGATCTTCCGAAGACTGATCGGACACGACAATGATGTGCAAGATCTGGGATGGAGTTGCGACAGCTCAATACTGGTGTCCGTTGGGCTGGATAGCAAAGTCGTGGTCTGGTCGGGCAGCACATTCGAGCGATTGAAGACCCTTCTTCAACATCAATCGCATGTCAAGGGCATCACTTTCGATCCTGCAAACAAGTACTTCGCGACCGCAAGTGACGACCGGAGTATTAAGGTGTATCGCTTCACTTCACCTCCAGCAAACGCCACGGCGCACGATCAAACCAGCAACTTCACCCTCGAACACACAATCAGCGGGCCCTTTGACGCATCGCCTTTGACCACATATTTTCGGCGATGCTCATGGAGTCCTGAGGGTGCGCACATCGCTGCAGCGAATGCAACGAACGGCCCGGTCAGCTCGGTAGCTATCATTAGTCGTGGTAACTGGGCGAGCGACATCAACCTAATTGGACATGAAGGGCCTGTGGAGGTGTGTGCCTTCTCCCCGCGGTTATTCTGCAAGGACCCACCACCTGCGATTACAGATCCGAAGAGCGCGCCACCACACACAATCACAATCATAGCATGTGCGGGACAGGATAAAACCATAAGTGTGTGGAATACGAGCTACACGAGACCTTTTGTGACAACCTCCGAGACTTGCGCCAAGGCGATCAGCGACCTCACCTGGAGCCCGGACGGGGAAACACTATATTTCACCTCCCTCGATGGCTCAATTGGTGCGCTTGTTTTCGAGAAAGGCGAACTTGGATATCCTGCGCCTTCGGCCGAGTATGACCGACAGTTGTCCAAGTTTGGTGCAGGACGGCGAGTTGGAATTGTGGAGAACACTGATGCTCTTCTTTTGGAAGAAGGCAGCAAGGCGGATGAGCGGAGGGGTGTCGAAGGCCGAATGGGCGCCCTGATGGGAGATGCACACCAAAATGGTGGGACACTTACGAATGGTGATACCACAATGACCGATGCGACTGCTGCTCCTGCAGCGGCGGAACCAGCGGCGGCCAGTGCGCCTGCACCTGTGCCTGCACCTGCGCCACCAAAGGATCCTCAAGCAGAGAGAATCGACAAGTTGAAACAACGAGTCACCATCACAAAAGATGGCAAGAAGCGGGTTGCGCCGCTCTTGTTGTCGTCCTCGAACACGGGAGAAGCCAACCTTCCCCGGCCGCAGCTTCAGCAAGCCGTCAAACTGGGGAACGCGCCATCAGACGAGCCAGCAAAGATACTGGATGTCAGCAAGCCATATGACGGGCTACCAAAAGGTGGTCTCAGTAGTCTCCTAATCGGCAACAAGCGGAAATATGCTGAGGTAGCAGAGCCCGGAGACGGAGAAGAGAAGCGATACGAAAGCCGTGTCCACGCGATGCAACAGTCAGGAGCCACACCGATCGTGAGCAACACAGAGAGCGGTCTCGTGCCTGCCAGCTCTGCGACTGTCTCGAAAAAGCCCAACGAAGTACCTGATGCGCTCAGGCCTGCAATCATCAACCCGGCAATGACTGTCAGCAGTATACGCCTTGCAGTCCCTCAAGTCAGGAGTGTGATTACACGCCCCTTGGATGAAGCAGAATCCAAGGAGGCGGCCGACACAGAAAATTCAGTGATCTTCGAGGCACGAAACGCTACAGGTCCCTCACGGACCGGGAGAGCAGCAGACCGGGACCCAACACGTATAACTCTTACTCGGCGCGGCCAGACTCTGTGGCAGGACTTCCTGCCCAAAGCTGTCTTACTAGTCACAGGTAATCGAAACTTCTGGGCTGCATCTTGCGAGGATGGAAGTCTACATGTTTGGACTCCTGCCGGCCGACGACTCCTCAGCCCCTGTGTCCTTGAAGCACAACCTGTGATTCTTGATTCTCGTGGTTGGTGGCTGTTAGCCATCACAGCAATCGGGCAGTGCTATGTCTGGAACATCAAGACGATGAGCGCTCCACATCCACCAGTAAGCCTCGCGCCGGTGTTGGACATCACGGCACAGACCCAGGGTCCTCACCTGACACACGGTCCGAGTGTTATGTTCGCCCGGATGAACAGTCTTGGTCGGGTCATTGTTGGCATGAGCTCAGGAGACGGCTTCGCTTATAACCCGAACATGTTTGTCTGGCAGCGCTTCAGCGAGAATTGGTGGGCGGTCGGTAGCCAGTACTGGAACACGACAGGATCCGGTGCTCCATCTGCTGCCACGTCTGGCAATGCTAAGAACGGTTCGGAATCCGAGCTTGTCAATGGCATCAAGCCTGAGAATATCTCTGCTGGCATCATTCCATTCCTGGAGCGCAACACGAACTCAGCGTCGCTGGCACGAGGCAGGGCATACGCTCTCCAACGTCTGGTAAAGCAACTTCTGAGTGCCGAAGGCTGGGAGGGCCTGGAGAGCACAGTCTCGGTTGCACATCTCGAGAACCGACTTGCAGCAGCACAGACGTTGGGTGCAAAAGACGAGTTCAAGCTCTATCTTGTCATGTATGCCAAGCGCATCGGCAGTGAAGGCGCGAGAGGCAAGGTCGAAGAACTCCTTTCAGGTCTCATGGGCCGCACATTCGATGATGAAAGTGAAGAGCAAGCAACGGCATCCGACAGTCTTCCGGGGCCTGGGAATGGCGTGGAGTGGAGTCCAACAGATGAAGTCGTCGGCTGGAAGCGGACTGATCTGTTGAAGGAAGTGGTCGTCGTTCTCGGCAAATTCCGTGACCTACAGCGGGTAACGGTGCCCTATGCTAGGCTTCTTGGTCTTGTGGGTGATCAGGCTGGACTCGCGAAGAGCAACGGAGGCGAGGTGAACGGTGGCGATATGGATGATGCACTATGATTGGGAGGTTGTTTCGGAGTCTTAATGCTCGCCTTACAGGCGAGCGAAACTATTGGAGTGGGATTGTTTTGGGTCGTACCTTTTGCAGCCAGGAGTACCAGGATTGGCCTTCAGACACATGATCTGGCTATGTAAAACTACAATGTATTATTTGCCGACGCAGCCCGCAGATTTCACTTCTGGGTACTTTGGGTGAACAAAGGTCTACGAGGTGTGGCATATGTTGACTTGTGAACACGAACATCATTGATAGTATCTATCCGGTGGCAATCAAGAAAATTTGGCATAGGCCTCTCGCTACGAAGCCGACTGATAAGCGATTACTGCGGCGTACATCAATACTACTAGGCGCTCGGTACTGTGGATTCAATTCGGTAGCATTCCTTTGATATTGGTATCGGAAGATATGTTCGTCAGGCTCGCTTCTCGACAGCCATGATCGATTATGACACCAACGAAAAGGTCATCATGGACCCAAGGCTGCTGCTCGTCACTGGCACCGCCCGCGGCCGATCGTCATTTCCCGACCAGCCCTGCGAGTCCGGTGACACAGACCTGTATTCATAATTCCGTCTCGAAGGAAACCCCACGACCACTGCCGTCGATCCAGGACTTCCCCATAGCGAGGATGAGCTCCCACGACAAGAATGTGACTCTCCATGCGACTGCGCAAGCGCGCTTTCGATCTCCACAAGCCGACGCAGCGTGTCCAAGACGTGGTCACCGTAGTGGGCCGAGTTCAGCAGGATGCAGCAGCGGACGGAGACGGCAGCGAGCCAGCGGCGATCCTCGTCTGCTTCCTCGTTGATCATACCGTGAGGAGACTTGTCTGCGGCTGCGGTAGGATTCGCGCTGGCGCCGCCAATCAGAGTGATCCAGAGAAGTAAACCAATCATTGAATCCCAACATTCCGAAATATTCGTGTTGGCGACCGCGTTCTTGATCAGCGTGTGGAATGCCGGTTGGCCTGGGGAAGACAAGGCAGCGGCGGCTGTTGAGAAGGGAACCTTGTGCGCCAGGGCGTATGCATACAGGCACGATGCCAGCCGTATCGCCTCATATGTGTACTTTGCATTTTGTGTCGCGAAAGATGTTCTGATTTGTTCGGCGTCCTTGGCTGCGCGAATTTGATCAAGGAGATCAAACAGTGCTTCATCGGGGTCGGCTTGATTACTCGCTGACCCTGCGTCTGAGAACGATGAATTGCCCAGAACAGATGTATCTGTCGAGCCACGCACCACGAAGCATTTTGTGGCAAGACGACTCATCTCAATGAGTTCAGGTATCTCATCAGGTAATGAAGCTCCGCTGATAATGGTAACTCCTGATTGCCTTGCATAGATCGGTGATTGCGCCAGGTCTGTTGCAGAGTCTCCCGGATTTGTGATCCTTGCGTTGGCCCAAGTAACATATAGATCTAGTGGTCGAGTCTCGCGCAAGGCTGATGACAAGTACATTGCACTGATCAATGGTCAGTATTTCTGATGGACAGATCCAGTTGCTCACTCACATGGCCACTACGCAGCTTAGCTGTCCACTGCCACCCAGTCTGTCAAGTCCACCGCGACGAAGAACCAAGTCATGCAGTCCCTTTCGATGAGCTAATAACCATTTCTGTTCTTGGCCCATGATCTCGCTGTAGACGAGATTCATGACAGCCAAGATGGTTGCGTCACTTGTCTGCTTCTTCGGATCCCTCATCGCCTTGTTGACGAGCTCGACGATCTCTTGCCGAACCTTCATGCAGTCTATCGACTCGTAGCAGCTACGCTGGCGTGTTCCGCATATACCGCGAGACATGATGTCGTCGTGAGCTGAAGAATAGCATAATGTGCTTAGCGGGGCATAATTCTCAGAAGCCAAGATCCGGACCCATTTCGCGTGGCAACTGATAGCCGATGCATCATTTGTGAAGTGTCGCTTCCCTATCCTTTCTTTAGGCAGGTCTCATAAACGTAGGAGATGTAGAGATACTTACGATTCCACTGCAGGCGTTCCGTGTTGAGCGAGGGGTCTGCGAATGTGGCAAATACGTGGAAAGGATTTAATTGCCAGCCAAGTCGTGCCACAGGCGAGGGTGACTGGAGGGAAGCCAGGCGTCTTTCGTGCAAAGAGCAAGTGTGCGATAGAGCCCGCGGAATCGTTTTTTGTCCGGGCACCTCCCCATTGCACTCATCCGCGGAGGGCAGAAGAGGTGTTGGACTGATCACCCGGCGCGATTTCCGCCGAGGTGCATTTGGAGATGTCTGCTGGCGAGGCTGTTGGATAATGGAATGATCGCTTGGAGCGTCGCTTGTCGGCGGAGTAGAGCGTCTGCGCTTGTTGCGAGAGCGAGGGCCGCGAACACGAATGTCTGTACTCTCGGGGCGTTGGCGCTCCTTGGTGAGCCAATCGCGCATGACATGTGAGCGGTTCTCTCGCATTCCCTCCCTCTCTCTAAACTTCTCGGGGTTGTCGACAGTGAAAAAGCGAAACGCAGGGCACTCGCCGGGTTGAGTAGCGCCAGCCTGGTTTGCCTGTTCCGAGTCTGATGACATTGCGTGAGTAGTGCTAACTGAAGGAGCTGCAATGCCGAGTCAGTTTGCTGTGCCGCTCAGGCATCTTTATGTCTGTGTCTGTGAGCATTACCATCGCTCTTGCACGATGCCGCCGCCTGCGCAGGGCCGGTGGCGGCCTCATCTGTGAAGTCGATCCGGACACCATTGCGCGGCTGGATCTCCGATAGCGTCTTGTCCTTGGGCCGCCCAGTGGGTCGTGGGGGCGTCATGACGCCTTGCGGATATCTCTACGATCGCGCATCAAAGGGCATCCGCTTTTGTGCCGACAGCGATGGGCTGCGGCGCAGGTAACACATTCAGGCGTGCCCTGCGAGGCGAGCAGGTGCAGGTGGCGTTCCGAGAGGCTGCGCAGATAACGTTTACAAATCATCCGGAGTCGCGTCGGCGTAAAGCATCTTCATCCCGGTCAGTGTCTCCTTGCATGCTCAAAGAGGTAGGTAGGGACTGTGACTTGTCACAGGTCTCGTTGTCAGCTTCGGCAGGATAACAAGCCGACAGCGAATTTTGATGGGGATTGCGGGTGCAACAGCCACACAAGTGGCTTCGCCGTCTTCTCAAACCGCCCAGCGATTGAGGGGCACTGCCTACGACCACCGAGCCGATGGGCACCTGACGTGAACTACAGAATGTCTTGATCTGTCCGCAGCAGGAACGTCGTGATCCCTCGCAAGACGCCGAAATGCGACAGCCTGACGACTCCTACACGTGGAAGGATGCATCAGGCGCCCAAAGCACGTGTAAACGTAGCATAGCCTACGCGTTCCACGGCCAGTCGTCAATGCAGCTGATCGACAGCTTGCAGCTCAATTCCACGTTCTAGAGCACATGAGATAACGACAGCTCGTCATCCTTCTGATTCCTCTCACCGCCACTAACGTACAGACTGAAGCTAATAGCTTCGATATGAGTACCGTCAAGATGCGGTCGCGACACGCATGAACAGCAAGGCAAAAGCAATGTGAAATAACCGGCCAAAGCAGAGCCAAGAGCATCATCAACCTTCACGATGAACCTTCACGGGAGATACGTTGATGCTAGCCACAATGAGCAACAGGCCTTCGATCCGTCATGCAGGATGGGGTCGAGCGCCTTGGCGGCAGAGACATGGGAGCTGCGAAGCGATAGGGCTGTGCTCCTCACCGGAGGGAACAGCTCCGAAGTTTGGCAGCGAACAGAGTTTGGCTCAATGCATGGAGAGCGACGAAGGCGACAGCACACAGAATGCAATGGACCTCGTCGTGCTGACCAAGACCGCAGACTTACAGCAGGTTGCACCTGCATACCATCACATACATGGTCATTCGTGCTCTCAGTACACACTCTATCTCTGGGTCGTATGTACAGACCGCCTCGTTGCTATAACAGATGGATAACTATCCTGGTCGAGGAAGTCGCAAATTGGCAGCATGCGTCCTGAATCCACGGTGCTCCGCTGAGCTCGAAGCTCTAGAATCGCCCCTCGAAATTCGTATCGTGAGTCACAATCGACGCAAGCGCGCCTTCGTATCTATAGCACCAGTCGTGCTTCATATGATCGACGTTCTGCACATTGACGTCAGGTCAGTGGGCGCAATGGTACTGAACGTGGTGTATCACTTCGCATCACGGCGGATGCTGGCTTGAGCTTCACCGCCCCAGTGTGCCTTTTCAATGCGTCTTGTCGACGAAGGAACATGAGGTTGCATTGGCTCTTCGAGGCTATGGCCGGTGGGGGAGCAGCCGCATGTGTTAATGGGCGCGGCAGTGCGACAAGGCTGAGGGCTACTTATGCAGGCGCTGAACTGGCCTCAACTGCAGACCATGGTGCAAGATCGATAGCTCGATCCTGCATCCTTCTCGCCCCCTCAATTGTGCCGTTGCTGCATCGAGAAGTAGTCTTCCTCTCCCTCCTGTTTGATACCGGTTGCAGCGGCGGCAGGCGCAACCGACACTCCATTCTCATCAAGTGGGGTTCCGGCCGCAGACGCGGCTTTCGCAGCTGCCTCTTCTTCATCTCGATTCTGCTGCTCAACGAAATCATCTGTGCTTGCAAGGGCGGGGAAGCCGTTGCTGAAGTCCTTCGTGAGGCCCGCCTCAGCCAGGGCGTGGGAGAGGATCTCGCCCGTGACATCGATGCCGAGGAGGAAGCGCGCGAGCTCCATGCAGATGTCCCAGGCACTGTCGTGCGCTGCCAATCGAAAGAGGCGCGCGAACTCATGAATCTGAAAATCCTTTCCGTGCGGGTTCTGTTCGAATGCATGCAGAACTAATAAGTAGCCGGCGGCAGTGTTCCAATTGCTTTGACCCAGAGACTGCTCGAAAAGGCTGAGCACGGGCGGGAGGTACGAAAATAGCGTCTTCCAGCTGCGAAGCTCCGTCTTTCGGGTGCAGTTCACGACAACGTCGAGGTAGGACTTGAATGATGACAAAAACGACAGCACGTTTGGGAGTAATGCCGTTTCTGGAGGATGAGGCGGATTGTCCACTTCATCGTCGAGAACATCGTGCAGCAGAACTTCCAAAGCGTGAGGAAAGTATGGCAGCTGCTGATAGGAGCTTGACAGATGCAAAGCCGCTGGTGAATTGAACTCTCCCAGGTGGTACCGTAGCAGCTGAGGTAGGAAAAGTTGAGTCCGTGGCGCATGACGGAGGAAGCTGAAGTTAATGTCACGTCGCTGTACCAGTTCGCTATCTATACCCGCAATGATGCCTTTCCCAACGACAGCGCAGAGAGGGTAGAACTCAACCGGG
This sequence comes from Ramichloridium luteum, assembly GCA_002368545.1. Lineage (NCBI taxonomy): Eukaryota > Fungi > Ascomycota > Dothideomycetes > Mycosphaerellales > Dissoconiaceae > Ramichloridium > Ramichloridium luteum. Next base: position 434,320 of record MTSC01000004.1, read on the forward strand.
ACCTGAACCGCTGGTGGCAGATCTCGTCCGAGATCGGCCGGTGCGCTCGCCAGCACATCTTGAATGTCCGACCACACGTTGAGGTCAGTGCCGTCGAAGAACCACATCGAATCTCGCAAACTATGTCCGAGATGACCATTGAGTTCAAGGCTGTTCGCTGGCGGTGATTCTGGTTGCGCACTTCTGAGGTTCGTGGCAATATTTGGCTGATCACGTAACAGAAGGTAAAATTCTGCATTTGAGGCAATAACTCGCATGTCGTACTTGAGTTCTCCTCGGTCGTTCGTGGCAGGTTGCAGCAGGACAAGTTTGCCGTCAATCAGGAACAGTACAGATGCCGTCGCCACGTCCTGCGAAGGGTCTCCATGTTCCAGCTGCTCTTCTGGAAGAACCCAGCTGATAGCTCGAACGCGTGGAGGGGCGCGAATGATACCATGAAATCCAATCTGACCCATCTGGATCAGCCGTGCGGACGACCCGCCGTCCAACACAATGATATAGTGCAGGAGCGTGTTATCATGAGTATAGACTAACAAGGAGTCGGAGCCAGAGACAGTCGTCGAGATAGCCGGTGCAGGCAGGTCTTCAATGTGTTGAATGTGCGCGTAATCAAGAGTTTTATCGCGTGAGTATAACCGGATCTGGTAACGGTTTGCCGACTCTACTGAAGCGATCAAGATGTGCTGATACCAGCACATGCCACCTCGTACGGAAAACTCGTTCTCTGCCTGCGGATCGTCGAATGTTCTCCATTTGTTGCTTGACATGCTGTAATGTGCAAGACCGCGTCGACCAGCCACGGCGATGTATTTGCCATCGGCTGAGACCACAGCATGCTTGATTGGCCATTGATGTGCAAGGTAGTATGACGGGATCTGAATGGTCTGCAGAAGCGACATGTCGGACGGGAGTGACATGACATCTGGAACATCATGTCCTTTGTAGACCATAACACTATTGCTGCTGACAAGTAAGCCGCGAGAGATGTTCGGTGGTGAGAAACAGGTAGTGATCGCGTTCCTGGCCACGTTGAGGAACCATAAACGGTTGTCAGCAACTGGCAATATTACGAGCTCGCAACCACCTCCGGCCCAGAAGGCGGATTTGACTCCCGCGAGCCACGGTTCGTCGTTTGTCGTGGTCAAGTATCGATCGGCCGTGAACGAGTTGGCCCCCGGCTTGCCATAGACACTCCAAGTCGCCCAGCCGTGCTCGTAGGCGGCAAACAGGCAATAGCCATCCGGTGAGTAGCTCAAGTGGTTGAGGCGACCCGGCGCAAAGGACGACAGGGGTAGTTCTAGCTTGTGAGAAGGCGCAATGTTGCCCGCGTGATCTTTGATAGCGAACACATCAATCGACCCAGTGGCGCTTCCAATTGCGATCAGCGAGAACCTAGCGTTGACAGCTATCTTGACGGCATGATCGTCTTCGGATGCGGGCTCCCGAAAGCAGTGGCCTCGAAAGAGACTCTTTGGGTTCTCTGGATCGATATCAGCGCCAGTGCGCCGATGGACCACAAATGCGCGTCCATCACTGGTGATCCATGTTGTCAAATTCATGGGTCTATCGTGGTGCATGTCGACAATCGTACATTTCCGACCAATCCAGGTCATGCGACTGACGAGCTCCGTGCTGGTTTGTGAAGTCCCACTTTCGGCAACCCATCGAATGCATTGCAATGCTGAAGGTTTTTGCGTCGCGACCACAAGCTCGTCTTCAAGGGCCAGAGCTCGACTGATGCCAGCATCAATTCGTATGACCATCCTGAAGCGGAGGTTCACTTCACGGATGCCCTCGCCTTCTCCCGGGCCCCCGCTAACCGTCGCTGTGTTCGCTTTTTTCAAGGTGTTGTATCCATCTCCACTGCCTCTTCGCCCATGCTTGCTCGGCTCTGCAAGACGTGTCTCATAGACCTTCGCGGTCGGATCGGTCGCCAGGGAGTAGGTGATGAGGTATCCTCCAGCAGTTTGTAGAACAATGATCAGAGCATCTGGGCGCAGCAGCAAAGTCGTATTGTGTCCATATGACTTGACCGATTGCGCTGACCGCTCCACTGCTGCGAGCGCTACGGTGGGCTTCGTTTGCCATATCGTCAAGCTGGACCGCGTGATTGTCGCGAATATGGAACCCCCTCGAGATACCTTCACGTCGAGGATCTCGTGTTGTTCTAGGTTTGGCCCAATTGCCACTGATGAGCCATTCGCCTTCCCAGTATCCTGTGCTCCATTGGAATTTTGGTCGCCGCCAGCACCTGTGCTGGCGGCTCCATGGCTGTGGTTCAGGCCATCGTCGGATCGAAGTCTCCTTGATTTGGCAATGGCATGCTTGCTCAAAGCATAGACATTCGGGGCGCCAAGAGGCCAATACATGGCGTTATGGAGGCAATTGCGCCCGGCATTGAGCTCGAGTCATTGTCGTCGGTGTAGGACCGGCAGCATTCAGCAGACTCCAGTAGAGAGCGTCGCCGTTGACACCATTGACGTGTGCGCGTGCGGGTGCGACTGATGGCCCGCACGGACTTATCATCACGTGGGAGCGGAGTTTGGCCCTGCGTGTCCCGCTATTGCGACGTGACTGCGGGCGGCCATGCCCGCACAGCCCGCGATAGTCCATATCGTGACTGCACCACATATTATCACGAATCCTTAATCCGTACCGCCAGACCTGCAGCATCTGAGGGGAAATAACCGGGACCCCTCACGATGGAGCATGACTATGCTAGCGACACGGACAGCGACTATGCCAGTTATTGGCGCGATTGGGTAAGCTATCACTGCTATCGTTTTCACTCTGGCCGACCATGGAAGTTGTAAATATGAGACGATCATCCACTGGAGCCACCATCCACCATTCACCTTTCACCATTCAACCAACCCGGATTCACCTCGCTCGTTGCGCTCGCTCTCCATAGATGCACAGACATCAACCACGGAGTCCATCATATCTGCACCGACCATCATCCCATGGCTAAGGCGGGGTCTTGTCGCACGAGAATGGTCAACACGGCTCTCAAGGGTAACGGCGTTTCTCTGCATGAGTCCTTCCTGTATTTGCGACATCTCTGGATCGCGATCTCTGCGCAGTGTCTCTTCTTTCTAGGCTTCAATCTCGCCGCCATTAATGCTCAACATGCCTTTCCCACGGCTACCTCCAGCTCCACCCCACCCTGTCGATCTACGTATGGCTTCAATGCAACGTCTAATTTACGGTTTACAGTTCGTATCATCTCGCGGCAACGAATACTTTTGCGAGATTGACGAGGATTACCTGACCGATCGGTTCAATCTCACTGGTCTTAACACTGAAGTAACCTATTATCAATATGCGCTCGACCTCGTCACGGACGTCTTCGACATGGACGTCGACGACGACATGCGGGAAGCAATTGAGAAATCTGCGCGGCATCTCTACGGCCTCGTCCATGCGCGATACGTGGTCACGACCAGAGGCTTGGCAAAAATGGTAAGTCCGACTTCCGAGCTATTGCACTTCTTGTCTGAAGCGCTAACCATTCGCGCCGCAGATGGAGAAATACAAGCAAGGCGTCTTCGGCAAATGCCCGCGCGTGATTTGTGAATCACAACCGCTACTGCCGATGGGCCAGCACGACCAGCCGGGCCAGTCGCACGTCAAGCTCTACTGCGCCAAGTGCGAGGACATCTACAACCCGAAGTCCTCGCGGCACAACTCGATCGACGGCGCCTACTTCGGCACCAGCTTCCACAACATCCTCTTCCAGGTCTACCCGGCGATGGTACCCGCCAAGACGCAGCGGCGCTACGAGCCGCGCATCTACGGCTTCCGTGTGCACGCGAGCGCGGCGCTGATGCGGTGGCAGGAGGAGCGGCGCGAGGAGATGAAGGACCGGCTGCGGGATCTCGGGCTTGAAACTGGTTTCGAGGAGGAGGATGAGGAGGCCGAGGAGATCGAAAGTGAGGAGGATGAGCTGGACGTAGAAGAGGCTGACGGCATTGATGACATGTTTGAAGGTCAATTGCAGCCTGTTAACTAGCGAGAGACAGTGGCGAGTGCAGCGGGCACACAGTGGAGTCTTTGGTGGTCTGGGAGTGACATGTGAGAAACTCAATCACTATACGGGACGGGTTGATACCAGGATGGAATGGCGGCAGGAGTTTAGGAAGGGGAAAATGGGTACACACATATTATCAAGCATTTATTCATACGGTCAACATCCCTTGGAATCACCACAGTGCAGGAGGCAAACTACAAGGCAATTGTTCTGCACTTGACTCTTCAGAGAATTGAGGTACCCGCTTTCCGCCATGGCCTATCCTATCTTACAACTTCCAGCCTCTTCGTTTCGCCAGAACCGTCTCCTGTCTCAAAGCCAGGTCAGAGATAATCTCCTCGGAACCACCACCCACAACATTCATCCGCAGATCACGACTGATCTGCTCCACTGCCGCTCCGGGACCACCGCCGCCGCGCTGGTAACCCGCACCACCCAGCACCTGCTGCGCCTCTCGCGCCGCCAACTCCTGAATCCGACCACCCTGCACCTTCGCCAGCGCAATTCGTCCCGCCACATCTGGATCCTGCCAGCCCGCCGGCGACTGCTGCACCGCATACGCAATCTGCTCGAGGTGCGCCCAGTGCGACTCGATATATCGCGCGAGCGTCGTGAACTTATGCGCGATGATCTGGTTCGCGATCAAGGGTTTCCCGAAGGTCTCGCGGCGGTGGGCATACGCCATGGAATCGGCGAGACACGTGCGCGCCTTGCGGTTACAGCTCACCGCGAGCAGGTACCGTTCCCGGTTGAAGTTGACCATGATGACGCGGAAGCCCTCATTCTCGCGCCCGACCAGGTTCGCCACGGGGACCCGCACGTCGTCGAGCTCGATCAGCGACGCGCCGCCGGCCTTTTGGCCGCTGTTGGCGACGCGGCGCATGCTGAGGCCGGGAGAGTTCATGGGGATGACGAGCATGGAGACGCCCGCAGCGCCAGGGCCGCCGGTGCGCACGGCGGTCGTCATGTGTGTCGCCCAGGGGGCGCCGGTGATCCACTTCTTGTAGCCGTTGACGATGTAGTGCTGGCCGTCGGGGGTCTTCTCGGCTGTGGTCTGGATGTTGGCGACGTCGGAGCCGCCGGAGGGTTCGGTGATGCCGAGGCAGAAGCTCGTCTCCCAGGTGAAGAGGCCCGGCAGCCATTTGCGCTTCTGCTCCTCCGTGCCGTGGTGGATGATCGGCGGGGCGCCGATGACGGAGGCGCCGGCGAGGCTGTTTACCACGCCACCCTCGATGCGCGCGGACTCGTCGGACTGGATCAGCATGTGGAAGGCGTCGAGTCGGTCGACGGGGATGCCTGCCGGATCGGGGATATTGGCGGGCTTGTACTGCACGGGCACGTCGCCAAAGGCGAATCCGGACTGCGCCCACTTCATGGCGACATCGCGGGGGACTTCGCCGGCCTCTTCCCAGTCCAATGCATACGGCAGGATGTTCTCATCGATGTATTTCCGAATGGCATTCCGCAGTGTCTTGTGTGATTCGTTGTAGTAAGGCGATGGGATGCCGTGATACCACGACGGCTCACTCCATGGCGCCAGGTTGCCGAACGGCTTCTCTGCGCTCTTCACCATTTTTGCGAATCGTTCAGCCTTTTGTTCGTATTGCACGAGGATCGTTCACTGTCTGACTTGAAGCTAGAGTGTGCTGTCCACGTCCACGAACGATCAACTCCCTCACGAGAATGCGACTCGAAGGGTTGATGAAAAGATTGAATTGAAGAAGAACATGTGAGAATAGAAGAAGCACAGACGAAAGATCAATGGCAATCCACCTAACAAGTTACGAACCGACTGCCTATTCAAGCCTTCACTATGCTTGTCGAAATGGCGTCTAGAAAGGCAATCAATGAGAGGCGAGTGCGACAAGCTGAGGCTCGCGCAACGAGTCGTGACCTCGGCTACGCCACCCGCATCCGCCACCGCACCACCGCGCTCCACGACGCGACTAAACTGACACGAGTTATCAACCAATTTGTGAAGTCTCCTGCCTAGTAACGATCGATCCGGAACTACGAGCGAGAAGGCAGCATGTTGGTGATGTTCGATCAAGCATGCTGCCTCGGTCGCACATGCCAGATAGGTCAATGATTTCGCCCGCTCTCGCACCTATTGCGACCCGGTGCCGGGCAACCATGAATGAGCCTCATCCGTTGACTAGACCCTGTCGGAGTTCAGTCGTCTCAATGCCAGTAAGATAACCGGACCACCAACCAAAATCTTCCGCAGGCACGCGACAATAGAGCGCGATGCATCATCGTCACTGCTGAGTTGTTGTGTCAGCCCCGTTCGCTGGCCCGGCGACAGTGATTGCTGGATCGCTGGCGCGCGCGCGGAAGAAGCAGTCAAAGAAGAACGCATGGAAATTGACCAAACGGACGTGCAGTGCCGAACCAGATCCATGCTCGCGTGTCAACCACCACAACAGAAAACGGGCTCCAGCTCGTCTGACAGGTCCCATGACGCATGCTCGCATGGCGCAGATTAAGGACGTAAAATTGGCGTACCTGCCAGTCAAAAGCGGTCAGAACGATGACTTGCATATCCGAGAAGGATACTGTGGAGGCAGTTACTCGATCAGGCGGACTGCATGGTCATATCGCGGTCTATCGGTGTCTACAAGTTCAGCTTACGAGAAGAGAAAGGAAAGGTCCAAAGATGAAGAATAAGCAATTGTGGATATCTCAATATAGACAACATAAAGTCCCCTGACCTCCTCCCGTGTCCTCCCCCATTCGCGCATCCCGGACTGTAACTACCTAAGTACTACGTCTGTTCTAGCACACAAGAGAGTGAGCGAGTAGTGTGGAGGTGTAAAGCTAAACTATCAAATCCCGCGCGCGCAATGCATTCGCGATCGATGGAAGAAGAATGAAAGTCGGCGAAGAAAATCATCTTTTCTCATCTGCGGCATTGGACAGAGAATTTCCCGAAATTGTCCCAATCAATATCCCTCGAACAAACAAGCACAAATGCCATGTGTCAGTCAAATCCCCATATCCAAAAACTTGTAACTCCTCCCATTTGATTTCAAATCCATCCCATGCGGTGATTTCCCACCCGCCGCCTTCGATCGCCGGAGAATAATGCCTGTTGAATGGAAAGCACGCAAACAAGCGCTGAAACTCCAGAGGTCCGTACCCATTACTGTTCGTTCTGTTAAAGTTGATTGGTGGTGGTGGCTGTTGATTATGAGTAGGTAGGTCGCAGAACCTCTCGTCGCAGAAAGGACAGAAAAGAACATGAGCCCGCAGGGCAAATGTGAACAATATAAAACGCCAGCTTCGTTGAGATCGCACAGCGCAGCGCGGCGGCTCCGCTACTCTTCTCTTCTTTCGTTTCTTTCTTCGCTTCTTCAAATTATTAAGACGCTGCTTTTGGTAGCATTGTCGATAGGTCGGTATGGTAGGCCGATTATTAGTTGTACAGCGCACGTATGCGCAGATGTGTAAATAGCAATGTGTCGCGATGACAAAGGTCGTAATGTACGTTTCTGATGCCGGAGCAGCGGTCGAGACAAAACAGGTAATAACTGTAGCAAGGAGTGTGAAGATCTGGTTGAGAAGGTCTCGTAAGACCCAGCTCAGGGCGCAGATTTCTTGTCAAAACAAGGAAAGGCTCAAGATTGAGCATGTAGCAAAGGCAAGCAATGCGAGCCGTTTGTAAATGTGGTAAGTAGATATTCCCGCGTTGGGATTGAGTCGTCGAGGCGAGCTGTCGCAGAAAGGAAAGCCAGGCATGGCGGAATTAGATTGTGTCGCAGATCAGTACCATATGACCAAGATTCATTCGTCTCAGAATCAGCTGTCGATCGAGCTTTCGGGACTGCTCGACGAGACGGAGACAGAGCCCTTCTTCGACTTGTCCTTCTCGTAGTGCTCTGGTCCATGGTTCGCAAAGGTGTAGTTCTTCGGTCCGAGGTCAGCCTGCTTGCGAGGCGTCGCCGCTGCAGAAGACGATTGCTTGACATCCTGCGGCGGGCTGTACTCGTGCACAAACAGTTCCGTTGCCGGCGCCAAGGCGGAGGCAGCCTTAGGCAATGTTGCTGAAGCGTGCAAATCTGGGCTGCCGTCCGAGGGCGTGGTGCTGACGAAGTTGTACTGCGCCTGCTGCGGAGGCGAGCACATCTGCGTCTGCTGTTGCGGCGTCGAAGCAGGTCCAGAGAGAGCAGGCGGTGCTGGCATGAACTGCATTTGAGACATAGGCATGCCCATCGACATCATACCCGCGCTTGGGTCAAGAGTGGTGCCGTCAGCAGAGAATTGCATTGGCATGGTAAGACCAGACTGTTGGCCGGCAAGTGGCATGACGAATTGCTGATCGGGTTGTAGAGGAACCATGCCCATGGGGAATTGCTGGGCAGTCGAGAAGTTCTGGACAGATTGTTGCTGGGGGACCATCTGCGGAGGAGGCGGTGGCGGCATGGCAGCGACGGGGGGCGCCATCATGAAGATGTTGCTCGGAAATGTCTGTTGACAGGCAGGCGCTGATTGCGGCGGCGTGTTCTCGAGCATCATTCCCGGACGCATCGCCTGCAAGAACTGTTGGTATCCTTGGTTGAACATCGGCGTGTGAGGCGGCGACGAAAACTTCTGCGGCATCGCAGTCCCAGAGGAGAACGTGTGCTCGGCATCGGTTTCACTGATGCTGGCGTGATGGCCAATGGCTTGCGATGGCCATTGAGGAACTGCTTGTTGGCGGTTCGGGTCGCCGATGGTCATCTCAGTAGGAGACAGCGGCGTCGGCGGTGCAAGGCTGCTGGGGCCAGCCGAAGAGGTCGAAGCATGGCGTAACGCTTTCGGTGAGTTGAGGGACTCGGCGAAAGTGAAGTTAAGTGGCGATCGCTGAGCGGAACCAATGCTACCTTTAACAACGCGACCTTGCGCGACACCGTTCAATGCGACCGACGACTGGATCCGGCGCAGTGGTTGTTGTGACGGCTTGAGGCCTTGACCAGGGGATGCAGGACCAGCAGCTCCGCTATACGAAGTACTGCGCAGTGAAGCAATACCCAGTGCAGCTGGTCGTTTGACGTGGCGACGAGCAGCAATGCTGCCTGCGGTCGGTTGTGGAGGTTTGAACTGCGCCTGTTGTGGCGGCTGTGGCGTTTGAAGCGCAAACTCGCTCATCTGCTGGCTGAGTGCCGTACTGTTCTGCGAGTCGCGTCGTAGGAACGCTTCATCGTCGGGCCATGCGAGCGGTTGCTCAGCCTGTTGTGACTGCGACTGCTGCGACGCCTGCTGGAGAGCCTGGGCTTCACGGAACTGCTGCTGAAGGACGCTGAGCTGGACAGGTTTTGACTGGCCAGGTTGCCACTGTGATGCTGCAGCCAAAGTCTCATGCGTGGTAGGTGGCATTTGGGGGAATTGCGGTTGCGCCTCGGTTACATTGGGAGCGGGTATTGACGAACTGCGGCTGTCGGCCCAATCGTCTGGTGACGCAGAGAGGTTGGTCGAATCGGTCAGGGCACCTGGAGGAAACATCGAGTGCTCTGAGATGCTCGAGGGAACCGAAGAGTCATTGCTGGAAAGTGCTTCGCTGTAACAGCTCGGGAAGCTGAAGCTATCGTCCTGCTTCAGGTCCGTATGCGACATGTCCGGGAAGACCTGGCCCAAGATATCCGAGTTGGAGAAGTCTGGGGATAGGCTATCGAACTGATTTGTGTTTGCCATCATGCCTCCGTTCTGCGCGAGCGCATTGAATTGCTCCTGCGTAAGTGTCCGGCGATTCAAGTCCTGTGTGTTGTCAAACATTCCCTGTGTAGCGAACGGCACTTGTAAACTGTTGCCATTAAATTGCTCGACGCCGAGACCCTGAGCGAAGGACTGGCCATTCATGGTGTTCGATGCCTGGAATGTCGGCATTTGTCCCAGCCCGAATCCTGTTGCGATCTGCTGCTCGTCCGCCGCGCATTGTTGCATCATGGTGAAGTAGTCGTGTGAGGTGAACGCTGGCGACGTATCGGAGTCGGAGAAATTGGCGTTCCCATTTTGAGACTGAAACAGGTTGAATGCTTTCTTAGCATCCTGCTTCGACTTGGCGCGGCGGTTTTGAAACCAGTTCTAGACGTACGATATTAGCTTTATGAAGGGTCAGTGACAAGCTTGAATTGCTTCTACTCACATTGACCTTGTCCAGTGACACATTCAGCGACTCGGCGAAACCCTTTTTCGTATTCGTATTGGGTTTGCTCTGCTTCTGGTAGTGCGCCTCCAGAATATCGTGCTGCTCCTTCGTCAGACGCGGCTTGATGTCGCAGGAGATCTGCGGCGGCAGCGCAGCGGCGTAGTAGGCCATCTGCGGGTCCGGCATGCCGGGCGCCTCCTGATAGCCGTGCATCCTGGCGAGGACAGTGGCGACGAGAGCGAGGCAGGCTCCGAAACCAGCGCGATCGAGGCACCGGTGGCCAAGCGGAGGTGCTTATAGCACGGGGCAACCACACAACAGGCGAAGTTGCGCAGGTGGGGCTGTTGGCGAAGTCTGGGCGTTCGCCCCAGCGACGAGTTGTCAAGAGTGAACAGCGTCGAATAACGGCGAAGGAGTGATGAAAAAACGAGTGTGGTGCGCGAACGTGTGAGGATGCTGGATGGGAGTTCGGTTGGTGGGCCGTGTGAAGCAAACCGTCGTCGCCCAAACGTCTCCCACCCCAGACTTTCGAAGCTGGGACAACGTGCGCAGGGTGAGCGTGCGCGACAGAAGAGCAGCCGGGGCAGACTTTGGTTCGGCGGAAAGTCTGTCACGATCGGGTTGCGTGGGAGGGGTCGGCTGAAGGTTCACGGTCCAGTATGTGACAGTGTGCCACTGTGGTCAAGCGGAAGTATGGCCGATCAGCATGCATGCACGCGCGCGCGTGCGGGACGACTGGGAGGTTCGTAAAGCGAGGGACAGCACCGAGCGGGTCGGTCTGAGAGGTCGAAATGTTCAAGCGAAAGTGGTGAATATCCTGCCGAGTTTCGACTCTGGCATCGAGTCGAGGGTTGCGTGGCGTGGAGTGGACGGTCGCGCTGGTCGCGTCGGTCGCGAGGGTCGCCGGAGACACTGGACCCGTCTTTGACCAGGCTGGCCGCAGTGGTTGCACCGTCGCAACGAGGAAAAGCGGCACTGGAGCGTGAGATATCGCTGAAGAGGAATGTGCACAAGCGAGTGAAGGGCGGTAGAGCACCGTTAAAGGAACCAAGTTCGTGGATGAGACGGGAAGGCGAGAAGAAACAGTCAGGGCGGCCAGGAACGAGCCGACGGGATGGGATGTACGGCGCTGGCCTGCACTGGACGGACTGTCAGCCCAGAGACGTGCAGTGTGCAGGTGGTAACGCGAGGGCGGGAAGGGTGTGGCCGGCTTTTCAGAAGGATTGGGGGCGGTACTGCACTACATTACTCCAGGGCACGCAGACGCCAACAGCGCCCCGGGGAGGCGGCGGCAAGAGAATAGCCAGTACGGCCGTCGAGGTACCTTCCCTGCAGTCCTGCCGCTGGCCGTGGTGCCGTGCAGACTGTGTTCACTTGCAGTAAGTTATGAAGACAAGCTACCTGCCTCCACACTGATCCGCACCCTCCTTCTACCGGTGCTGCTGCCGCCGTGTTGTCTAGTATACACACCTACATACATGCGATGCAGATCACCAACAGTCCACAGTCTGGACCACAGTGTACATGTTCTACCCACCCACAGCTGCTCTCCGTGCCCTCAGCAAGCAACGTACTCTTGTCGTGCATATGAACTACTTAAAACCTACGAGGCATTCCGATCTTGTGCGATGCAGTCAGATTGAACACTCGTGGGTGCGAAGGCGATCGATCGTGACAAGGAACGGGGCGCCTCCTCCCGGATCATGGAGGAGAGCATACGAAATCGCCCACATCATCGACGGCGGAGACTCATTGGAGCAGAGGTCAGCGGCCGTGCTGCTCCATCAATCTCGTGCTTCCACCGCAGCATCTTGTTTGTCCTGCTCGTAAAAGCTGTGACTGGCCTTGGCGCGTAGATCGCATTTGCTCCCCGGTCCCCCGCGTGCGAGCCGACACTGTGATTCGATTTGATCTGATGAACATACCCCATGCTTCCTTGCCCAGTTGGCCTTGATCTGGCCTCAGGTCGACGACGATGGTAGACGGCGGCATCGGCAGCATCGGCGGACGGTGGAACAGTGTGCGACCGACTGTGGTCCATCCAGTGACAGAGAGTGTCTAGTATGCCTGTGGTAGGAGGAGTTGGTGCACAGAGCCGTGCGGGACAAGCAGAGGAGAGCGAGAGATGGGGCTACTGCTGCAAGCGCTTCCGACTGGACAGCTCGATTGCCATCATTTCCAGCGTAGAACGCCTCCGCCGGCGGCGAATCCGCGGCACTTCCCAGGATGAAGGGTGGGAGAGGAAGTCGATTCGACCTTCGCTGCCGACGAGTGCTTGATCCCGACGACGACGACGGCGAGGTAAGAATAGTGGTTCTAAACGGGTCTACTGCCAATCGCCTCTCACAGCTTTTCCACTTCTCAAGCGCACGCACGAGGCTCTTGCAGGAAGCTGCAGCCACAGGTCGCACAGCAGACACCGAGACACGGCTTTCCACGCGCTGTCGTCCCTCACCCTGCGCGCGCCTCGCGCACCCTCGTGGAGCGTGTGATGGATCCCACCCACGCATGCATATGCAATCCTACCTTACCTGCCATGTCTCTTGTACCGTCGTTGTCTAGCAGCAGTGGGTGGAGTACTGTAGCAACCGCAACGGCAGCACAGCAGCAGAAGCAGCGCGCACATGGCACGCATCGTCGCATTGTCGTGCCGTCGGTCCCTCCTCCAGAGTGCGGTGCAGTGGGACTTCCCACTAACCATCCGCCGCCCCCGCCCTGGCCGCCGCTGCCGCGTCCTCCGTCCGGCTCCCTTTTCGCCCGCCGCCTGAGAGTGAGACCTTTTCTTGCCGAAGATATATTACCATGCATTGGCTCCAGTGGGCAATCAATCTCGCACGCACGATACTCGGCCCTCGGAGGAGAACAGGGGGCGGAAAGGGGGCACGCTACTTCGTCGTGCGGATTGATCGTTTGATCCATATTGAAAAATGTCTGAGAAGTGAAGCATCACGTGGAATACAGTACACTCAGGGACTCTCCACACTTGTCGGCCATTGATGGTGAGCGGTCTCTCTCTGCGACACGAAGCTCGCACCCAGCCGTTCCCTCCACCTTCTTCCGCTATCTTTTCTAATCATGATGCGCACCTGCACGCGCGCACGCACACACATATGGACTCTTCCGGCCGCGCCGACGGCCCACGACCAACACGGCCGCGCTTCGTCCACGCCTCCTTCATCGAAAAGGTTGGCGCCCGCTGCGAGTGAGCACGCGTCGTGTGGAGGGGGGTGGGGTCCTATCTGCGGCCAGCGACTGACTCGCTACCCTTTCGTGCTTGCAGGACAAGACAGCGCTGTGTGTTTAGCCTTGATTCTGCCTACGAGGCGTCGCGCGCGAGAGATGGACGGCGTGGCGCTGGCTTCCTCCATTGAACACCTTCCCCCCTGCCGGTCATGCGATCACACAGCAAGCCGAACACGCGCGAACACTCCGCGCCTGTATTTGCTCCTTCTGGAGATGCGGCGGCGCGAGCCTGCACCTGAATGGCCCAGGATGTGTGCTCTCACCTGCAGCTCTCCATCAGCCCTTCCCGCCGTGTATGCCATCATTACGCACTGCTTTCGCCGAAAGCAGTAATCCTAAATTTACATTTGCATTTTTCCGTCCTATTTCGCCCGTGGCGTGTGCTCTGTAAAATGAGAGTCGCGACGTCAGCTGCAAATCAGCATCCTCAAAAACGCGCCGACGCAGCAGCAGCAGCGCGCGCGCAGCACGGGCAAGTGCCATCACTATCGAACCTTACTCCTCCGAATGTTCTTCATCCTTCTTCTTCTGGGCCCCCCATCGATCTCCACTGCCCAAATTTGGCCATATGGCGATCAAACGCTCACTGAGCGGTTCGATGGTTCCAACGGCTCCAGGGCTCTTTGACGCCTCCATTCTCACTTCTCTTTGGCCCAGGGCCACAATGCCACGCCGGCCGGAGGGCGCAGCCCGCTGGACCTATAGAACTCTCGCACGTCCGCGCTGCGCGCGTGCGCTCGCCCACATTTCCGTGCGATACACTTTTCGCTGTCGAGAAACTGGGACAGAACAGGCACTGCACACACATCACACCCGTCTCCTGTCAGCTGTATGGCAGATTAGACAGCTGGGGCCAATCTGCCGTTCGGCGCTAAACGCCCGGAGCGCCGGCGGCGGCGTCGGCGGCATCGGAGAGTCCCGTGGGGAGGCCATCTCCTGGGGCTCTAGGTGATGCGCGAACGCAGGGCAATCCTTGCCATGTCGAGGACCGTTTCCTTGTTTAAATGCTTCGCGTATTATGCAGTCTGGCGAGACATACAGAAACATCCCAGGGTAGGGTAGTAGAAACCCGTGCAGGAGAGACAAACACATGGCCCAGCGGCCACTGTTTTTCTTTGATGCGAATCCTTCATCGTCAGCATTGCGCACCTTGTCCGAGATACTGCACAGTGCGAATGCTTGCGAGCCCTACGATCTGCCGCAAAGACAAACTATGGGACTGCCGTGCTCAACGCTACCCCCGGGATCGGGGTTCAGATGGGCTGGGCCCACTCTGACCCCCGTTGCCTGTCAACGCAAGAACTGGAAGAGCAAAAAATATGTCACGCGATAACCTCTCCACGCGCCCGCTCAGTCTCTCCGGCCATCAGTGCTTTCGTCCATTTCCGCAGCAACATCCATTTGCGTAGCTAGAGTGGAGACCAACAGACGACACGGTCCCCTATCTGGCGCCCATGCCTGGTAATATGATTTAACGTTAAGGTCCAGTCGGGGCCCGTCGCGCTGGGTTGAAGGTCTTGGAAGGAATGCGGAACAGGAGCAAAGACACCAGACGGGAGGATGGCGATACTTTTGGGCCGATGACGATTTGGGCGAACTCTCTTTCTCTTCGACCTGTTTCTTTCTACCGGAATTTGCTAGATAACCTCGTAAGCTTTCGGAGAACGGGGGCAGGCCCTTGATGGTGGAAATCACTCAATGCATATCATCATAATTGTTATTGATCATTATCATCATCGCATTCATTGATCGCCCCTATGCACAGTATGCCCCCGTTCGCTCTTTTGAGTGGGTCGGCGCGCACAACGCACGCGTCGCCGTCCTCGGTTCTTTTTCTCTCCACGTGTTTCCTGTCATCAATAATGTTTGTTCCCCCGCCGACGTACAGTTGCATCCATGCATACGGGATAGTGGTGGGTCTCCATGCGTTCATCCTGCACCGTGCGATGCGGGATGTGGGCCATCACTGTGATAAGATTGTCCTCTTGCGCGCGCCCACCCAGAGCAATTCCCGCTTTAGCGAGGTTGTGGTTGGATGAAGGGAAAGTATGCATACAGCTGTTCTACCATCCTTCTGGCAAATTTACGTGCGCAAGCATTGGGAGCTGCAGGATAGGAGAGGTCGAGCCTGTACGCCACTAAATCAAGCTCGCGAACAAGTTCCGGGCAGAAAAGCGATCTACCTAGGCCCTGCCAGGGTCGCCTCGGCCGCAAGCAACTTATCCGACCGGGTTGTCATCATCCTGGAAGAAGGCCGTCATGCGGAGGCAATGGAAGGCGAGCAACTGCGCCTCCTTCTCGGAATTCGCTCCAGGTCTCACCTCGCTCAAGCTGAGCCCTGTCCTCGTCGTGGCTGTGATCGTGGTGAAGGGTGGTATGAGCGCGCGCGCGCTCAGTTCACTATTTCTGAAGCCCATGCGATCGGGACCTGTGCGCACGCGTTGTGGCTTGACCGCGCGCGCGAGCGACGACGCTGATGCCGAGAAAAGGGGTCACGAGCAGCAGCAGCAGCCGCAGCATCCCAGCGACAGCCAGGAGATGATGGACAGAATGGGACGAAGTGCCGAAGCTGTGGCTTTGCGCAGGTTGCCCTGTGCGTGAGGCGTCGTCGCCGCTCGGCTCACTCTTCCCTTGCGCTACATACACATCGAGATCCGCAGGTGATCTGGTAGCACGACGTGAGGTGAGACCACCTGGCCGTGCTGGCGAAGAGCATGCAGCCCGGGAATCGTGGCGTGATAGCCCTCCGGCTGGCCTGCTCGAGCCCATCGCGTTGCGAGGATGCAAGGTTTGTTGCGCGACGGCCTTGTGGCAATTATCGTGCTTGCAAGTCTCCACGATTTGATTCGTGAGACTGCTCCGAAGGGTGAATATTCGTGGATTACCACAGGTCATTCATCGTCGTGATGCGACGCATCACTCGTTCTTTTCAAGGTTCACATCCCCAGGAAACCGGAAATAGATCACCAGCACACCCATCCAGGTCGTATCATGCATGCAAACTTGCCGTGTAAGCATCATTGGTCTCTCGACTTGCCCTGATCCTTGTCGAAAGCGGCCATTGGGGCCGTCAATGACACGACCATGTGATGGTAGTAACCCAATGGAGACCCGTTTTATCAACAGTCCCCATCGACACGGCGAAAGAGCCTTACGGATCTAAGTTTCTATTGACAGCTGCCGCCTTCCGCGCGAAGATCGCAACTTTACTCCGCTGGACATCGCGTGCCTACAGATTCCTCGATGGGCCACTCGTAGCGCATAACGAACGATCAAAGGAATTGCAATCGCCAATTGACAAAAAGACGGGCTGAAAAAGAACCGAGATTATGGCCTGGGCCAACTTCCCCTCAGCGGGGGGATTCTGCCTGCGGCAGAAGGGCTCTAACCCGTCGGCTCAAACCCCAATCAAATAGATGAAAGAATTACGCCATGCCCATGCAAGTGCTCCTTCAGGGTAAGACAACAATCGTGACCGGGTCGGCTCTTTGTAAATCCTTGCCCTGGAAATGTCTCGGTTGCTGGTTTCACGCATTCAAGGAAGGAGGGAAAAGAAAAGCGAAATAAATAGTCGACCGTTGAGAGCAACGGACTCGGGACGATGTACAGGGATTGTTGGGCAGATGTGTCTGCCGATCGTGCTTTAAAGCTTCCTTCAAACTGGAACAACACGACATCATCACTCGACGTGCGTAAATTGCGAACAGGCGTGTATTGAATCAAAAGTTTATTCCTTTTTCTTCCGTTCTGCGCACCGTTATGCACCGTTGCTTGTGTCTGGTAGTGTTGTGATCACAGTGCCTCTTTGCATGTCATGAAGTCGTTATGCAGGCTCCAAGGTGTAATTTCGGACAATTGCTGTTGTGTCCCAGATCACGTGTGACTGGGAATGAATCGATACTTATGCATTTTCCGAAGTATCCACGGAATCTTGAACAAGTCATTAATTGAATATGTGCTGGAATAACTTTTGGATGGGAATCTGTCGGCTCAGGTCCGGAGGCATGGTCTCCTCAAAATTGCAGGATATATAATTGTAAAATTCCTGCAAACCCTATCGAGATAGCACCAATAGCTCACTTGGGAGAGCGCCAGACTGAAGTAAACTTCGGTCAACGCACTGTGCGGTATCTGGAGGTACTGTGTTCGATCCACAGTTGGTGCAGATATGCTATTATCGTTTTTTTGTTTTTTTTCCCCACTTTGTTGTTTCTGCCTCACCACAATAAATGATTATGGCAGTGAGACCTTGATCTCGTTTTGTTCTACTGTAATGCAGTATTGTAACAAGAATGCGACTCGGCCGAAGCAAGAAATGCACGCGGACGATATCGAGAAAGATGATGAGAGTCCCACAGTTTTGAAAACCACCATACATAATTTGTGATGATGCCATTGAGTTGGGAGATTGGCAAGCCTCACTTCCGGCCTTTCGGATATGAGTATATCCTTTTATCCTTAAGGTACGTTGTGATGATCGTCTCAGATAGTCACCAGTTCATTCTGACCTACCTTTCGCAGTACATGGGTCAAGGTCATCCAATGTTGATGGGGTTTACTTTCTTAAGTGTCCTATCACGTTGCAATCAGGCGTGACAGCACGCAATACCAACTTGGCAGGTTGGGAATTTGTTCGTGGTTGCATGTTCACTCAGGTGCTCTGGCAACCATGGTACGCAGAGTGCCTGTGCGGGGCGCGACTGCCCTACTCCACCCCGGTCTCGTGTCTGTCATTCACGCAATCGACTGATATCCGATGAGCAAGTAAGCAAGAATTCACGCATATGACAGCTGGAACACCTCTCGCAAGAAAGACGTCGCAGATGGCTGAAGACAAGCTCTCTTTCGTGGAGCGGAAGCTTCGGCCGCGTGGGATGGCACGTGCGATCCGATTGGCCCGAGATTCCACGCAAGCATCGGATCCGGGGATCAGCTTATGTGCCTCACCTTGAGCCCGGCAGCCTGTTGGATCGACAGAGCCGACCACATGGCGCATATGCGGCCGGTCGTACCATGATCGTGGGGTTGACTGCCTCTGCAGACTTTACATCTCTATTGTTAAGTTACAGCTGCGTCACTGCTCCCGGGAACCAGGCTTACGGCGCGCGTCTATGAGACAAACCCTTCGACCACATCGATACCAGGACGTGCACGGAATCGGCGCGGTGAAGATGACAGAGCAGTTGTGCGTCTCCTTGTATCTCTCCTGCGATTGTGAAATGCTGGACCTTCGTGCCACGACGTTGTGTTGACCATTAATCTTGCAGTAAATTCCGTCGGAGTGAGACATTGGCCCAGCAGGAATATGAGCAGCAGCTTCATGATCAAGGAGGACATAGCGTCACCTCAAGTGAAGACTTCGAGAAGGACTTCGAAGATATGAAGATGGACGATCACGACCACGACGGTGTTGACACCGCCAACAGCAGCAGCACAAACCTCGACGAGGAGAAGAAGAAGTCCGGCGGCATCAAGGGTAAGTTCAAGGGCTTCTACCAGAATGTCATCAAGCCGGCCTTCCCGGAGGCCATTCAGGATATTAAAATCATGTCCGGTATGACCGCACTCGAAGCTCGAGTCAAGAAGGAAATGCATGACTCGCAACTCTTTCCCGAGATCGAGCAAGTCGCTGAAGTCCGCCGCGGGCTCGAACTCTGTCCAGAAGAGCAGGCTTTCCTTGCAAAACGTAAAATCCATGCTCGCGACAACTTTGCGAAGTATCTTGGCCTCAATCCTGAGGATGTTGACCCGCGCGACGTGCCAATCGTGTCATTCGGAGGCAGTGGTGGAGGATTTCGAGCCATGTTAGGATGTCTTGGCTACTGTCAACAAATGAAAGACTCGGGCCTCTGGGACTGTCTCACATATGTTGGCGGAGTTTCTGGCTCATGTTGGTCGCTTGCAGCCTACTACACGATCGGCAAAGGCAGTCATCAGAACGTGATTGACCACTGCAAAAAGCGACTGGCCCCGTATCATCCGCTCTCAGGGGATGCCATCCGTACCATCCTCAGCGCGCCTGGAGGTGCACGCATCACACTCGGCCCGCTTATTCAGAAAAGCAAAAGTGGTCTGCAGACCGTCGCTATGGACTTGTATGCCGTCTTCACAACTGGTTGGATCTTCTTCCAGGAGGACCCGATCAACAAGCCGGGAGGCCATGCTGATAAAGAAGTCGCCGGTGCCCAGAAATCGTGGTACAAGTTCACATCGGCCCGAGAATATATCGATGATGGTCGCAACCCGCTGCCCATCATGACAGCCATTCGTCACGAACGTCCTTGGAGGGAATGGGTTGACAAGGAGCACCCCTTCAAAGAGCCGGATCATGCGGCCGGCGATCACGCCGAGGCGACTGATGCGTGGTTCCAGTGGTTCGAATTCACACCTTACGAGGTTGGCTGCGATGAGATTCAAGCTTGGTGCCCAACATGGGGATTTGGCCGCCCTTTCGAGAATGGCAAATCGACGATGCAATTGCCCGAGCAATCTTTGGCTTTGCTCCTCGGTCTTGCAGTCAGCGCTCCCGCTGGTCCTCTTACATCATACCTTGCCACGATAAGCCGAAATCTACCCTCTGGCTTCCTTGGCAACTCGATCCACAAAATGGCACACGGTGTTGCGAAGCTCTGGGGGAAGCAAGGCACGGAAGAATTCTCAAATCACCATCCTCTCCATGCTTGTAATGAGCATAACTACATGTTCCACTACTCACCTCTGGACAAGGAGAAGGGTCGCCCGCCTGGACTTGAGAACTCGCCCCGAATCCACCTGATCGACAGTGGAATGGACAACAATTGTCCTACCTACGTCTTCCTCCACCCAAAGCGAGAAGCGGATGTCATCATCAACATGGATGCCTCGAGCGACGTCCAAAAGGATACATTCCAAGAGCGGGTGGACCAGATTGGCAGTCGACGCGGCATGAAGTTCACCAAGCGCTACGACGTCAAAGCCGGCGAGGATCCAAACGACCCCGGTCGCTTCGACGGCTTGTACGCCCAAATCTACGACGGTGTGCCTTGCGAGCGGCCCGCGGAAGTCATCGACTCGTACGGCCGTAAAGTGCGCAACCCACCCGCGCCCGTGTACGACCGCGAGTGCACTATGATATACATGCCGCTGCTGCCCAATGAGCGCGCCGTGCCGGACTTCGATCCGTCGACGGCGAAGTTCTCCGGCTCGTACAACCTCGTCTGGACCGAGGAGCAGGTCGACATGCTCATCAAGGTTTGCAACGCCAACTACAAGGACGGTGAGGCGACCGTCAAGGAGGCACTGCATGAAGCATGGCAGCGAAAGAAATCGATGCGCGAAGGAACGTACAAAGGTCCGACTCACTCTGCTGGGGTTCCCGAGACTCAGCAGCGGCCGGTGAATACCGCTGTCGAGCACGATGTGACACCAGCCGGAATGCAATCAGACGCTCCGCCGCCAACGACTGACCCATCAAGTCAGCCGATTGAGCCAGAGGTAAAAGGTGCAGCCGAGCATTTCGAATCACATCCGGCGCCGCCGTCTTGATGAATTTACGTGACCTTTCAGAACGAGAGATACCTTAAGTCCTTTTTTAAAATGTTGCTTAGTGTTCCTAGGGCTTTCAATGTCGTTTGACCTTATCAACCCGAGTGATGCCGCAGTGGCCGATCGCGCACAATCCTACTCCAGCGTAGCATGCGTGATAATATCAGCGATGCCGGGATCTATACAACAATCCCGTTCTCGATCTTGATCTTCACCCGTCCAGTGCCGGTCTGCAGTCCCAAGAACGTTAAGCTCCGCAGATCTTCTACGATCCAGTCAGCACCAGCGGCCTTGATCTCCTCAACCTTATGCGTCGTCGCAAGACCAACGACATCAAATCCAGCTGCCTTCCCAGCCCGGACTCCAGCAGGTGCATCTTCGAGGACAAGAATCCTCTTGTTCGGCTTGTCCTCTAGTCCCAGTCGCTTCGCCCCGAGCAAGTAGCAGGCCGGGTCTGGCTTGCCATTCTGCACTTCCTCGGCTGTAACCATATGCTGCGGTTGTGCGAGGTTCATCACCTTGAGCCAACCTGTGACGAGTGGTGTCGTGCCGGAAGTAACAATGGCCCATGGCGCACCTGCCGCCTCAAGCTTGTCGAGAAGCGCTCGGCTTCCAGGGACCTCAACGGCGTCAGAGCCGTAGTCGATGGGGATGCGGCCTTCAGCCTTGCACACATCTGTTGTTGCAGCCATCAGCATAGCACTGCCATCGATAGATCGAATACTCACAGTCCCAAGTTGCGAGGTTCGGCGCCAGGATTCCGAGCACATCAATGCTTCGTCGTCCGTGGGAAGTCTTGAGGATTTCTGGTTCGTTTGATCAGTGTCTGTCTAGCCAGACCGACCTATTGTGGAGACATACCATTTCCATCAACACCGATGTCTTCTCCCATCTTCAACCAGTACTTGATTATAGCAGGAGTTGAATCAATGATGGTGCCATCCATATCGAAAAGCTATTGATCGGTTGTTAGGGTTAGGGTTATGTGTCAACCTCTCGACTTCCACGCACCAGAGCATCGAAATCGTGCACTTCCGGCGGCATGACCTGTTGTCCGTTCCCTCTTGGCATGGCGGCTGAAATTGCTCCGGGGGTTGTAGTTGTTCGTTAAGTTCTGATTTCGAGGCTGTCTTTCTGGAATTTCGTATGCTCCAATATGAGTCGCTTAGGCGGTAGCGATTGCACAATTTGCAATGAATGATTTTGCTCTTTGTGATCCGACTGATACCCTGCGCCTGAGAAACGAAAGTGTGCTCGGAGGAGGCTTGTGAACTCAATCTCTAAAAATATAATGGGTGTTCGAATCATGAGTTCGCAAAAGTCGGACATCCTAATTGGGATTGCCGCCACCGCTTCGATTCACCACGTGGATGCGTACAACCCTAAGTAAATACATTGATGCCAATGCTCTGATCGTAGCCATCCGACATCTGTGTTCGGACATCCACAGGTAGACATAATCATATGCTCTGTTCTTTAACAACTACCCTACTTTTCCTCATTGCCACATCGAAATCGTCTAGACCGCCTATTTACAGACGCCGTGGACACCCCATCCAAGGGCGACACGATGCAGATCCATCGACCAGCGGGTCCGTCATCACTCGTGCGTAGATACAGGCGCCAATCACACTGCTTTTTCGTGCCGGATACCAAACATCTCTAAAGCTCACACCAATACAGGCTCTGTCTTTAAAGCGTAATCTCGCCGATCTTGCTCAAGCCCTTGAGTGAGCCGAGACTGAGCGCAAGGCCCTGAGAGCGACTGCGTATCCGCATGAACCCGGTGACAGGGCCGTTCTCACCCTCCTTCTCCACGCTCAAATTGGCCAAAGCATCCTCGCCTGTGAATGATGAATTAGTACTTCGTGCAAGTCAAATAGAAGAAAGACACATTGCTTACCGAAAACGCTTCTCGCGTAGAGGTTGGCGCTCAAAAATTGACAGTCGCCCTCCAAGCTCGCCTCGGGTGTCAGACACGACATGTTGGTGACCTTCATTAGACGACGCAGGAAGTCCCGAAGACCAGTGCCAGCGGGCATCTTCGTATTGATGTTGACCTTGTTCTCCCATTCGAACTCGGTCCACATGGTGCGGAACTGAGTCTCTGAGCATTGCGCTGGCTGGATATAGTCCATGATATCGACGTGAACGTCGTTGAGAATGACAACGTTCGTCTCCGTGGAGGATGCGCCATCGTAGACGACATTACCGAAGATGACACCGGTGTCTGTTGAGGAGACCTTGATCGTAGCCTGGACGTTGAGGAAGTCCAGACCGGGAAGGTTCTGCGTCGTTGGCCTCTCGACGACCTTGAGGTCACCGAGCGTCGCAAACTCAACAGACAGATTCTGCAGCGTCTCGCGGGTTTGGTTGACGAGGAGAACGTCCAGGATGATGTCGAACTGGTTGACCTGTACATAGGCCTCAGCGTAGACAGGGTCTGAGAAACCAGTCAATTGCACGACCCGGCTGAGTTTAGAGCTGACATCCTCGGTGGCAGAATCACCGCCAGTGGCTTTCTCAAGGTCAGCCTCGACCTCGTCTGCGCCATCAATAGTGTTCTTCTTGCTGAGTTGCCGGATTGACACAACATCGTCGACCTGGATCGCACGCTGCGCCTTGAGAACGGCGTCCTTCTCGGCACGCTTCTTCTCTTCCACTTGGACCATGTCCCGGAAAGCTTTCCTAGTGTCGTCCAAGAACGCGACCTCCAAATCCTTCTTCTGCTGGAACTCCGCGAGCGAGCGAACACAGGACATGATACGGTCGACCGAATCTTCATCGATCGGGGCCTTGGAGAACTGTGATTGACCAGCGCGGATGATCGAGATCATGATGAGCATAGCCTCAGCCCGGAGCGCATTTGTCCGCGCGGCATCCTTGGAGATCTCTGAGTGACGCATGACGAGCTTGGTAAGGGTAGAGGAAAGGACAGTCGCAAGGTAAAAGTCGCCGTCCAAGATCAACTGTCTGAGCGGCGGCTTCTGTGCAGCCTTGACGGCTTCCAGCTTAGCATTTGCAGCTGCCTGGCTGGTCAGGGCGCTCTCAGTGGCATATGTACCGTCAGCGAGTACTTTCCGTGATCCGGTGGGTGCAGCAGGCTTTGCGTGGCCGTTCGTTTGGTCGAGAAGATTGGGCTCATCATCTCCTTGCTCCTCCAGAAGTCGAGCCTCTGAAGCAACGATCGGGATCTCACCGAGGCTGGCCCGGATGCGCTTCCATGCCTCCCGGATGTCATTCTGCTCCAACGAGTATTCACCAATGATCCACAAGCTGCCGCGGTAAACCTTGCCGGCACGAACTTCACCCAGAGTGGAGACAAGACGTTCGACAATCGAGCTGCGCAGCTTGGGGAAGCGCTCGACGACTTCCTTGACGAAGGAGATGACATCGGTTGCGGAGGCATTGTTGAAGTCTGAGATTGAGTCCATGAGGAGGCCAACCACACTCTGAGCAACCTCAGAGAACTTGATGGCGCACTGGTGGATCGCGTGGATGAGAAGAGATCGGTACTCCGTGTTCTTCTCGTATTGTTCGTCGACAGTCTTGGCAAGCTCTTTCTTGAGAAGCATGACAACCTCCTCAACATTCTTGCTCGAGACCATGTCCAAGGCCAGCTCCAAGGCCTTCCGTCGCACATCAAGATCAGGGCTGGAAAGTACGCGGAGGATCTCCATAGTAAGGTCGTCCAAGATGCCCTCATTAGCCTTGCGAAGCTGGTTGACCTTCTCGAGCACAATGAGTTTAACGTTGTTGTCGGACTCCTTAATGCTCAATTCGATGAATTTGCTAGCAGCGGCTTTGACTGCGACTGGATTGTTGGTCAAGGCGGTCAGGGACGAGGCGGCTTCATAGACAACAGTAGAATCCTTGGCTTCCAAGAGATCGAAGATGAGTCGGAGGTAACGAGCCTTGTTCTGAGCATTCTGGACAGCATCCTTACGGATGAATTCGAGCTCGACGAGTTGCAGTAATTCGCTGGAGTTGGGAATTCCCTCAAACACACCGCTCAGGTATTCCAATGCCTTCTCGTGGCTGATGCTCAGCAGTGCGGCGAATGCGTTGCGCTTGCAAGTATTGTCGCTTTCGGTCTCGAGGAAGCTCTGAATGAGCTCCGGGGCATCAGGCATAAGCGCCTCTGAGTGCTGAAAGATGGAGGCAATGGCGAAAACTGCATTCTTGCGCACATATGAGTGTCGGTGTTCCAGACACTGGCGAGCGGGTGCAAGCAGCGGCTCAATGAGTTCAGGCTCCCGCAGCTTGCAGAGGAAGCGGAGGGTGTTGCCACGAATGTACTCGTTCGGATGCTGGAGGTCCATTCGAATACCGTTACTGGCAAAAGTTAGTATCCAAAACATCACAATGTCCAGGTCGAAGTATCCCATACCAAACCAGAATCATTTCTTGCTTTAGCTTGCCCGAGCTGTCCAATTTCGGGCAGATCTCATAGTAGAGATACAGTAGCTTCTTGAGCTGCTTGCTCTTTGAAGGCATGACGAAGCGGATAATGTGCATGAGAAGTGTTGGCATCGGGTCGCCGTTCAGCATGACCGTCAGAATGCGCTTCATAGTCTCCACTTTGGACTCATCTGTGCCCTTCTCTAACTGTGTCTTCAGCTCTTGCAGCGAGGGTTGGTCCGCAGTGTTGTCCAAGTGCACCAAGCTATACGAACTCTCCAGGAAGGTCGCCATGATGGGCAAGCCCGAGTTGTCTCGGTTGTGTTAAAGACTGTGGTGGTGGGGAGCGAGTCCTACTCGCCAGCTCAGAATCTTGGGCCAGTCCGCTCCACTTTGGCGGTCACTCCTGAACTTGACACGTGGGGCTCGCAGCAATTATGCAGTCGCAGTTAGGTGTTCGTGAAGCACTGCGGGCAAAGGCGCGGGTAAACAATTGCAATGGTCGAAAGAGAAGTGGTTGGCGGTGCTGCGCAAGACGGTCGAAGTGAAGTCGCTAACGTGTCAATCTGTGGACCCTCCTAAAGCATTGCCCGCGAGCTGTTCACCTGAAAATCCCAAGGTCTCAGTCTTGGCACAGCCCGCCCGCTTCCTCCGCAGTATGGAGCGCCCACCAATATCACCACGGCGCGGTGGTTGACATCAAACAATTGCCGGTGGAAAAGATGGCGGGTAACGCAGAACCGTTCTACGTTCGGTACTAGTAAGTTGACACTAAGCTACATATCTGTTGTGCTTTCATATTCTGATATTGGGGCAGTTCCGGACATTCAGGCCGCTTCGGCCATGAATTCTTGGGTTCGTCGCAGCCAAAAGCCGGTCACATATATTACATGTTCTAATCAACAATAGAATTCGACTTTCGTGTCGTTGGTGATGGAAGTTCTGCCATCGCACGATATGCCAACAACTCCAATTACCGAAATGATTCATTGATCAGGAAAGAAAGTACGAGACCGCATTCAATCTGATCCAATTCGCAGGATCTCAGACTGACCTCTTGGACCAGTGTGTGTCAGCTCACTGGTGGTCGATCAGATTAAGCAAATGATCAAAGATAGCGAGATCATGAAGTGAGTGCTATTCGCGGCATGGACGTCTTGTTGTGAGTATGTGACTCTGACCAATCTAATAGAGAAGACGATACGAAATGGCCGCAGAAAAACAAAGACGGCAGACAGGAACTCGAGATCCGCATGGGTAGCTCACATATCTCGTTCGAGACCGCAAAGATAGGGTCAATCGTCGACGTGGACGAATCCGAAGACCCAGATGGCATGCGAGTCTTCTACTACATGGTGCAGGACCTCAAAGCACTTGTTTTCTCGCTTACATCGCTGCATTTCAAGGTCTGTCCCATTGCGCCGCGCATCCAAAAGTTGCGGTTGAGCTGACAGGAGCGTAGATCAAACCCATTTGAAACAGATCAGTAGGGTGATAATAACATCATGGACACCGCAGCATTGTGCGCGTTGCTGCCCTTGACAACCTGGTTTGAGCATGGTCATTACCGTCAGTATCAGATATGTATGCCTGGGGCATGTATTGGGGTCCTGCCGCAGCACGTTTTGAAAGTGCAGGTGTTGACTTTCCGGAGATGGCACGTGCCCTGCGGCTTTGCCAGGGACTTTTCGCTGGGCTGGAAGGCGTGAGGGGACGGCCAATCAGCGCGATCGGTGATTCTAGGGCTCTAGAACCAAATCTACACACCCTCTCAGTGCCGTTTCACGTCATTCTAAACACCCTGATCTTATACAGACGTCCGCGTGCACCTGAGTGTGAGGTAGAAGTACTTGTTTTTGTTGGGTCTCGCGATTACCTTTCTCGCTGTATAATCTTGCGCTCTTTTCTCCTTCGACTTCTGTACCTGGTTTACACCGCCGCGTCCGAGCCGCAACCACGTCACGCGATCCGTGATGCCGACCGAGAGCGAAGATACCCTACAGTCATTTCCGAGTTCCGAATGCCCGGAATCATCCCACGGCTCCTTTGCTAGACTACGGACGGGGCAGGAGAGCGAGGATTTGTCCTCAGAAGAAGAGACGGGAGCAGACGAGTCGGCCGGGTTGCGCTCGCCCGAAGACGATCGTTCGCTTGGAGAGGCAAAAACGGAGGATCAGGCGGAGTTTCTCACTCCTCCACCCAGCGAGCCGGAGTCAGACCCGAATGCGCCAGGATGGCGACGATCAGATCAGAATGCGCGCGGTGAGACACGGCGAGAGGCGCGACCGGAGGAAGATGAGCAGAGTGGTGAAAGTTCCAAAGCTGTGGATATCCCGCGACAACCATCACCGCAAACAACACTGGACAGCGATTCGGGCCTCGCGCGGTCTATGTCAAGCACGTCTATTTCACCGTCGCCGTCGCCACCACCAGCACAGTACTTGTACTTTCCGGAATTAGAAGCGAATCGGGTAGGTGGTGCAAGACGTACTGTCTTTAGTGTGGCCAGCGCACTGACATTGCCGACATAGCATGACAAAGCGACCACTTCATTCCTACGACCCGGAAGCAAATTCGTCGGTACACAGACCTCAGACCGGCAAAAGTATGACGTACAGGTGGAGATCAAAGATGTGGATCTGGAGGAGTCATTCGTATGTGGTTACTTGCGGATACAAGGTAAGCCGGGAAATGGTGTAGGCGTATCGCGTTCATCCGGCTAACGGGGACAATTTGTGGCATAGGCCTTACCGATGACCACCCGACCTTGACGACGTTCTTCGAGGGCGAGATCATCGGTCCGAAGTACAAATTCAAAACGACACACCCCTCATGGGGAAGCAGCGAGAAGATCGACATGACACATTGGGCCTGCTTTCCAGACTGGCGAAAATTGGCGAAGCCGTACCGATCACCCAACTTCACGGCGCCGAACCATCTGCAGCGCGAACAGCTGTACATGCGATGGAAGGAGTACTTCCTGGTGCCCGATCACCGCGTCAAAACCATCACCGGCGCCAGCTTCGAGGGATTCTATTACATCTCCTTCAACCAGTGCACCGGCACGGTGGACGGAGTGTACTTCCATGCAAAGAGCGAGAAGTGGCAGCAGTTGCGGCTGGAACATGTGGAAGACCGGGGCTGTGTGGCTGCGATGGAATTCCGGTGATGAAGCGGACGGATAGGTATGCGTCGCGACGATGTTATGGCTTTCATTTGTACAGTTGGTCTCCGATTTTGGGTTTGTGCAGTGGACAGTACGAATATGAGCGGAAATGGACCGAGCTCACATGCTCTCGGGCGCGCAGGTATCGCAGTTGCAGATAAGGAAGGCACGTTGTTGGATCTACGTTCCGAACTAGGAAAACCACAATAGATGTCGTTGCTTGCTCGCATGAACTGTCATGATGAGTGCCACGTCCTCTGTGAATATCAAACGGCCTGCGCATAATTTCCCCGTGCAGGTAAAACGCTGATCCAGACAAATGCATCGCGACAATTTCTTGAAGTAGTTATGTACTGTACTTCCGCGAACGTTATGTATCTTGAGTCATCGGCGGTAAATGAGCGCTGATGACCACGTGTGAACAAATCCCGCGGAGGGATCACGCTTCGAGTGCACGTTGCGCTCGGAAGCCAGATATTATTAGGCAGGGAGGCGGGCGTGGGCAGGAAGGAAGGATCCTTAGGTAGGGACAGGTACCTCCGGGTGGGATTGGCCTGCCCAAAGCGTGCCAAGGGCCGAGCATATCGCATCCAACGACGCCGGACGGAGAGCTTTCCTCCGAGAAGCTCGGCTCAGCAAGATCAGGGAATGCCCGCGTCCATCTATGTCACAGTGTACGTGCTTCCGCTGTCTGTGGGAGATCTAGCTATGGCGACACGCACACAATCACTTCACGAGGTGTCGGCTCGCGCCAGGGTAAAGTGTAAATTGGCAATGCCGGGTCGGACCCAATGGTTCTCCTTGATTCCGGGTTGGACGACTGGAAGAACGCAACGGGCGGGGAGAGCAGTACAAAGCCGTTTTCGGTTTTTTTTTAACAGGTAAGTTAAGGCAGACCGAGCTTTCAAAAGATCTGTCCCAGTGGCCACAATGCCCTGCATGAGAGCGACGTTGCCAAAACCTGGTACGCCTGGTACCGAGACTGCATTGCTTTCTCTCTCCCCTTACCATCGCTGCGGCGACGCCCTCGGAAGACCAACGCACAATGGACAGGGTGATGTTCGCGCCAAGATCATCGGTGGAGAGGGTCCTCAGTGACAGCATGCTAGTGCGATTCATCATTGTCGTTCTGGCTGGCATGCATGCGGCGGAAAGCTTTTGGTGATACAGGCATCCAGGAAGGGCGTTCCCCGCCTGTGAGGTGTCTGCCACATCCGTGCCCCCCCATGCCCTGGATGAACAATGCCACTGCAGGACAGCCAATCCACTCGATGCGGTTGTGACGGCTCCGGTCTTACGGAGAGCGGAGACCAGCGGCTTGTGAAATGCTGCAGTGCGAGGTTGACTCGGGTAGCTCGAAGCACAGAGGTTTTTAGTCCGCCTGAGATTTTGCACATCTTATGACGCCGAGTGCGGGCAGGGAAAAAAGGGAAGGTCCACCAGAACGTAACGTGAGCGTAGTAGTCTACCCGCGATCCACGACCAGCAGGACGGTGGAATTTTTTTTTCATTCGAATATTCGTTGCTGTGATAGGGAGACAGTTACCTATTCCCTTTCTCGTTTCAACGCTCACCCACGTTCCCGCTTCTCGCCTGGGACAGGACACATTCGACAGTCACTGGATTGCACACGACACCCACCCCATCACGCATCGGCAATACTGCGGAAGCTATAGCGCCCGGCAGCATCAAACAGCAGTTGCCCACGCACTGCAGGAAGCTGTGCAGGAAAGGCTGACATTGCGGGCACGAACCATTAAGGTAAGAACATCGAGGACGGGGCACAACGAAAAAGACAGAGCGCTCACCAAGGTAATTTGGCGGGCAGACACGCACAAAGTTCAGCAATACCGCGGCCACCAAAGCCGGACCGTGCTGCAAAAAAGCGCAAACCTCCAAATCCGCACAGACTTTCCAGCTTCACCTTTTGGGCTCAATCCTCCGCCTGCTCTCCCACACCACCTGCCTCTGTCAGCGCTCACTACATTTTGTTCGTGCATCAGCCCCGCCGATCTCGAGACTCGACGTTCTTGCTGCACGCACCTTTTTCTCGTGACACCGTCAGACTTCTGGTTTGCAGTGACACGCGCCGCCATCAAAGCGTGCCACGCCCATCATTCATCCGCAGCCGAGCCCGTGCTCACACGATCTTTTTTTGATCATCTCATACGACTCCCACGGGAGACATCTATTTTCGAGTACGTCGCTTCCATCATCTGCACCTGGGGATTCCACCTCGTGTGAGGCAAACCGCGGCGCCGCACTGTGCGAAATATTATTTTCATGGAACGGGCATTGCGGCCGCTTGCGTTCTGATTCCGCATTCCGACACGCTTGACCTGGAGCTTACCATTGCACTCAGTCCATCGAATTCGACCTCTTACTCTTGCAGATATCATCGCGAGAAGCTGATTTTCGATTGCTACTATTTCTCTCCCATCAACTCGTGGGCAAGATCAATAGCACCGGGTCATCATCTAGCGCAGGACAGGTCACCTTACAAGAGCGTGTGCGCGAGCATCGGCAGCCGGCCATCCGGCTTTCCACCGTGCAGCGTACACACAACGCCATCGCTTCCGACTGGGAAGACTTAGAGGCACGCCCGAGTGGGCAACCCGACGTTGGGAAGACTCATCGCCAATAGAGTGGCTTCCCCTTACGTCTCATCGATTCCAATCACGATGGCCGTATCAGCAACATCCAGCCCAAGTGGCTTCTCATACGCCCAAGCGGCGAAAGGTCGTGCCTCAAATAGCACCTCCCAGGCCCCGAGCAAAGTCAATTCGGGAACGTCGACACCAGCAACGAACGGACTGCCGGAGCCGTCGGTGAACAGCAACTGGGCTGAGGACGTGGAAGCAGTCGGTCAGAAGAGCGAGGACTCCCAAGTGCCGGCTCAGGACCAGGCTAAGCCCACTCCAGCGAAGGACGAGGTGGTGGAGCGAACGAAGGCAGACAGCAGAGTCCCCAATGGGGCATCAGGAAGCACATCGCCCGAGCTTGCGCCATCGAACGTGACGGATAAGACCGACGACTCCTCGGCTGCTAATGGCGGCACCGATGCGACCTCGGCGGCATCAACATGGGAGACCAAGTCTCAGGCCTCTGAAGGCACCTGGATTGCCGACAGGGAGAAGCGCCAACAGTCCAATAACGCTGCTGATACTTCGAACAAGTCGGGCTCAAATAAGAATGGTAAGAGCCAAGGGAAGGACGGTAAAGAAGCTGCTCCGTCGCAGCCTGCTCCGCCGCCACCTGTGCTTCACGAAGCGCCAGCGCCGGCCGTGAACCCATGGACAAAGCGTGCGGAGGACGCAAAGGCGAAGACTTCGGCAAAGCCGGTCACAACGGATGCCAACAACGATCAGCAGCGCACAGACGCACCGGCTGCGCCCAAAATTAATGGCGAACACCCTCGCGATGCCCATCCGCAAGTTGATGGAAAGCGTTCCGCTGAAGCAAAACGCTCGAGCGACCTACGCTCCGGAGGCCGTCAGGCATCCCGCAATGGCACCGATAACCAACGAGCGGACGTACATCCTGGCCGCCCAGCTCAACGCGAGCACAGCAGCCTGCCCAACCTGACTGCTGCGGCGCCTCCGCCGCCCGCTAAGGACGAGGTTTCGTGGCCGACCCCTGAGACTGCTCAAAAGGAGATCCGTAAGGAAAGTGTTGTCGCCGAGAAGGACACCAAGGAAGGCGAGGGCGCCGATGCTGAGGGCGCTTCCAGTGGCAGGCCTCGCGACAAGACCAAATGGAAGTCGATTCCAGTCAATCCCACCATCAAGTGGGAGACTGAGGAGATGAACCGCCCACCCGGCTCAAGACCTGGTCGTGGTGGCAGCGGTACGCGTAGCCGAGGTGGTCTCCGGGGTCAAGGAGGTTACCGTGGCAGTGACCGCGCTGCGGGCAGACATCAAGCCTCGCACGGCGAGACCGATGAGACCTCTGCAACCGATGCCGCTGCGAAGGGCGAGGCCAATGACCGTGACGCCATGCCTCCGCCTCCGCGACCTGCCCAGATCTCCAGCAGGAGTCAGTCGCTGGATCGCCGTGCTCCGCGTCATCGTCCTTCACCACCGAAGGGTGCGTTTGATCGATCTGCTGTTGCTGTGCCAATGACCATGGATGCCCGAAGGACCGCCTCGCCCGGCAAGGTCGAGCACGCGGGATCCAATGGAATCACAGATGTCAAGGCCGCAGAGTCCGGTGCCCGCACGAATGGTGTCACCGAAGAGAATGGCGAACCAACCACCAATGGCGAACCTCAGTCTCGAAAGACACACGGAGACAGTCGCCGCGAGTCCCGATCGTTCGACACATACAATAACAAGGACTGGAACAACAGTAGCACACGCGGCAACAAGAGAGGTGGTCGCGGTCGTGGAGGTTCTCGCGAGTTCACGAACGGCCATCAATCGGGCCAGTCGTTCGCTAACGGGAATGCTGATCTTGCTGGTGCTTACTCTATCCCACCGTCTCCAAACACATTCCAAAGTCCACGTGGTGGCTTTGGCCCTCAGCCAGGCCGTGGAGGCTGGCGAGGAAATCCTCGCTCGCAATCGATCCCGATTGAGAGCCCGTTCGGTCGCTACCAGCAGTACCCCCACCCCAGCCAAATCCCACCACCGGTGCAGACTGGATACTATCCTCCGGTATATGACCCGACCTACAATGGTATGCCGATGACCGCCATGCCCTACGCTCCAATCATGGATCACTCCTATCTCGTGAACTTCGTCACTACCCAACTGGAGTACTATTTCTCCCTGGACAATCTCATCAAGGACACATACCTGCGCCGCCAGATGGACTCCCAGGGATTCGTTTTCTTTGACGTCGTTGTCAACTTCAACCGCGTCAAAAACCTCAGCCAGGACCGTGATCTCATCAAGGCAGCGGCGCTGAAGTCTGAGGACATCGAAATTCGCGTTGGCGAGGACGGCAAAGAGCGCCTTCGCAAGCGCGAGGGCTGGGAGCCCTTCGTGCTTCCCATGGATCAGCGAGAGCCTGCCTCACAGAATGATGGCCCAAAGGTTCTCCAGCGTCCTGAAGCCCCGCAGCTTCAGCCTATCTGGTCGATGAACCCAGCCATGCAATATCGTGGTCCGGCCTCGGCAGGTCCCCACGGTCCCCAGCAGCGCCGGCCTTTTGACATGCCTGGCTACGGCATGAACGGCATGGTGACGCCGTTCTCTCCCTTTTCCCCGACTTCGCAAGATGCAGGTCCATTTGGCGAAGATCAAGAGGAGATGATGCGTGGGAGGCCGGCGAAGTCGCCGCTCCGAGAGTATGGCGACTTTGCTGCGTCTCCGCCGTTGGCCGGCGCCAGAGCTGCAGAGCCTGATACTTTTCCGGATCAGCGCATCAGCGAGCTGAATGTCATTTACAAGCAAAATCCGAACCCAAGCCGCGCGCCGTACCATTCGACTTCGTCCCGAACGTTTTCGAATGGCTCCATTGACACGCAGAACATCGCATCGGAGATCGAGAAGCTGTCTGAGAGGAACGATCAGGCCACAACTAGCACCGAGGCCGTTGCCAACGGGGAAGAACCTGGCCCAAACGGTTCGACCTCTAGCGCAAATGACGCCGCTGACAAGGATTCTTCCGAAGTCATCTTCCTTTGGCTGAAGGATCAAGAGTTCCACCAAGACGACATCCCGAAAGGCACTCATGTCCAACCCTACTTCTCGCTGCGTAGTGAGGCTTTCTCTCAGCGCGACCGGGCTACACATGGTAGCTGCCCGCACGATCTCGACATCCTGTACAAGTTCTGGTCACACTTCTTGATCCGCAATTTCAACAATAGGATGTACGGCGAGTTCAAGTTCTACGCTATCGATGATGCAAAGCAGCGAGACTCAATCGTCGGCCTGACCCACCTGGTGAACTTCTACGTCAACGCTCTCAAGAGCAACACTCACATCATCCGCGACGCAGTTGTGATCGACTTCCTTGAGCTAGTTAAGGACCAGCCGCAGAACTTCCAGAACTATGGTTTCAAGCAGTTGCGTCAGGCTTGGCGCGACGGTGCCACAAACCTCAAGAACCGAAAGAAGCTTACTCAGTTCGTCGAGGAGCCACTGCGAGCCCAGCTTGAATCCTGAGTGCACAGGATCGAACAGACTCGACACCAGGTCTATCCTCATGCCACTCCGAACTTCTAATGACTACACCCGGCAACTTCGACTGGAACTGTCCTCACTAGGCAGTGCCATTCATGTATAGTATGTTACTCGCCTCTCGCCCGATATCTCGGGTGATTGCCGGAGCGCGCTATCGCTCAGCGCGCGGGCCCTTCGAGCGTACCAGCAGCTGCATTTCAGAAGCACTTCGCCATGCACTGCATTTTTATCACATTTCTTGCGATGGGATTTGCATTCGAGAAGCCACTTTTTATTCTTGCAAACTAGGAACATCATTAGGGCGTTAATGGATGGCCGGTCTTTTCAGATTGTGCTATGGATATCGCGAGTGTGCTTGCACCAAGGACTTTTTCTCTTCCTGCCGCGCCTTCTTTTGATGAACGGCACAGGGTTCTTACTATCAACCATTTTCAGTGATTGCAGATCAATCCAAAAAGCATGCTCTTGGCCTTGAACTTGATCGACTCACTCACTTCTTTATTCTTCGCATCTTCCGTCGCTTCATCATTCTCCCGTCCAATTCAGAAGCGATCGACCAATTCGGGATGCGATCTTATCATACCATGGAACCAACGCACACAGCATAGAGGAATGGGAAAGGGGGAGGGAGCGGTTCATATCGGTGGATTCATTGTTGTTCTGCTGTTTTTGCTGTCGTTGTTATACCATCTGCATCGTTCTATCCTGCCTCGTCCTTTGGCACGGGAGCAAAGCGCACGATTTTGAGCATCGCTGGCGACGTCTGTGACACGATATTGCAAGGGTGCGACAAGTTCCTGCGTCTCTCCTCAAGCTCCAAGGCTCGTTCCGAGCGGGTCCATCGGCTCGGCGCTAGCATTCGATTCATTCGGTCTACCACGAATGGCATTATTAGAAAAACCCAAGTCTCCTCGTCCCTGGTTTCCACCATGTGGTTGTTACATTCTTGGGGGCCACGACATCGTAATGACTACGCGTCTGCGGCTCTCAATTATCTTGGATCCTCCTTCCGCAGAGAGCAGCGGCAATTTCGGTGAAGAAGCCCTACAGCTTTCTCGCGAGTACAACCGGTTGTTCTGTTACTTCGATTCGGTGCTCACGGATAAGCATGTTGGCGCCATTGAAAGAAAGCCCTGTGTTGTTCAGAAGTGTGTAACCACTATGATTTTCGGCAATCTTCTAGCTATCAGAGACTTCGACCATATAGCATAGCGATAATTGAAGCATGATATTCGTTGGATCTGAAAATTAGCGACTGTCAAACTTCGATTCTCCTCAATGTTTCAATTTGAGATATTTCTTTGCCTCAGGCAGCTTCATATCAGAATTTGGTGAAATTCCATCCTTCGGGTTACTGGTCTATAATTCAGCGGTGTCATTTGAGCGCACAGTGACAGAAGTTCAACGGGAGATACTTTCTTGATGATAATGAAGACATAATGGCAGGTCCTCCCCGCAAGCGACAGCGTCGAGAAGAGAAATCCGAGGCAGATCTGCCGCAGAAGAAGTATTATCGGCAACGAGCACATGCGAATCCATTTTCCGATCATGACCTAAAATATCCGGAGTCGCCGGCGGCGATGGACTGGGGCGAGCACTACCCTGCATATATTGTCAAGTCAGAAGAGTCCACAGAAGTCTCTGGTTCACGAAGATTATCCAAGCAAGTTACTGTCGCCGATATTGGTTGTGGATTCGGTGGTCTTCTGTTCGCTTTGGCGCCCCGTTTCCCGGACTCTTTGATTCTCGGAATGGAGATCCGCACTTCAGTAACGGAGTTCGTGCAGGAAAAAGTCAAGGCGCTACGGAAACAGCACGAGACGCTCGAGGACCCGACCGCGCCCGCCAAGCAGACAGTGAAGAAGAACAAGACGCAAGCAGCAGCGCCCGCAGCGCACTCGTATCACAATGTCTCCTGCCTGCGCGCCAATACGATGAAGTTCCTGCCCAACTTCTTCATCAAGGGCCAGCTCACGAAGATCTTCCTCTGCTTCCCGGATCCGCATTTCAAGGCGCGAAAGCACAAGCAACGAATCGTCAGCACGACGCTCGCGTCGGAGTATGCGTTTGTCATGCAGCCTGGCGGGAAAGTGTACACGATCACGGACGTCGAGGACCTACATCTGTGGATGGTAGAGCACTTAGCGGCGCACCCGAGCTTTGAGCAAGTTGGCGAGGAGGAAGTAGAAGCGGATGAGTGCGTAGGTGTGATGCGGACGGAGACCGAGGAGGGCAAGAAGGTGGAGAGGAATGGCGGAAAGAAGTTCGTTGCTGTATTCCAGAGGTTAGAGGACCCAGAATGGCCTTGAGGAGCGCGTCACGATGAATCGTCTGTACACAGCGAAGCTGTAGATAACGTAGTGTTCAGGGTAAATGTGCACAGAAAGCTGATTGCTCCGGGAGAGCTTTTTGTGAGTTCTCAGACCCAGGCCTCAAGAATTCATCGTTATTGTACAAAATTGTAATGTCAACAAAGCAGGACTGCAGAGGAATGGCCGATGCTATTGAGCAACAGCAATACAACAATCGCACATTGCCCCAATGACTGCTGACAAAGGAAACATATCCTGAATGTTCTAACCCAAACGCCGGGGCCGCTTGCTCCTTGTGCCGCCGAACTTCAGCCTCGTGGCGTCCACGACAGACTTGATGTGCGGTCGTATTAACCGACCTTCAGTGCCCAACAGAGCTTTGGTGACCGCTTCCCGACCTGGACCGAATCCTCGCAGCACAACCTCGAGGTCCCGAACATCCGCTAGCATTCCCTTCTCTTGAATGGTTTTGAGTGTGTACGCAGCGAGCTGGAAGGCTGCATCGAAGGAGCCTCGGCCAGCCTTTTTGAAACCGATGTTTCCAGTGCTCAGTGATAGAAGCACATCGATCTTCTTCTTCTTGTCCTCAGCCTTGGTACTGGTGGTGCTGATAGAGGAGCTCGCGGTCTCTGTGGCAAGTTTCTGGGGTTGCACGAAGGTGATATGCGTATTGTGTTTGTGTGCCAGGACATGTAGTCTGTGGGGCTTGTTGTCGAGCGGTATGCTTCCTGGGTCATCTGAGGAGTCAAGAATGCTCGAGATTGACTCTTCGCCGTTACGACCTAGTCGACGACCTGCACCTAGCTGCCTCTTGATAGGGTTGGCAAACGCGAATGCATCACGCGGCTGAGAGGTCGAGTCACGCAACGACATGGTAGTCGTGAAAGAACGCCGCAAAGTATTCATCTTCGGAGTGAGCTGGTGGCGGCATGATTGACATATGAATGCGCCAAAATGCGTCGATGGCGATGGTGAGGCCATTGTGTTGACTTATTATTGATGGGCTGATTTCAATCAATGCTTCCGGGCAGTACATGTTCATAGAAAGTTGCGGGCTTCCTCGGGGGTTCCGTTCTTGGCGAACGCTCCCGCGTATTCTCGGTTCCCTGGCCATGCCTCAAAAATTGAGCGCTTCATCCACCTCAGTCCGACTTTTCTTTCAGCAGTTGCGACCATTTGAAAACATCAAATAATTCAAGTGGTCGATAGGAGGCGTTTACTAGGATGAATACAACCGCGCTCCGACGATTGTCGCGACGAGCAGGCGGCAATGGAATGCCGAGCTTTTCATCGCCCCAGATCTCACATGGACGAGCAGCGACATACAGACGGATAGCATCGGACCTGCGCGAATATAGCGCATCATCATTATGTCCTCAATCGAGGGTTCGAACATCATTAATGCCGCCGCTAGCTATCCGATCGAATGTACCCCTACTATCCATCGCCATCTCGGTCTCATCGGCACGCCATGTCTCCTTCAAGGAGATGCGAGAAGAGCGTGCCCGCCAAAGAGCGGGCGAAGCTCGTGCTCAGCCCGAGCCGAAGAAAGAGACCAAGAAGGCAGCCCAGCCCAAAGCAAAACCCGAGCCCGAGACCGTAAAAGCTTCCTCAGAACAATCATCCGCCTTTAGCGAGGCCGATGAAGCATTCGCTCGCACCAAGGCTGCAAATGAATCCGAGTGGGCGCGGGAAGAGGAGCGTCAGCGTAAAGCAGACGAGGCGAAATCTGAGGGTGGCGAGGAAGCGGAGTCCGGTGCGGACAAGAAGAGCAAGGACAAGAAGTCTGATGAGCCCCCACCGCCCCCACATGGTGGCAAGACTCCCTGGCAGGTGTTCACTGAGACACTGCAGACGGAGTTCAAGGCCAGCAAGGAGTGGAATGAGAGCACCAAGGAACTGAGCGGTAGCATCCACGACTTCACACAAAATCCCAATGTTCAACGAGCACGGAGCGCATACACCAAAGCTGCTGAGGCGGCCAGTTCAACCACCGGAAAGGTTGTCATGGGTACAGCGGGAGCGATCGGAAAAGGTGCGGCCTGGACATGGGATACTCCTGTGGTCAAGGGACTGCGCGCCGGTGCTACCGCTCTCGGCTCTGGAGTCGAGAAGGTCACGCGACCTGTGCGTGAGACGGAAGCATACAAGAACGTGAAGGAAGTCGTCGATGACGGCGCATCCCAGCGGTATGGCGGCTGGACAGAGCGCGAAGAACGAAGGAGACGACGAGCAGAGCGCGACCTTAAGCAAGGCTACAAGCCACATGAGACCTTTGAGGAAGACCCGGATGCTGGTACGAATGTCACCATTCACAAGGACAGTGCATGGAAGGAATCATGGAAGAATTTCCGGGAGAACAGCCCCACGATGCAACGTCTGTTCAGCATGGGCTCGACGTACCGCGAATCCGAGAACCCGCTAATCAGCACGGCGCGTGGCATCAGTGATCGAATCGCTGGATTCTTCGCCGAGAACGAGACGGCTATGGTCATTAAGAAGTTCCGTGAGATGGATCCAGCCTTCCAGCTTGAGCCTTTCTTGACTGAGATGCGAACATACATCCTGCCTGAAGTGCTAGAAGCATATGTCAAGGGCGATGTGGAGACGCTGAAACTTTGGCTCAGCGCAGCCCAATTCCAAGTCTACCATGCCTTGATGCAACAATACACGACTGCCGGATTGAAGTCGGATGGACAGATCGTTGATATTCGTGGCGTAGACATTCTCAGCGCACGAATTCTCGACCCCGGTGAAATTCCAGTATTTGTGCTGATGTGCCGCACCCAAGAGGTGCATGTCTATCGCAAAGCTAAGACTGGTGAGCTTGCCGCTGGCATGGAAGACAAGGTGCAACAAGTCACCTACGCAATTGGTGTGACCCGGATCCCTGAAGAGGTCTCAAACCCCGAGACCCGGGGATGGAGGTTGATTGAGCTCCAGAAGTCTGCCAGAGACTACATGTGATCGTGTTCCAGGCGATCATTGGAACGCATCTCATCAACTTCCTGAGGAACGCGGATACAGCGAGTTTTGCGAATGCAGGCACCAGTACGCGCCAATGTCGAATCTGGTTGGCGGTCTCATACGCTGCAGCTCAGCATGAATTGGGGCTCAACTCGTGATTGCAACAACTAGACGAGACTTGCGGCTCTTCGCAGATTCTTCAGCCCTCACTCTCATGTACCATCTATTGTAACAAAACAGGTTCGAGACGATCTTGCACAGCGCTGGTGTTGGTGCGAAAAAAGCCGGCGGTGTTCCATTTCTTTCAGGCCGAAGCTTGATAGGGCGAAGCAGATGAGAACCAAATCTCAGAGGTCTACTTATTTCGAAGACGTTTCCTTCCACTCAGCTCCTTGTATTTATAGCCTACATATTGTTCAATTCTGGGCGACATGCCTACCGCTATTGCTTCCTCTTAAAGGAGATTCTCAAATCGCTCTGCAGTTAGGTACGTAGTCAGCCATTGTTGGCCTCAGGCATGCGACCGGAGCCCAACATGTGAATTCTTGGGATGCTCCCGCTTGACACGCGCCAGCGACCGTTCGGAACTTTTAATTATCGCAGACCCTTGATATACCGTCAGGGCATCTACAATTCTGCTTCGCTCACATTTGCTCGTTCCAGAGCCTGGTCATATTCCGCAACGCCATTGCGGAAGCGATTTTTCTGGTGGCTCTTCGACAGAGTGCTTGATCTGGGTGAGCATCACGCGAGCTCGCTGACACCTAGCGAATGTTGGCATAAGTCCGCCCGGCACAGGCGCAATCCCGACGAAGCCGTACAGCACATGCCAAAATGTTCTCCTCGGCATTGAAATCTTTCTCTTCAAATATTTCGAGCAACTACACACTATCACCTCAACCAAGCAGCATATCAGGGCCATGGAAGATCTTCGACGCCAAGCG
The DNA here is from genome assembly GCA_002368545.1 of Ramichloridium luteum. Classification (NCBI taxonomy): domain Eukaryota; kingdom Fungi; phylum Ascomycota; class Dothideomycetes; order Mycosphaerellales; family Dissoconiaceae; genus Ramichloridium; species Ramichloridium luteum. Next base: position 475,159 of record MTSC01000004.1, read on the forward strand.
CAAGCAGACCGGCAAGGCCGTCTCGGTCTTTGTCCTGGACAAGAAGAGCTTGGAAGCGCCCGGAGGTGGCCTCGGCGGTAGAAGTGGTGCAAGCTCAGCAAAGCGCGCGCAAGAGGAAGTCGTGGAGCGCCTCAAGAAAGAGGCAGGCAGTCTTGCGCGACTGCGGCACCCGTCCATCCTGGAGCTCGCAGAGCCTGTGGAAGAGACGAGGAGCGGCGGATTGATGTTCGCAACAGAGCCTGTGGTCTCAAGCCTCGCCAGTCTGCTTCATGAAAAGGACGACCAGGAACGATCGGGTGGCGTCAATGGGCGGGGCAGTCGCTATGTGGTCGAGGAGGCAGATGGCTCGCGAAGGAGGAGAGAACTTGAGATCGATGAACTCGAGATCCAGAAGGGATTGTTACAACTGGCCAAGGGTCTGGAGTTTCTCCACGAGAGCGCTGGACTTGTCCATGCCAATCTGACACCCGAGGCTGTCCTGGTGAATACGAAAGGAGATTGGAAGATCGCCGGTCTGGCATTCTGCGGTCCACACCAAAGCAGCACAGCAGCGACCTCTCTACCGCCGATTAGCCTACATGAGGTCTTGAATCATGATCCGCGCCTCCCGAGAAGTGTGCAATTGAACCTGGATTACACCAGTCCCGATTTCGTACTGGACAACACCCTAGCGGCATCGGCTGATATGTTCAGTCTTGGACTTCTCATCATTGCCCTTTACAACAGCCCGCATACCTCGCCCTTGAGCGTTTCTGGATCCCTTTCCTCGTACAAGCGTGCTTTTGCCAGTTCCTCGACCATTCCGACACAGAGCAATAATTTTTTGGTTCCCTCGTCACATCCTCTCCCACCAAAGCTAGCTTCGGAGTTGCTGCCTCGATTGATTACGAGAAGGCCAGCCCAAAGACTGTCAGCGCGAGAGTTTCAGGAGGCAAGTTATTTCGACAATATCTTGGTGTCCACCATTCGCTTCCTAGAGGCTTTACCAGGGAAAACGGCAGCGGAGAAAGCGCAATTCATGCGTGGACTTCCCAAAATCATGCCACAATTTCCGAAGAGTGTGCTCGAGAAAAAGGTCTTGCCGGCACTTTTGGAGGAAATGAAAGACAAAGATCTCATCGCTCCCATCATGACCAACATGTTTGCTATGATCAAGGCCATGCCCTCAGGAAAGCGGCCTTTCACGGAGAAGGTCGTACCTAAACTGCGCGAGATTTTCCTGACCAACAAGCCGGGCGAAAAGGACTCTGCCATTGAAGCAGGACTGATGATCTTGCTCGAAAACATGCAAACTGTTGCGGAGAACTGCTCTGGAAAGGAATTTCGAGACGACATCTTGCCGATCCTGCATTTGTCGCTTGAATCACCTACACATGCCCTCGTGGATGCCTCTCTGACGACACTGCCCCACGTATTACCTGTGCTTGACTTCACGACCATCAAGAATGAATTATTCCCAGTGATTGCAAACGTCTTCGCCAAGACGAGCAGTCTCAATATCAAGATTCGTGGCTTACAAGCCTTCTATACGCTCATCGGCGGCACAAACGAGAGTGACGATCCAAATGATGACGATCTGAACGGCCTCGGTACGACCGAGCGGAAGACCTCGACCTCAAGCAGTGCCATTCTGGATAAATATACTGTGCAAGAGAAGGTGGTTCCTCTGCTACGAGCCATCAAGACCAAGGAGCCGGCCGTGATGATGGCAGCCCTGAAAGTATTCGGTCAGATCGCACGAGTTGCTGACACCGAGTTCCTCGCCTTGGATGTCTTGCCTATCGTGTGGTCTATGAGTCTTGGCCCACTGTTGAACCTCCAGCAATTCCAAGCCTTTATGACCCTTATCAAGAACATTAGCGGGCGGATCGAACGAGAGCAGACTCGGAAATTGCAGGAAATGTCAGGCAGTAGCGCAAATGTTCGTGGTAGTGCCAGAGCGTCTACTTCTGCCAAGGGCGCGGCTTCGGCCTTGAACGGCCTGGGCAATGGAGAGGAGGCTGATTTTGAGACTCTCGTATCGGGTCGGAGGCCGGTTGATCCCATGAACGGTGATCTTATGAACGACTGGGGCGTTGCTGCAGCGAAGCCTACGCCGGTCCGCAGTGCCTCTGCTACGCAAGTGAACAACGCGCCAGCATTCTCGTGGCAGACGAGTGCGCAACCAGCGGCCGTCTCGTCAGTGCGCTCACAGACACCTGCGACGAGGACAGTGACACCAGACTTGGCATCCTTCACCGCGTTGACCCCGGCTAGTCCTTTCTCTCAACCGCTTCAGCCCTCGGCACCGACGAACTCGACGATGCCGTTGCGACCGGCTCAGCCGACATCCATTAGCCCGCCACCAGCAGGGACGAGTATTGACTGGTCGGCTGCAGCGTCGAGTAGCTCTGCAGCCTGGTCGTCTTCAAAGCCCTTACAACCTTCCTCCATGAACAGCTTCGGCGCAACGGCCAAAGCTCCTTCTTCCTTTGGATTGCCACCACCTCCGACAAGCCCTTCGACACTTGGTCAACCTGCTCAATATGGCGGATTTTCGAGCTTCCAGCCTCCACCGGCGCCTCGACCACAGCAGGCGCAGCAGGCGCAGCAGCAGCAGCAGCAAAATGGATTCGGCCAGTCACAAAAGACTGGGCTGGACAAATATGAGAGTTTGATCTGAGAAACTCGAATGCACAAATGCGCCGTTTCTACCACTATCGAGCTTGCACCCAACACCCAGTATTCATGGCTACTTAGATTCTGCATCCTGCCAGTCCCCGCCCGAGAATTTCACACACAGCCTCTCGTTGCTGATCCGCGCTGCCCTGGGAAACCACTCGTCCAAAGCCTGCAACTCGGCAGCGTCGCCGGTAATCATTTCCACGAGTGCTTCGGCCGACTTCAAACACCACACCATTCCATGGCCATTGAAGCCCGCGGCGATCCACAAGCCCGGCTCATCGGGCACTGCGCCTACATACGGCAGACCATCGGCCGTGGCGCCCATGATGCCGCTCCACTCGTGCTTGATGCGGCCGTCGGGATGGTCCTCGCCCCACCGCGCGCCGAAGTAGTCGGCGGTGCACTGGCGCAGGTATTTTTGAATGCTCGGCTCCAGCGTGGTATCGTCGGTTTTCCCGAAGCGCGACGCGGCGAGATCAGGCAGAACTCCGATCCCTCCACCGATAATGATATCGCCTGCGGCGACGGAACCCGGTGGCCGAGTGATCATGTACTCGTACGCGCCTCCGTCGGGGTGAATGAAGGAGATTGTGCTTTCAAAGCCCGTCTGCGGCAAGCCGCTGCCGGGTCGCTGAGCGACGACCTGTCCGTGCAGCGGAACAATCTTCGCCTGCACCTGTGGCAAAAGATGTGCCGTGTAACCATTCGTGGCTAGGATCACATTGGGAGCTGTCACTGTCCCCCGCGGTGTCTCCACAACCCACTTCGGAGCCTCGGTGCCATTCATTGCACGACTATCACCCGGTTGAGCCCGTCGGACAGCCGTCACCGGCGTCTCCGTCTGTAGATCCAACCCCGCTTCGACCGCCAGCCTGAGGACTCCCATCGTAAAACCGAACGCACTGATACTCCCCGCCGCATACTCCAAGCCGCCCACGGCGCCTTCGATCCCCATCCGCTCCTCCAGCTCCTCCGAGGTCCATACCTTATACTCCGCCACGGGATCTTCTGGCCCCATCGCCTCCCGCATCATCTCCACCGCCGCCAACCCCTCGCGCCACTCCTTCTCGCCGTAGATCACATCGATCGTGGGCCCCGGCGTCGCTGTTGCGCCGGCGAACTTGTCCCCCGCCCGCGCCGCCAGCGCGTGCGTCGCATCGATGTTCGCCTTCTCGAGCCGCGCGATCCGCACCGCCTCCTCGACGCCGTGCGCGCGCGCATGCGCTCGAAAGCTCCGGTACGAGGCCGCCTTCGTGTGACCGCCGTTGCGGCCCGTGGCGCCAGAGGCGGCGGTGCGGGCTTCGAGCAGCAGGATCCGGGAATTCTGGGGGTGTTTGAGGAGGAGGTTCCGTGCGATGCAGGCCCCGGTGATGCCGGCGCCGATGATGATGTAGTCGGCGGTGGCCGGGAGGGAGGGCGTGCTGCGGTGGTGGGCAAAGGCCAGGTCGTCGGCGCTGGCGAGAGGGGCGGTTTGCCAGTAGGAGGTGGTGGGGTTCGAGGAGGGGAGGGAGACGGGGAGGTTGATGCGGCGGTCCATCTTTGCTCTGTTATTCTTCGACGACCTGTTGCTGCGCGAGGAAGCCAAGAAGAGAATGATGGCGATCCCGTGCAAGTGATACCCTAGATAAAGCTACCGCGGTCGTCTGTTGATCAACGCCGCCAACATCGATTTTTCGTCCCGGTCGCTCTCTCACACCACCGACCCAGATCGATTGATCTGAAACTGGCAACTCTTCCTCTCTGCTTGATCGATTCGTCGCGTTCCTGTGCATGGTCGCATCGTTCGCTTGGCCCTCCGTCTGATAAGCCCTCTCGCGCGGCTCGGCGTGGAGGGGCACGTTCGCATCGGCAGCACTTGCTCTTTGCGGTCCTCCGTGGCTCGGCCTTATTTCCGCCCTCACCCAGGTTGAAACAAGCCTTTTGCTCTGCGGCGACACCGGCGTGAAATTGGCGGGAGCGCCGGCCTTTCCGCCGCCGGTCTGCTGCAAGGGCTATGAGTGTCGGTACTTTCGCATTGTCGCGCCTAGGTAGGTAGGTAGGTATGCGGACACCGCGGATTCATTCCTCGTGACATGGTGGGATTTCATGTCGGAGAACAGTGCATGCAGAGTCTTCCCAAAAAACACAGAGCCACGGCCGGTTTGAGGTGCTGGGACTGATACTTTTGATTCCCTGGTGGATGAAGAGTGCATCGGCGCCGATGACCCTTCAGTCGTGGGATCCGGATCAGGCAGACGATTTCGCCCATTCCGAAGCTCTGATGAAGCCGTTGAACCTCAGCGGGCCTATATGGCGGATCGGACGCTGGCTCGGACTCTGTCGCGGTGAAGCTGGAGACGTTCGATGATGACTTCCGCCCGCATCCGCGCCTCTCAACTACAAATTGTCCGAGGCTGCGGGGATCCTGGGCGTGCAACAGTCGTGCATGCCCATGCATGTCCGGCATGCATGCATGTTGGTGAGCTGGGAGCTTCGCCAGCTAGCTAGTAGCTAGGGACTGTATTCGACAGTAGCTCTCTTGCGGCTGATCATCGACGCACGTGGGCTAGTCCGTCTCGTCTCTCTCACTTCTCTCCCACTATCATCCATGCGTGCCGCCTCGCTCGGGGAGGCCGATGCGCTGCAGCTCCGATCCGAAGCTGGAGCTCTGACATCGACCACAGACTGTTCCGTAATCAATGGCGAGAGGGTCTCTGATTGCCAGGTCGGCGTTGAGCGCCTTGGATTCCGATGCTGGATGCCTCCCACGCCCGTGCTCGAAGCACAGTGACGTGGTGCTGACTGCTTGACTGCACCTCCTCCGTCCCGCCGCTCAACCTTCGAACCGGAATTCCCGCCCTGCAAGGCCCAGTGGAGCAGCAGCAGCAGCAGCAGCAGCAGCAGCAGCAGCAGCGGACAAACAAGCATCTCATCCAAACTCACACAGGGAACTAGAGCTCCACTCAAGCAAGCTTTTCCCTTAGGTAGGCGAATGCGGGTACAGGATGGCGCTGCTGCAGGATCCCATTGGCCCGCCACCGATCGTCCCTCGATCAGAATTGTGGTCTGATTCTTGCTTGCTCGAACTGTCTGGCTGGACGTAGTAGTCACCGCCTTGATCTGCAGCGGCAAAAAGCAGCACAGCATGCAGACTGTCAGCACCATCTCCGATGCGGCGGGCACTAATAATGTGATGCGAACAATGCGGCACCGGTTGGTCCCTCCCGACCAGGCGCGCGCCCACGCCCTGCCGCCGCTTCCGATCGGCTTACTGATAAACCCCAGAGCCCATCACAATGAGGATGCGAGTCCGCTGGCACAGCACCGCAGTCTACCCACTGCATGCCGCCATTTTTTGACTCATCGCACACACTGGCGACCGAAGGATTGCAGCGGCCGTTTCAACCAAATGGAAGCGAGCGCTCGTCTTCCGTTGGAGGATTTGCGCTTGTACAACTGGTGATCCGGCACGGCCATGCAGTCCCCTCCCATGACCGTGCTGCCTCTCCTTACAATTGGCAGTCTGCACTCCATCGACCGAAGCAGACAGGGATCGCCGCGGTCGCATATCTCGCTCAACCCGATGCTGCAGTAAGTCACCGTACGTTCCGGTCTTTCGGGGTTCCATCCGTGAGAGGGAGCTGACAAAGCCATTGTATCTCGCCCGGAGAGCTGTGAAAGGTACCTACAGTACCTACCTTACCCTTCCCATTCCTTCTCATTCTCTTCCGGCACCGGATGCGATCTTCTCCCCTCTGTGCCACTTTTCTTGTGTGCCGTCGCTGGTCGTTGAAAGTGTCGTCGTTGATCGCCACGTCAGCCATTACTGTCGTTCTTGTCATCCTGTGACGTGACGTGATCCCCAACCAAGTTCACTTCAACAATAAGAGCAACATCAACAACAGAAATCGCCGAAGCTGACCTCGCAGCTCCTCCCATAGCTCTCTATCTGTACAAGCTGTCGGCCCGGCTGAGAGCTCTCGCACCCGGAGCTTTTGCTAAACTCCGGTACCGTGACATCCGGATCTCTTCGCTTCATGCTTGTTCACCGCTGACAGCATTTCACGCAGGTCAGCTGAGTGATCGTCCGCTATCGTCACCTTTGGGCGTTTCACCCGTCCAATAATCCTGCCTCACTAGACTTGGGGAACTTGCAGCTCGCGTAAGACCTCTTACTTACTCACGAAGCGGTGCCACACGGATGAGTGATTGGCATTAGTGCGGGAACTTGATAATCGGACCGGAGAGAACAATCTAACATTGCTTTCTCGTTGACCCGGAAGGTCGATCCCCGTCTTCACTTCGATCAAGTAAATCAACGACAAGCTTGCTCGTCGTTGTTCGTTGGTAGCAACAAGAACACCTCCTCACCGAAGTATCCTCGCAACTACGACAACATGGCCGTTCCCACACCCGCCGATGCCACCACCCCAGCCGGTCCGGAAGATGTCCACCACGCCAAGCTCGACATCTCCAAAGAGCCGCGCAGCTCCATCCTGAAGCGCGTGCAGACTTCCTTCCGCAGCTTCATGGTCGTGCGGTCACTGACCCCCGAACAAGTCGACTCCTTCATGAAGTCCTACGTCATCTACGACCTCGACTGGGCGGACGAGGCGCAGATGATCGCCACGCTGGGCCCGGACTACCAGCACAAAGTCGGCCAGTGCCTGTCCGACTACTACGGCGTGCTGAACCATCTGTGCGCCATCGGGGAGCTGGAGAAGATGTACATCCCGCCGATCATCGACCTGCGCGAGGGCATCTCCAACAACCAGCTGCTGTACGAAGAGCAGATCGCCGAGGAGCTGCAGCTGCCGGCTGACAACGCGCACATCCTCGATCTCGGCTGCGGCCGCGGCCGCGTCGCCGCCCACATCGCCAAAGTCGCCGGCGCCCGCGTCACGGGCGTCAACATCGACGCGGACCAAGTCGCCTCCGCGGTCGCCTACAACGCCGAGCAAGGGCTCTCCAACACGTTCCTGCGGCGCGACTTCAACGAGCTCCCGCTCCCCCTACCCTCCGCCTCCTTCGACGGCTTCTACCAAATCCAGGCGTTCAGCCTCGTCAAGGACCACACGGTGCTGCTGCGCGAAGTCTACCGCCTCCTGAAGCCCGGCGCCCGCCTGAGTCTGCTCGACTGGGTCTCCCTGCCCGCCTACGACGCCTCCGACGACCATCACCTGCAGCTGATGCGCAACATCAAACCCCTCATCGGCGCCGTCGGCACGCCGACCCCGCAGAGCATGATCCGCGCGCTCGAATCCGCCGGCTTCACGGTCCTCTCGCACGGCAACGCCTCCGTCGCCTCCGACGGCCTGCAAGCGCCCCTCATCGAGCGCGCGGAGACGTACTTCGAGACCGCCAAATTCCTCCTGTCAAGCCTCGTCGCGGTGGGCGTGTTGCCCGCGCACTTCAAGACGCTGTTCGATCGCCTGACGAAGGACGGGCGCAGCTTCATCGAGGCCGACCGCCAGCGGTTGATCACGACGAGCTACCACTGGCTCGCCGTCAAGCCGGGCGTCGAGGAGGAGCGGCGCCGGGAGGAGCAGCTGGCCGAGGCGAGCGCGTCGGAGCCCGAGTTGGAGGAGGAGGCGGCGGGGTTGAGTAGCAGCTCGTCGGAGGCGTCGCTGGGGAAGGCGTGAGCAAGAGATCTGAACACGGAATCCGAGGGCGGTCGGGCACCACTCTGCGCATATGGGAAAAGAGCGTGTGTTCCCCGGCAGGCCGCTCGGCGCGATCCAGGAGGAACTCCGTCTTGAAAAATAGAAGTCGCGACACCGGCCACGTCAGATTATTCTGGGCGGGAAGAGTGGGCGAAGATCAGCAAGATTCACAATTCGAGCAAGGTGCATTGCGAAGCGTCGCGCTCGTCCTCTGGGCTTCTCTTCATGGCGCAGGGTCGAGGATAAAGGTGGACAGACGGCTGGGGATGCGGCTTGCATTCTCGCCTGATGAGTCTCTTTGCGTCGGCTGCTTTTGGGAAGGCGCGCGGACGGCGCTTCGACGGCTTCGCTCATGTCGGCTGTGGGTAATTTCTAATGAGATACATGATAGATTTGTGGTATGATGGTACGTGTTGCACTCTTCTCCCCGGTCTAGCTTCACGTGGTCTCTTCCTCGTGAGGGTGATCCAGAGCGGTCATTATGGACAAGATAGTTGGTTGAGGTAGTTGGCGGTGGAATCCTTTGGGCAGGAGCGAGACGGTCGAACCAAGACCTCGTTGTGAGCTTGTCGAGCGTGTTCACGGCAGCCACACAAGCGACGGTAACGAGGATTCAGACGAAAAGAATGGCGTAAAGGAGGAAAGCGAGTTTGATTTCTTTCCTCAAATATCTCGGCGGGCGCCATCGAAGACGCCGCGGACAATCTCCCATGATCGATTCATCGTCATCGTCGAAAAAGAATGATACGAACATCTGCCGATGTTCTGGGAGTGAATTCCCCCTGAAGTTCCTATGTTACATTCCACATCATTCGTCATCTCCACCTCATCAAGCCTCGCCTCTTGTCCAGAGCAAAGGCCGACCCTCCCTCATTACTCGTGTCATGATATTACACCTGGTGCCTCCCCACAACCTGATCCCTGCTCATAACAAGAGGAGGAAGACCGGCCGAGGGGGCGAGGCAAGTAGTCCATTCGCTGATCAAGATTGTCCGTGTACTATAATCACTTCGTTGTCGACACGGGTAAAAGGGGGAGGGATTCATCTAGGAACCCTCGTCCTCATCCTTGTTCTTCTTGTTCTTCTTCTTGCCGCCGCTGCTGGCGGGCGCCTCGCCGGTGAGCTTCTGGTGCACGATGAACTTCGTGTACGACTCCTCCTTGTCCCACTCGAAGCCGGCGAGGTAGGGCTTCTCGAGCTCGTCGTCGGCCTGTGAGGGAAGAAGTGAGCGGTAGCTCCAGGGGAAGAATGGTGAGTGGAGGGGATTTCGGGACGCACCTTCTTCCGGAATTGCTTGTAGATCGCATCGCAGACGTCCTTGATCGTCACGCCCATCTTGTTGCGTGCGGTCACCTCGAGACCGAGGGGCCACTTGAGGTCGATCTTCCGGATTGGCGGGTGGCAGACGAGCTTCTTGAGGACTTCTTGATCCTCGATGGTCGAGGGCGATGTGTTAATCTTCCTGTACATTGCACTACCGTCAGTATTGATGGAGAAGAGTCGAAGAAAGGACCTCTTTGGTCGGAGAGCCGTGGAAGCGTACCAGTTCAGCTTCTGCGTCTCCGGTGCGAGCTTGAGGTCGACTTGTTCTTTCTCTGTTGAACACAAACGATGGTCAGCGGCTCGAATCGGGAAAGCCGAGAGATGCGGAGACCACTTACCGAGATCGAGAATGTTGAACACTCCACTGACGACACTGCTCGTCCGGCGGGTCTTCCGCTTGATGTCGCCGGGCGAGGCGTGTTCGGATTCATCGATGGCCGAGTCGACCTTGGACAAGGGGACGGTGGTGTCTTGGACTTCGGCAGACATGATCGTGTGGGGTTGAGGGGAATAGAAGCGAGGTTTATGTGGCTACGGAGCTTCGGGTGCTGATGACTTTCGATGTCACAAGCGAGATGGATTGGTTTGGTGGATGGTTGCGATGGTTGGCTGGGCTACAGAGCGTCTTCGATTGAGGATCAATGGATAACAACAGCGACGATGAGATCGACGAGGTGAGGAAGAGAAGAAGAGACGGAGGGAGATCAAGCTCTTCGAGCTGGTAGATAAAGGATAGGTCGGGGTCTCGGTATCGCGGGGTCGTTGGTAGGTGTCGAGGTCCAGGAACCTCTGGTCCAGCGAGTCAGTACCTCGCGCTACAAGGAGGACTATAGCGGACGGCTTCTATTGAATGGCTGACAAAAGCACGATGATGTGACTCTAGCTGATGGGAGGTCACGTTGTGCGGGTCTATAGGCGCGGCCCCAAACGCTGATCAGATGATGGATCGCGTGCTGCCCGTCCTACGGGATGACGGACACGCGTACAGCATTTGCGGGCGATGGCTCTCATTGGGAATGAACTGGACAAGCAGAGAACGACGAATTGCGCCGGGCCAGAGCCGGGATGGGGAGTCCTGTGTGATGGCGCACAGTACAGTACAATGGCAGACACCGAGCGACGGACTGCACTCCACAGCATTGACTCGCGGCCAGGAGGGGCAGGCACGAGACCTCATGGCCCCGCGGCGGCGCACGCGGCGACATTGGCAGGAACGATGGGAGAGAAGGAGCGCCCCAGTATTGCAGAGACGTGGAAGGCACGGAGCTACACAGCTGATCCGTCTGGTACTATGGCTGCGCCGCAGAGCTCGAGTCGATGGTACGTTCCGTGTGGTAGTCCAGAGCGTAAGATGAGACAACGAAACGTGACCACGAATGCGTGGAGTGATCGATGGCAAGAGCGCCCGGCTCTTCATTCAGGGACTGACGTGGAAGTGCAGGTGACCTGACTTTGCGCTGCTCGGCACCACGCCCCATGCCGGATCCGGTATCCGCGGATGGGAAGTCGCGCATCTTTGATGAAATGCGCGCGCTCATCATATAGGTCTTTCAGTAGTTTGAGATACGGTACTGTTGTACTGGAGATAGCCAATGGATTGGCAGGAGGAGGGCAGCCGGGGCTTCCGTTGTCGCTGCACTCGATTGACGACGGGCGCGTCCGTCTCATCGAGAGGTCTCGTGAGAGATAAGGCGCAACAGAGGGTCTGGCGCAGCTGTTTCTCTAGCGAGTTGTCGCGCAGCACCCGGCACACGCCTCTCCCTGACACTGACCTTCGCTGGCAAGTCGCAAACCGTTCAAGTCGACATATCACTGTACTCTCAGTTTCTTCAGTAGATGGCAGAGCATGTTCGCCATGCTGAGGAACACAGCACGACAGAGGGCACGCGACGTCACAGCGACCAGTCTCCCCACTAGCCGTGCACGCCGTGCAGGCTGCGTTCACCCGTCGGCGCCGCGTCGCCGCTAAGATCCTCCAAACCTGGGGTAAAAGGGTTGCGCGGCGCGAACTGGTTGGTCCGACGTGCAGCTAGGAATCCGGGGTAGCTCGCTCCTCTGGGAAGCTGGTGCTGCGCTCCCTGCAGGTGCAGGAAGAGGTGGGAGCCTCCTCTATGTCTGAAGTGAATGCTGGCAGGATAGAAAGCTGCTGAAGTAGACGGATGATATGAATGAGGCTACTGTTGACGATTGGCCGTCATCACTGTGCCCGCTGTGGGCGAGCTGCTGGGAGAGAGGCAGAGAGAAGGGACACAGAGAGAGCCCCGCCGGCGAGGACCTGAGCACGTGAGACCCTCCCTCCATTGTCTGGGCTGGGCGCGCGGGTACAGTACATCATTCTGTAATAAGACCAAGCAGCTCACGTGCTCGCCGCAAACGCCGCCGCCCAGCCGATTCTCACAAGCTCCTCTCGTTGTCGTCCTGGGAAGGTGCACGAACGAGGCAAGTGGGGGCGCAATCCTCACGGCGTCGGCACTGGGGAGAGCTGGAGCTTTCGGCGAGGTCTCACGTTCGAGATGCTGCCTGGTACGCGTGGCTGATGATGAGTGAGAGGGGCAGCGACGATGCGCAAGCATACCTAGGGAATGCGCGAAGGTCCACTGCGATAGGAAGGATTGTCCCAATAAGATACCAAGAGATGAGAACAGTGATAATACCAATTTGCAAGAATGGTCGAGCAAAGAGAGATTTCATACCCGTGCTATTATACTTCCTCCAACCCTTCCTGGTCCGATGGCTCTCGAGGAGCAGGGACATTACCTCTCATCCTCCACTTCCTCCTCCAAAGAGATAGTCGTTGTCAGAAACTCGAAATCGAGTTTCGACCATAGAAACGCAGCAGCAGCAAGGGAAAACAAGCAAGTAAAAATCCGTCAGGTGAGGTCGTAAAGCGCGCCAAATTGTAGCAGCAGTAAGCAGTCAGCAGACCAAAAGAGAGCGAAAGGTAAGAGTTTCCTTAGAACCCGTTCTTCTCATCCCCATCCTCCGCATCAAACATCCCCTGCCACGCGAAGCACTCCTCCGGTAAGTCCGTGCCCACACGCGGCGTCGTGTCGCGGAGCGACAACGTCAACCACGCACCGACACCGGCCGTCGCTGCCAGGGCGGCCCACAACGTGCCGTTGACGACGAGCATCGAGTACGCATCGGAGAGGTAGTACACCATCGCGGCGGAGCCGACCGCCAGCGCCTTGAAGAGCTCGGAGATCGAGACGACGCCGAGCAAGGTTCCCGTGGAGTTGGCATCCGGGGCCGCGGACAGCGCGAGCAGCAACACGAGGACGCGGGCGGCGCCGGCCAGCACGGTCTTGGCGAGCATGGCGACGATGCTGATGATGGCGGGCGGCAGGTCGTCGCGCGGGTCCATCGCGTGCACGGCGAAGGCGAGCAGCGGTGTGAGCAGGTACACGGGCGGGAAGGCGAGGCTGACGCGCCGGTAGAGCGGGCGCAGGCCGACGCGCGCGACGATCCGTGGGATGCCGTGCCAGATGCGCAGCGCGGCGAAGGCGGAGACGAGCAGCAGGAGGGCCGGGAGCCAGCCGCAAGGGAGTCCCATGCCGCCGTTGGAGGTGGCGGTGTGGCCGAGGTGCGGGAGCATGACATCGAAGGTGGATGAGTGCAGCGAGAGCACAGAGAAGGACGCCAGCAGAGAAAGGATGGAAGGCGCGGTGAGCATCTGCGCGATGCTGATGCGGGAGGGTAGCGGGGCAGCATCGTCATCGAGAGCGAGAGCCTCGATGATGCTGATGTTGAGCGAGTCCTCGGATTCAACGGTAAGCGTAGGCGCGAGGAAAGCAGCCTTCTCACTGTCGACATAGTCCTCGCGGTGCACTGCCTTGCGTGGCTTTGTCGTGGGAAGCGTCTCCTCCAGTAGAAAGATCTCAGCAAGAGTGATGCCGAACACCAGGACCGCACAGGCGACCTGGCTGATCAAGCCTGGGAATCGTGCCAGGAAACCAGAGATATTCTCCTCCGCCAGGTACAGAATGCTGTTGGCAAGCAGTGGACCAAAGTGGCCGCACACGACAACCATCGGCAGGCGTGCGACGACCAAGGTCCGGCGATTGCTGCCGTGCGTCACGTCTGCCAGCATGGCCAGGCCCGAGACAGTCACGGCGGAGCTGATGGCACCCGCGGCGAAGCGGAGCACCGCAAATGCCGTGAAGCTCGTGGCGAAACCCATGGAGAGGCAGCACAGAGACATGCCAATCAGGCCACCCAGTGCTACCTGTCGTCGACCTACGCGATCCGCCGCGAAACCCCAAGCCACCCCCATGGCGCTGCCGAAGAAGTATGCGCACTGCAGGATGCCGCGAAGGAAAGAGGTGTTCATGGTCATGCAGCCGGTTGAGAATGGAGTCAGGACATGAATCTGCGAGGCCAGCGAAGAGGCCATGATGGCTTCGGCCAGGAAGAGTAGGTATATCATTGCCAGGTTTCGTCGCTGGCGGGGTGTCTGTGGCTCCGGGACCTCTTCCATACTAATGACCGCATTCGCAAGTGACCGAGACCGTTGCTGCCGGTCAGCCTTTCCCATATCAGCAACCGGAATCAGAGACCGGTTCCGGCAGTGGTGGAATCGGAACATGGTGTTCGGAGACATTATGGTGAATATTGGCGTACTATTGTTGTGGAGCGACCCAGAAGAGTGGAATCAAATATGACCAGAGGTGGCCGTGATGAGTGCCGTCGAAAGATTGGCGACTGGAATCGGAATAAGAGATCGTGTTTGAGCGAGGAATGCGTCCGGCGCAACCTCAGCAGAATGAATGAGTGGTGGCTTTGAGACCTGAAGAGCTCATCTGATAGGGGCCACAGAGGTCACGAGAGGGTGAGTATGGCCTGCGAGGGGCCTCGAAGGTATCGGAATGCAGCAGATTCGACAGTCGTCGAGAGTGGTGAGCGCGGTCGGGTGCAAGTGAATGTCGTCCACGCAAGGGCGCACGGCGGGAGAATGACTGACTGAAGGAAAGGGATATCAAGATCCCAAGATTAATAGCGAAGAAGAACCGAAGCGACCCGCAGCAGCATGAACAGCAAGCTGTGGTCCTGAGAACAAGCACAGGAGACGAGGAAGCAGAAGTCAAGCAAGCCCACCTCTGGTGATAGCACCCGCACCCTCGCGCACCCTCATCGTCCTGCGATGGCGAGGAGCACGGAGGCGTGATGACTTGGCGATGCTTCCGCGCTACTGTGAGGTACGGAACTGTTAGGGTCAACCGTCGCGGGCCTCCCAAGCCAATCGGGGCCAGGCTGGCCGCGAGACGCCCGCACGCCCGCGCTGCAAGGAGCAAGGGCAGGACAAAGCGGCACGGCGCGCGTCAACAGACCCAACGCGCCCGCACCAGCGAAATCCTCCGCGCGCCTGCAAGCTCCCCGCCAGCGCCGTGAAGGGGCAAAGTCGATGGTGATGCTCATTCCTGGGCGTGCGGTCGGTGAGGTTCATGCACGCCTGTGATCAAGCGCCGTTGGAGCCGCCGCACGATAGTGTCTCGTCTGACCAGGAACGCAGGCAGATCCTTAGATTAGGGTCCCATGTGACGACATCTTCCATACGGATTGCAATATCGACCTCTGAGGGTGCTTGCCGGAAGACTCGCCGGCTCCAGCCTGAACCCGTTGGTCCACCAAGATATTCCTGCCAGACGCTTGCTGCCAAGAACTCACATCCACCGCGTGGGAACCCATTCAGATGCAGCTCTGCATATTGAGTGGACCACCTGCCGTCTGGACCGGCCAAGTCTCTTCAATTCATGCGGATACGCTTGGGATATAACCTTATACTTATACCAACCGCTCTCACCACATCTCGGATGAGATATGGAATTCATACGCTGAACGCGACCCCTCGCATCCTAAGTGCCAATTTCTACTGAGCCGAAATGCAATCGAAGTGCGAAGTGAATAGAATGTCAAGCTGCTTGCCTGATATGACGTCCAAAAAGGGATACTAAATGGACTCTTGCTGATGTTGTGGAGATGGTTGATATATATCCGTTCGTCACTGTTCTGCGAGTCGAACCGATGCTTCTTAGCTCTATTCAACAATCGTGGCAGATCGTGCCTTTCAACGTAGAAATGCGGGGTACCAATGAGCAGGAGATTGTGCTCCCTTGGCCCATTTGTTCGTCTGCACGAGGCTGAGACGGCTAGACATTCGTGAGAAGAGTGAAACACTTGGAGTCTCTCTGGACATCGAAGTCGTGGACAAGAGCGGAAACGCTGCAATATGGCAGGAGCAGGTATTCTCCACAGCTGTAAGTCCCAATGCCTTTGGCTTGGTCAATGTGCTGACCTTGGAATCTCCCCTCAGCATTGGAATTCCTGGTCACTCATCCGGGGATCGTCGTTGTCTCAACGTTGGTGGCCTGGTTCGTGTACAATGTGCTGGTGTTATTGACATCACCACTGCGCGGCTTGCCTGGACCGAGAATATATGCCTTGACTAAATGGCGACTCGCCCTTGACGACTACAGAGGAACTCGGACGCGTGATATCCACGCGTTACACCGCAAATACGGCACAGCCGTCCGGATCAGTCCCAACGAGATTTCCTTCTCTTCGCTTACGGCGTTACGGACCATCTACGGCGCAGGCTCCGGGTTTGAGCGCACCGACTTCTATCGCATGTTTGACGTCTACGGCCGGCAGAACCTATTCACGTTCGGCAGTTCCAAGCAACATGGCAATCGCAAGAAGATCCTCGCTCATGCATACTCGAAGAGCAACATCCTCACATCCGCTGGTCTCGCAAGATCTTTGATCGAAGAGAATGCTCAAGCTTTCCTTCAACTCCTTGAGCGGGAGAATGCCGCTGCTTCAGAGATATTCCATAGTCTCCATTGGTTCAGCCTGGATAGCATCACGGGATTTCTATACGGCGACAAGAATGGCGGCACCCACGCGCTGCGTGGTGACAAAGCCGACCGCTCGCTGCTAGATGATATCTGCAATCCGGCCGGCCGTAAGTACACCTGGTATGCCGTTCATCTCAAATCATACACGCGTTGGCTGTATGCACAAACCGGCCTTCTCGAGAAGATCATTTCAGCGTTTGATCTACTTCCCATGAAGCGCCCAGCACCATACACAGCTCTTCGGGCCCGTGCATTCAGGTTATGGCAGGCTTTCGAAGCGGAGACCCAGTCCAAAAACATGAAGTCACACCTCTCAGAAGACGATGTATCATCGTCCATCATGGCGAAGCTGTGGGCACACCGCGCTTCAGGGAAACAGCCCACGCTAGATGGTCTCGATATCGCTTCCGAACTTGCTGATCATTTCGACGCGGGCATCGACACGACGAGTGATACACTGATGTTTGCCATCTGGGCGCTCTCTTTGCCCATGAACAAGAAGTATCAGGATATTCTGATTGCGGAGGTCGACGCCTTGACCGCCGACGATTGCAATGCCGCAGGCATCCCTACGGTGCAAGCCGTTGACCGGCTGCCATTCCTCGATGCTGTGATCAAGGAGACCTTACGCCTGTATGCGCCACTGCCAGCATCTGAGCCACGCTCTTTGCCACAAGATACGACGATCGATGGATACGTGATTCCAGCCTGCACGGTCGTAAGTATCTCACCATACACGCTCCATCGGAATCCGGAGGTCTTCCCGAATCCGCTCGAATTCCGGCCCGAGCGATGGCTCGGCGAGCTCGGCGATGTAGCGGAGATGAAGAAATGGTTCTGGGCCTTTTCGAGTGGAGGTCGGATGTGCATTGGGATGCAGTAAGCTTTCTGTTCGCCAACGGCAACAGCTGTTGAGTGCTGACATATGCTGCTCGAATCATAGTCTCGCCCAAGCCGAGATGACGACTCTCCTTGCCACCATATATCGAAACTACACAACCTCCGAGCAGGACGGGCAAAAAGGGCGTAGCCCGGCTATCACGAGTCGCTTTGAGATCTTTTACGATGAACGATATGAGCGAATAAGTGTAAGTCAATCTGCGTGAAATTAGGCAAGCCACTTTGACTCATTCGATGACATCCAGGAACATGCTTGCTACATCGACTTTAAAGAACGGCGTTCTTGAGTCGGTTAGGAATCTAGATAAGTCTTCACTTCAACGGCGCCGTCTAGTGCAAACCCCGCAGTTCAGCTTCGTTGTAGTTGCAGATCATGGACACATGTATCTAACGTCAACGTCGTCTGCTATCGAACACGCTGTTATGGAAATAGGCGAGGCCAGTATGTTGTGTCGATTGCAGGAGTTAGTGATCGCTTCCAACGATGACGTGGGTGCAAGGGCTTTCGTTGATCGTGATTTTCCCCTCATCTACCATCCTTCATGATTTTCTCATCGACTATTAAGGCTCAGTATTTCGTCCTCCTATATCGATGGCGACCTCAGCTCTACTCTGATTCGCGCCTCTTTGCCCTCAATATACGTTCCCAATGGTCGATTGCCCGGCGCCAATTCCTCCTCACGCTCCACCAAATCCTCTTGGGCACCAGCTCGTACTCCTTCACCAATATCGTCCTCATCCTCACTGCTGTCCCACCAGTCCAGGAGTTCCCCTCCAGCAGGAGCATTGGCCTTGGTTTCCCTGCCCCGTGGGTCCCGTTCGCCAGTCAGCCAGATCAAGCGTATTGCAAAAAGCGGTACTCCGATCCTCCGCGCCACGTGCCCGAGCAAGAAGTAGATGTGTTGAGATTTGGGAATCTCTTCCGTCCAGCTCGCCAAGTTCGCTGATGGATCATCCTTCTCATTTTCCGTCGCTCTTCGCTTCGCAAAAGCAGCGACGACCTCCGGTGTCGGCAAGAACGTCAAACTCACGAGTCGCGCGCCGACACTGTTGGGATCGACAGCAGGTTGACTTGCTACCGTCGGCGCACCGTATTCCTCACATAAGAACTCGTAGCGGGGATGCGAGCGCCGAATTGCGTTTGCCGCGGCCTCATCGCCGACCGGAACGCGACCCAACTCGCGACTGATCTGGCCGAGATAGTATGTTTCCGCATTGAGCCGCTCTTGGGAGGTAATGATACTGTGGTTCAGTGAGGTGAGCTGTGGCATGCGGGCGATGGTGAGCATGAAGCCGTCTTCCGGCGCGGCGGGGTGCAAGGTGCCATCGGTGGCGCGGGTTTGCAGGTCGGTGTAGAGCGGGTTCCCTGTGACGCGGAGGTGCTTGAGAGCAGGGAAGCAGCGCGGGAGGTGGTCTAAGAAGCGCCAGGAGGCGATGTCATTGTAGGAAAAATCGAGGGTGTGGATGGTGGGACTGATAATAGGGAGGGTCGTCGGATCTTGGAGAGCATCATCGTTGGGGGTGAGGGCGCTGATCGAGTTCTGCTTGAGCTGCAGGACTTCCAGGCCTTTACAGAGAGAAAGATCGCCCAGGCCAGTGATGTTGGTGAAGCTGTTCGTTGCAAGACTTAGAGTATGTAAAGTCGAGGGAAGGCTTTCCTTAGTGAGAGTGTGGAACCCATTGCGTGCTGCTGCGAGGTCTTTTAACTCTGGGAATCGCTGTGTCACGAGTGATATCTCAGACCACTCGAGCAATGTTTCTGACAGACCGAGTGTCGTGATTTTTGGTAGTTTTGGTCGGCTTTCCCCAACATCTATCCTCGAGAAGCGGTTACCGTTAAGGATTAATCGATTAAGCTTCGGGGTCAGTAATGGGACAGCCAAGGCCTCGTCCAACGACTCTATGAGATTTCCTCCAATGTCGAGCTCGGTCACATTCGTGCACGTTTCGGCAATTGTAGAATCCTCGTCAGCTGACCCATCATATCGAATCCGCATCCGATCCAGAACGATGATGAAAATTCCTTGCAGCTTTGCTTGCCGACGTGCGAACTTGTCGAATCCAACCTCCTCCGCCACTTTGGTGGAGAAGTATATCGGCGCGGCATTGAGTCCTGGGTCCTCGGGCATATACTTGTCTCGTAAAGCTTCGAGGAATGTCCGTGAAGGATCCCACGTCTGGCTCGGCTTCAAGAATGACGCGGCTTTAGTTGACGAACTCTTGCCTGAGTGATACAATCAGATTTAGAACCCTGCTATCGTTCGAGTATGAATGTGCAAACATCGAAAGTATTTGACGCCGTCGTGCGTGCCGTCATGCTTTCCTCGCTGGGGGTCGTCCCATTCAACTCCGAGCCAGTCGCCTGGCTTGTCTGCTACCGGACCAACATAGCGGACTGTACACGCCTGATTCTTAAGACTCAGACGTCGGCCAACGTGATACGATTCGGCAGTCATGTGAGTTTGAGTTTATCACAGAGGCGTATTCATCAAAGCAAATGCGAAATGAAGTGAAGAGCCAGCCAAAGGACTGTGATATAGAAATGTCGAAAGGTGATAGCTGCAGATCTTCATGCCTCAGGCACTTGTGGATCTCCACATAAATAGCCTTGGGCTCGCAAGCTCACGATCACAAGAACGAGATTTTGGAACAGCAAGATCAACACGTGCCCACAGCCGTTTGGTTTTGTCTACTTGATCGCACAACCGACAGTATCAAGAACCGGACATCAAAACCTGATTGCGAAGCGCATACCGCCAACATGGACACCATTCAAGGTAAGCCGCTCCTCCGACCAAACGCAGCATCCGCTGATCCGCCATAGATTGGGCCATGCACCTCCTCAGCGAGCACGGCAATGTGCCACCGTATATGCGCCAAGTTTACAGCATCCTCTCGTTGGTGCAATCCTACGCGCTCCTCCTCGTCGACAAGATCTCGACGAAGCCCGACCTCACGACCATCGCGCTGCTCCTCGTCATCGTGCTGGTATCCCTCAAGATTCTCGACATGCTCTATCAAACGGTACTCTGGTGGCTGCGTATGATCAAGAGCGCGGTGTTCTGGGGTGGGCTGATCGGACTGGCGCTGTGGATGTACACGCGGGGGCCGGATGGCGTGGCGGAGGATATCCAGTACTTGGCGAATACGTGGAGCGGGGAGTATCAGTATTGGAAGGAGCAGGAGCGGAATCAGAATATCTTCCGGCAGCGGCAGGCATACTAAGGGATGGGAACATGCGCATTGCATGACTCGCTCGTATCTGGTCTGCGCAGAGGCAGAGCATGGAGTTGTTGGCTTATTTGGAAAGATTTACTGTTGGATTAGCGTTGGCGTTGGGGAAATTGGGAGTCACAAAGGAGATTGGCTGATTGGAGTCGATTGTGGAAACTATGTGGTGAAGGAACGAATACCTTGGAGCAGACCTAGCTTTAGCATGTCCGGGACGGGCAAGGCTGTCTTTCAGGGAAATGTCTTGTTAGCAGGAGCAAATTTCAAGGTCGAGGTCGTTTGTTCGAAGAATGTCAGTTGATCTGAAACATTAGAAGATCGTTGTCGGTCTTTCATCTTGGGGCCTACTTCCGCCATGTCGATGTCTACTACTACAAGGCTTGCTCTAGCACGTACAAACATGACTTATAGATTTGGGTGTGAAGAAATACAAGAGCAAGGGCTTCTTTATCAAGATCCTACCAACCCAGCTATGTTGAGTCTACCACTGAGTTTACCACTGAGTTTACCAGACATTGGCAATTCGACGGCTGGCGATTGCGGCTGTGTATGGGTTCTAGTCGTTTCTGGTGAAGGGTGTGCCTAGAGCGTGACTATTGTCTGAACGATGCTTCGTCAAGTACGAATGCATGCTTCAACGGCACGGCCGATGACTCCTCCAGGGCAGTGTATCCACGCGATGGACAAATCGAGGTCACCGAAGGTCTATTACATATTCCATCGGCCAATGAGCCATTGCAAACTCCATCGTAATGAATTTGTTTCAGCGGTGTCTCCAATCCTCTTTTCGCTGGTGTTCAGCATCAAATGAGTCAATCTTTCCTCGGAGGCAGCTGCGCCTTCCTGCCAATTCGAGCTTCTAACATAAAGTGGAACCGCACCACCATCAATGCTGCTCAAAACTCCCAAGCCCATCAACTCGAAGTTTTTTCTTAACACTTTTTTCTTTTCTCAGGGACTCAAATTGGCTGGAAATCCCCTCTTTCTTGGTAAAACAATTTCAATTCCGACCATGGCACAGAATACTCAAGCGCCGTATCGGCCGCAGGATGTCGAGAAGGTCGCTGAAATGCTGCGTTCGTTGGAGGGCAGCAAGGGCAAGACATCCAAATCCGGCGGATTTTCCTGCAAGAAGGCGACTTTCGACGTCGCTGGCTCCGATATGCAAGTAGATTCCTGGAAAATGCAGGACTGGGACTACAAAAAGGCAAATTTGCCGACATACGCACGCGGCTTATTCACAACGAAGCACAAGAACCGCCCGGAGATTGTGGTGCGCGGGTACGACAAGTTTTTCAATTGCAACGAAGTGCGAGCGACGGAGTGGCGGAACATTGAGACGGAGACACGGGGGCCGTATGAGCTCAGTGTCAAGGAGAATGGGTGCATCATATTCATTGCCGGCCTCGCGGATGGCACTTTACTAGTCTGCAGCAAGCATTCAACCGGGTCGCGGAAGGACATCGACGTCAGCCATTCCGATGCGGGTATGCAGTGGGTGGAGCGGCATCTGGCCAGCGTGGGCAAGAACAAGGTCGATCTGGCAAGGAAGCTGCGCGAGATGAACGCCACTGCTGTGGCCGAGCTATGCGACGATGCATTCGAGGAGCATGTCCTCGAGTACAAGCCGGAGGCGGCCGGTCTGTATCTCCACGGCATCAACCTCAACCTTCCGGAATTTGCCACGTACCCGCATCATCTGGTCGATCAGTTCGCAGATGAGTGGGGTTTCAAGAAAACAATGTACATCGTCAAGCACGATATTCGCGAAGTGAAGGCTTTCTTAGATGGTGTTGCTGAGACGGGTCACTACGCCGGACGAGACACGGAAGGGTTCGTCATACGATGCCAGTCAAATGCCGAGACCGGAGAATGGCATGACTGGTTCTTCAAGTATAAGTTCGAAGAGCCGTACTTGATGTACCGACAGTGGCGTGAGTGCACGAAATCGATCATCTCAGGAAAGGCACCGAGATACAAGAAGCACAAGAAGATCACCGAAGAGTACCTGATGTTCGCGCGGCGACAGTTACATGCGGACAAGAGTTTGGGGAAGGCGTATATGCACAACCACGGAATCATTAAGCTAAGAGACGACTTCCTTTCCGAGCGAGGATTGAAGGGCTACGAGATCATTCAGCAGGAAGCGGAACAAGGCGAGAAGTCGAATGCTGAGACCGACCGCGATGTTCTTCTTGTTCCCGTAGCGACGATTGGTTGCGGAAAGACCACGGTCTCATTAGCGCTCTGCCAGTTGTTCGGATGGGCCCAGATCCAGAACGACAACATCACAGTCAAGAAAGGCAAACCGCTCGCCTTTGCAACAGCATGCACATCAGCCATGGCCGCCTTTCCAGTGGTGATTGCAGACCGGAACAACCACCAAAAGCGAGAGCGCGACCAGATCATCACCGACGTTGGCAAGATCGTGCCCAACACCAAGTTTGTCGCCATGCACTTTGTCCACGACCGCAGCAACTTCGACGCCATCCGCGAGAAGCTGCGTGCGCGCGTGATTGACCGCGGTGACAACCATCAGACCATCCACACAAGCAAGGGTGCGGACGAGATCATCGGCATCATGGAGGGCTTCATGAAGCGCTTCGAGCCCATCAATGCGCAGGAGGCTCCGGATGATGGCTTCGACCTCGTAATCGATCTTAATCCTGTCACTTCGTCGCGGGAGAATCTCGAAACGGTCGTCAACGCCCTGTACGCGGAGTATCCCAAGCTCTTCGCTGGCAAGGCCATGCCGAACGCCGACGACATGGACGCCGCTATCGACGCCG
This sequence comes from Ramichloridium luteum, assembly GCA_002368545.1. NCBI lineage: Eukaryota > Fungi > Ascomycota > Dothideomycetes > Mycosphaerellales > Dissoconiaceae > Ramichloridium > Ramichloridium luteum. The sequence continues at coordinate 498,563 of MTSC01000004.1, forward strand.
CGCTGAAGAACTACACCGTCGATATCAAGCACGAGATTAAGAGTCGGGACGACAACAACAACAAGCGCAACGGCAAGGACAAATCCGCCAAGACACTGCCTATAGCGAAGCCCAAAGAACGCAAGGTCGAGTATTTCGGCGTGCAGCTCCCGACACAGCGCGTCGCCGCCGTCTGCGAAGCCGCCTTCCATGGCTGTTCGCCGGAAGTCGCGCGCATCTACCGCTCGCTAAAATCCCAGCGGCGCGTACAGACCGAGTTCCACGTCACGCTGATCCACCGCGCCTCGACAGGGCAGTACCCAGACGTCTGGAAGCATCTCTCGCAGCTCTACGAGGCCGCTTCCGCACCGACGCCGGACCGTCCCTACACGAACCCGGAGGCCAAGCTGGGATTATGCAAAGTGCGACTCGAGCGGATCGTGTGGAATGATCGGCTCATGGCGTTCGTTGTGCGATTGAGCCCCGTCGCGGCGGAGGACGGCAGTGCGGGTGAGCAGTTCCGTTCAGTGAACCCGGTGGCGCATGTGACTGTCGGTACCATGGCACCGGAGATCAAGCCGAAGGAGTCGAATGATCTGTTGGTCAAGTGGTTAGAGGTCGGCGCGACGGAGGGCATCCAGGAGTTGTTGGTGCCCGGGAATGTGGAGTTGGAGGGTGTGGTGAAGGCGACGTTGGCGCGGTAAGATGGTGCAGGTATGGTCTTTGGGCGGCTGGGGACTAGGGGTGCATTTATGGAGATATGGGATACTTGCGAGGGGGACATTGATCTCCGCTCTACGGCGTATTGGCATCAGAAATGTCGAGAGCTCGACTTGATGACTTTCGAAATAAGCTCGCTGAAGGGGGAATGGGTGGTAGTAATACTACCATGTGATTGGGCGGTGAACCACGAGCAGAATCTTTACTCAATTGTCCTATAGCCCGCTCAACTCCGTCTTTGCAAGGAAATCGAACAACATTCTCATCTCTGCTGGCGACTTTCTCGACATCTCACACCTTCGACTTTCCTTCGAATCTGTTTGGCAGGTGTCTCGTGATGTCCAGGTCTGCTGACCGGTGTCTGAAGGTCTCTTGGCCTATTGCGGGAACGAACAAACGAGAACGCGATGACCCTTGAGCGAGGACGAGGGTCAGACATACAAGTAGACGGGGAGACGAACACGTTCGTAGGAACAAACATCCGGACAGCATCCTAGCAAGCGAACCAGCGCCCGACAGCATGCTCCCGGTGCTTCTGGGAACTTTCATTTCTCATGAGAAGCAATCGTAGCGATTGAAATCCCGTCAACCCCTCCTTTCTTAAATTCCCCATTTTTCCCCCCGCTTCCATAGTGACCGTGCCCATACAAAATGTACAACGTTGAGGATGTGGGTGGAAATCCGCCGAGGCACGGCAAACTGCAATGCGATGCGAGGTTAATCGACGAATCATCGTCAAATGAGCGACTCCAAGCCGATGCGAAGGTGCCTCTACCCCCTTCCCAACTCTCTCATATCTCCCCCACCAAGCCAAGTCGACTCAAATCAAGGAGAGAAACCACTACCACCACCCCCTCACCACCCCACCCCAATGTGGGTGTCGCGGCAGCACCTCCACCTTCTTCTCCTGCTTCTCCGCATCCGCGCAATCATGCTCCCCGGCGCCCTTCTTCACCACCCGCACCATCCCAGATAGACCGTCGTCCCGCTTAGAGATGACGCCGTTCTGGCACGTGGTGCCCTGCGCGACGGCCTGCCAGACGACGGTGCCGTGGTTGCAGAGGCCGAATTGCTGGGCGCCGTTGCAGACGATGGCGCCGTCGTTGGAGGCGGAGCAGGGGCTGCTGTCGGAGGAAGAGGAACCTGAGGAGGAGGGACCTGAGGAGGAGGAAGAGCTGCCGGCGGAGGGTGGAGGCGAGGTGCCGGAGCCAGAGCTGGAACCAGAGGATGACCCACCAGTAGAGGTTCCGTTCCCACTCGCAGCAGGGCCGCCCGTCGGTGCGCCATCAGGAGGATCGGCAGCCGGCGCGGTGCTGGTGCCGGAGGCGCCGCTCGGGCTACTCGGGGCATCCGTAGGCGCGAGCCCGTTCGTCGCGGCCGTGGCATTGGAAGTGCCGTTGCTGCTGCCGCTGCCGTTCGCCGGGTTCTTGGTAGGGACGGGGTAAGCGCCGCCAGAGGGGGAGCCTGCCGCCGGTGCACCAGTAGGACCTGCAGCTGGCGGCGAACCGCCGGGGAAGGTCGCGCTGATGATGGACATGGTGAAGGGAGCGCCGCCACTGACGCCGCTGCCGCCGGCGGTGGGGGAGGGGTTGCCGCCGCTCGGAGCGCCGGTTGGGGCGCCGGTTGGGTAGGAGTTGGGACCGCTGCCACCGGAGGGTGCGTTGGTCGGGCTACCGCCGGTCGGGTAGGAGCCACCACTAGTGGGGGAGGAGCTATTGCCGCCAGAACCGGAGCCGCCGGCCGCACACTTGGCGCCCGTAGCAGGTGCAAACGTACCTGGCGCGCTGGAGTCCTTGACGACGAACTGGCCCGGGTTCGGGATGACGAGGTTATCGCCTTCCGCGATGGTGCAGTCCTCGGGGGGCATGTTGACGAGGTACAGGTCGGGCAGGCTCTGGTAGAAGGCGGCGCCGCTGTCGGAGCCGCCGGAGACGTCGATGGGCGCGCACGACATGTAGATCTCGCGGTTGCCGATGCGGTTGTTCCACACCCAGCCGAGGGTGGCGCGGCCGTTGGGGAAGCCGGCGGGGATCTGGAACTGGAAGGTCTTGGTGCCGTCGTTGCCGGAGCCGTCGACGGGGCAGCCGCCCTCGAGGACGAGGATGTTCTTCCACACGGACTGCTTGGTGGGCTCGGTGTCCATGGTGACGGCGAGCTGGCAGGTGCCGCCGCCGTGCGAGGCCGAGCCGTTGAAGCTCAGCAGGTTATCCTTGCCGACGACCATGTTGTTCATGGTGGCGAAGTCGTAGCTGCTGGCGCCCTTGTATTGGCAGGGAAAGTTGGAGCCGTCGGACGAGAGCGGGGAGGTCGCCATGTACTCTGCGGAAAATGGGATCGGGTTGGCCATGACGATGTGGGCGGCGCCCCGGGCGACGAGAGAGGCCAGGCCAAAGGCCGCGAAGAGGGTCGATTTGCACGACATGTCGGGCAGCCTCGTGAAGCAAGCCGAGAAAGAGAGCGTGTGTTTTGTTGATCGACTGACTCTCTAGTGCCAGCTAGAGAAGTTGGAGCAACAAGAGATTCGCTGATGAGCAGTGTTGGCTTGACGAGGTGCAAGACCGGCTTGTTGGAGGAAGGAGGGCGGTGTTTCGACCTGCGAAACTGATGTTGAAGAGAAGCAACGAAATCGTGAAGGTGGAGAGAAGGACTGGAGGAAGAGGAGGAGGATGGCTAGAAAGACATGAGGAAAGGATCGAGAGGTCGCCAAGGCCCTTACTCTTATACCGGCGTGTACGCAAACGAAGTGGTGGACATGGGTGAGTGAGGTGGGTTCGGATGTGAGGTACCGATTCACTTGGTGCAATACCTCACCTCGACACCCAAGGTCTATGGCTTGATGATCGCCACATCTCCACTTTGACCTACCTTCAGAAAGGACAATCCATTTGCGGCAGGTGACCAGTGCTCGATGTGCGATCTTGTGCAGCAATCGGCGGTCCTGGCGAGCGCCTCCATGGCGAATGCCCGCTGGTAGCAGCAGTGATGGTGCCGGAATGCGTCATTTGCTTGGATCTTCTGCGGTTTCACGGTGAAAGGACGGCGAACCACAAATGACCTTTCACCACGCCCGGGACCCATCAAAGCGGAGGCGCGCACCCGCCAGACACAGACGCATCTCTTGTGACCTGCTCGAGCACCAGCTGAAAGAAGAGCAAAGCAGGCGTCGTCGAGCGCGAGTGTAGCCGCTTCGATTGGCGAAGCGCCTCGCAGGCGATGGAGGGGCGAAACAGGAGGTTACCAGGCGGAGGTGACCGCGCGCGCCGCGCCATGGGAGCCGAGCGCAGTGTGGACACCTGCCACGCGCTCTTCTGGCCTGCTTCTGGCGACCCCGATGGCACGTCCCAGCGAGATCAACAGGCGAGAGAGGAGAAGAAGTGTAGCGCGCACCTGTGGCTTTGCCGCCCAGAGGTGGTGGAGGGGGCCGCAGGGCAGCGTGTGTAGTGGTGGAGGAGATTCGTGGGTGGTGACTGCTCCTGAAACACGAAGCGCGCGCGCCAGTCCGCTGGGCAGCACAAGGGTTGGCGGCCCTTTGCTGGCTGTGTGGGCTGTTGGCGGAGTCGGGCTAGCTCAGGAACCAACCAACGACGGCCAATCCTCGCATTGTATGGCCAGCTCGATTCAAACGAGAAGTCTCGGCGATCAGATCGTCACCTCCTGAATATGGCAATTGCACACGCCGTCGTCGCACGAGCCGTTTCGCACAAGGAATCCTCAAAGACGGTTGTGACAAATTGAAGTCGGATATGTATGCCAGGCTGGAGCATCAACGCTGAAGGAGTACACCAACAATGATCAGATCGCAAATACATCAAAATTATCATAGTTCAATGCATTATGATGATTATTTTCCACAACGATCCAGAGCTACAATATGATCGACCATGGTGTCCACCGAGTGTGCCAAAATCAAAGCTCAGTTGCAGAGTCCCCAGCCGGATGCGCAGACCCGCGTTCCGGGCGATCACTGGTCCGATCAGGATGTCCTCCCGGACCGAGACACTCCCATGACTCCCACCGCCGTGGCACCTTGGATTCCATTGTCTCCGAACAACGGCCGTTACCAATGTGTGTAGGCACACGGAGGCCAGCGCGTTGTGTCTGATACACTGGAGAAACTCGTTGAAGAAAGAAAATTTATTGATGAAGGAGACAACTACGAAGTTGACGTATTTACATATACCTCCTTCAGCCCGTGAAAGCCAACCCTTTGACAGTTTCTTAGGGCTCTGCTTGAGACTTTGATCAGTAAATGTCGACTTCATCTTTGGCCGAAGCTGACATTTCCGTCGATGCAAATACGTTTTGCCAATTCAATAGCGCTTTGCTTTCGAAGCAGCGTTTCGTCTTCTTTAGCGAAAGTGCTACAGAAAGTCTTTTAAGGCAATACTTTTCAAACATACGTCAGAATTAGCATGCCAGTCGAAAAACCTGTACGTCAAAATGTTCAAATATGATATGCTTATTCATAGCTCTTTGTAGTCGGCTTTCACGGGTGCACGGCTTTCTTGGACGTTGCAATCCATGCGAAACCCTCATCATTCGTGATAAACACTTGAATGGATCTGTACCCTGCTGTGTAAACTTCTATTTACTACTTGCCGGCTTCACCAACCGTGTCGCTGCGCATCGCTTGCGACGTCAGCATGATACAACGATTCTGCTGCCCGCCGCAGTCCACCAAGATGTCTTCCTCATCGCAACCGCGGGCGGAGGTTGCAGTACCTAAGGGAAGGAGAATGGTTCGAGGGGTCGAATAGGAGTCTCGACCGCGAAAGGGGGAGATCGTTTTCGGAGCGACATCCGCCGTCGATGCGGATACACGATAAAGTGCGCATTCCTGGAAGAGGACCTTTCAATGCAGGCGTCCAGCGCTGCAATACTGCGCATCGATCTTGAACCAGGCGAGCTGCACAAGCAGCGGGGGCAGCGCGCTGAGCACCCAGTTCAATGTAGGGTCGACGCCCCTCGTGTTGGTGAGGCGCATGTAGAGAACGGGCCAGATCGCGGCAAAGGGGAGCGCCGCCGCGATTGTGAGGATGAGGCCCGCGGCCCCGTTGGCGCCGAGGTACGGCAGGACGATGTGCTGGATGAGATGGTGGTTGCCGGACGAGGAAGCCACGCAGGCGATGGTCAGCAAACATGCGGCGAGAGATTCCTGCATGGTGGCGGGAAAGCGTCGACAGATATTCCTGCTGAGAAGCGTCGACGAAGATTGCTTGGAACTCGGGTGAGGTTTATTATAGGTCGTCTTGACTGCGCAGCCTGCATATCAAAGCTAGGTACTGTACTTACATTGGCGGCAGGTGGCTGTGTGTCGCTCAAGGCTGAAGTTTGCTGTCCCGCTCGATGATCACAATTCTATGCATTGCTCGTGACCCACTTTCATGACGATCGCGGGCACACATCAGATAGAATGCTACACAAGGCCATGAATTGCAGTTTGGGGACACACTAGAAATGCATCACACAAGGCGACCAATTCGGGTGCCCATATATGCCTCGAGGGAAGCAGGTGCTTGCAGCCAATCATGATCGACGTGTCTCTGGCCTGCCAGCTTCTTGTTGTTCCTGGCGGTATCATATTCTGCAACAGGGCATGCAATAGTAAAAGTGTCACTTCGAGATTCCGAAACCTATTCACACAAACGGAACTATTAACGAGATTATAATGATGGAGTGCTCGATCGTGGAAATGAGTAAAGGTATAGATAACATTCCGCCGTTACAATGCTTGAGGGTAGGGGACGCCGAGACACCCGCTAAATTCAACCCTCGTCTTGGGGTTTGCACGTGACTGCGGGCTCGTCCGCGACGCCGACCTGAAGCTCTTCGCGTCGTTTGTTCGTGTGTGTGCGTCGTGCGTGAAGCAGGTGCAACAAGAAAGCCAGGCCAATCCGCCCATCACCACCGCCTCGCGCTTCATCACCGGCGCACCACCAATTATCTGCGCCATCTCGCCCGTATATCTGGATCGCGCAGTCTCGGTCATCCCGATGAACCCGATTTCGTTCTAGGCGATCGTTTCGGCCTGCGTCGTGTCACCTTCTGCCCCGGGGCACTTTCCCTTCTCCCTCACCACCAACGTCGACCCAACGAACCACCATTCGACGCGACTAAACGCGGCTGCGACACTCCCTCTTCCAGTAATCTCGTCGCCCTGCGGCCGGGCGCACGAACATCATGGCCGCCGTCAATCTGAATCGCGTCAACGCCCCGCAGGCGTTCGTGTCGAGTTTCGCACCGCGCATTCGACAATACGGCAACTCCCTGCTCACACCCGTAATACCACAAACCCTCGCGCCGCCCGTGCGGACCACCAAACGCGGCACGACCGCGATCAACTACGCGGAAGAGTTCGACGATGACAGCATCGAAGACTCGGACGGACCGCGCCGGGCGACCGGCCTGCGGACCGCGCAGCAACGCGCCGGCCCCGGCGGACCCGACGCGGGCGCGGCGATTGAGAAAGCGAAGGAGCTCGGCAAGGAGGCGATCGCGCCCGTGGACGTGCAGGGCATCTGGCGCGACTGGATGGGCAAGCCGAAGCGGGTGATGACGGAGCGGCAGGCGTACGTGCAGGCCGCGCTGCCGACGACGCTCGTGCCGATTCGCATCGACCTCGACGTCGCGGCGTTCCGGCCCGAGGCGGCGCTGCCGACGCCCGCGAACGCGAAGGAGCTCGGCGTCGATGAGAACCTGCAGGCGTACAAGCAGCCGGACGTGACCCCCGCGTACCGGCTCAAGGATTCGTTCCTCTGGAATCTGCACGAGGCGCTCATCACGCCGGACATGTTCGCGCGCGTGTTCGTGGATGAGTTGGATTTTCCCGTGGTCCGCAGGCAGGCGATGATCGCCGAGATTGCGCAGCAGATTCGGCAACAGCTGGAAGAGCATGCGGCCGCGGCGCTGCACCCCCTGTTCCAGCCCGAGGCGGCGGCGACGACAACTCAGACCGCTGCGCCGACAACGAATGCCCCGACGCCCTCATTACGACCGGGCGTCTCGCGCGAGGAGTCCTCAACGCCAATGCCGATGGACACACCCAAGTTGTCACATCTGAACCTTCCACACATCAACGGACACGCCGGGTCGGGCTCACAGACTCCACAGCTCAATGGCAGCGCAACTCCAGCGGTCACTGCCACGGCACACCCACTCCCCAAAGATGCATCAGCCTCCGGTGTTCTCAACCCACCCGACAGTCACCGCTGCGTGCTCAACCTCTCCATCAACCTCCAAAACCGGCTGTACACGGACAAATTCGAATGGTCCCTCCTGCACCCGACCGGCTTCGCCGAGCTCTTCGCGAAGCAGACCTGCGCGGACCTCGGCCTGCCGGGCGAGTGGGTGCCGCAGATGGCGCACGCGATCTACGAGGCCAGCCTGCGGCTGAAGAAGGACATGATCGACAACGGCGGCAGCCTGGCGGGCGTCGTCGGCAGCGGCGTCGACGGCTGGGGCGTGCTGGAGAACGAGGCGTGTGAGTACCACGGCACGGCCGAGTCCGCGCTCGGCGTCGGCGCCGGGTGGAGATTCGATGAGGACGGCCTCGGGTATGATTGGGAGCCGAAGATTGAGGTCCTGAGTAAGGAGGAGATCGAGAAGCGCGAGGGTGATCGCGAACGCCAGATTCGTCGGCAGCGGCGTGAGACGGCGCGTTTCACGACGAATTACACGGTGCAGACGCAGAGCAGTAATTATGGGGACTACTTCGCCGGCGGCCTCGGGTCGTCAGCCCAGGCGGTTAATGGCGCTGCTGGTGAGGACGAGCGCATGGGTCGCGGTGAGCGGTCGAAGAAGAAGCGACGCTTCCGGAGTTTGTCGCCGATCGGGCGGGAGACGCCGGAGGCGGCCGGCTTTGGAGGCACGTCGGCACAACTCACGGAGGGCGAGCGGCAGTATTGGACGTGCTCGCATTGTAATGTTTGGGGACAGGCGGTTTGGGGTGTTCGGGATGGTCCAAAGGGACCGAGGGTGAGTACTAGCCCTTTAACGACAACTCTCTGGCTGGACAATACTAACATGCGTTGTCACAGACACTCTGCCATAACTGCGGTCTGCTCTACGAACGCGACAAGCGCCTCCCGCCCTGGAACCACCGACTCTTCCAGTTCGAAAAGAATCAGGCCTCTCGCGAAGCCCACCTGCCGCCTGCCTGGGCGACGCATCCTCCAGCCGCATCTGCACACAATCCCGCGCATCGCGCCCTTGCATCCGACATCTCCGCCTTCCCGCCGCAAGGCAGCCACCATGCCGCGCCGGCCACGCCCCACCACCAGGCCCACCACGCGACCCCGGCGGCGACAGGTGGCCGCCTCCCGCCCTTCCGCGTCTCGCACCACGCACCGCACCACCCGCACCCGCACCCCCAGGCCGACGAACCCATCAACCCGTCCTCGCACCTCTACACGGGCGCCTCGGCGGCCAGCGGCGGCCAGGGCCAAATCTCCGCCTCCACGATGGCCGACATCCTGAATTACGCCGAGCCGGGCGAGGACCTCGACTGGACCAAGATCACGGAGCCGCGCGAGCGCAAGCGCCTGCAGAACATCATCAACGGCCGCAAGTACCGCGAGCGCCGGCTCGCGGCCGAGGGCCACGGTGGCTCCGGGGGTAATTACCCCGGTGCCGCCGGGCAGGGCTCGTTCTTGAGTATGGGCTACGGCGCCCGGCATAGTGCGGCGCGAGGCGGGACCGCGTCCGGCGCGGCGACGCCGAATGCGGGCACGCCGGCGAGGAGCCATCATGCGGGTGCGAATGCGGGTGCGAATGCGAGTACGCCGAATGCGGGCTCGTAAGCGAGTCCCAGAGGATCCGCACAAGCGACTTTGATTTTCTTTCGGAGTGATAGAGAAGGGACCTGCCGATCATTGAAAATCAGCACACGCGTGTCTGCTTTTGCTAATTCTGTTTCAGAACAATGCTGTATTTGTATTGCGGCGTATGCACATCTCAGTCAGGGGAAGCGGGGTGGTTCGATTGTTCTTTTCACTTCGCGCTTCGACGGATTATGGACTCTGCGTTAACCTAAGTGTCTTCACACGGAATCTTGTATCAAAAGCAGAGGGACAGTTGTGTTGCGGGGTTTTGATAGAGAGGATTTCTGATCCGAGTGCCTGAAGAGATGAGCCCGGAGGTGGAGGAGGGGCGGCAGAAGAAACAGATCAGAGAGCAGAAATGAGAGATTGAAGCTTTGATACAGTCGTATTGTTGTGTTCATTGTTGTGGTCTTTTGTAATGTTGATGGAGGGTAAGGGGCTCTACTTTGTCAGCAAGGAATCGTCTTTGACGCCGAAACAAGGACCATCTTTTATGGGAGATCCATGGTGAGCTTTATTGGAGCGGTATGTGAAAGTGAAACACCTCATCAAGGTCGTTCAAATTCACAAGTTCATTGGTGAACTTGTGCCACACGGCGTGGCCTTCTGGTCACACACTATATCTCAAATGGTTCAATCCCATGGGATTGCGTCGATCCTGGGTACGAAAGTGCTTCGTCAAGCAGAATATATAGCTTCGGGTCTGCACGGTCTGTTTCGATCGAACAATGTTGAAATTTATGGAATTACTCCGTAGAGAGATATGATTGTCGCTTCGGGAGTACCCGCCTGGTCAAACAGGTCAAATGTGACGGGCCCCGCGTTCGGGTCTCATGAACACAACGGGTGAATGAGATCGCTTGAATATCTGACACATCGCTGCATGGCATACACTTGATTTCTCCTTCTACAACATCGCAGATCGTCGTGCCACTCATCGTCCAGGTGACTTACGATATTGATTCATGGCCACAAGAATGGGTGATGTTTGCGCGTGATTTCTCGAATACAAAACAGAAAAGGACGGAGGCTGGCTGACTGCCCACCTCCGCCAGCGGCAAAACGATACCGTACGCCAAACCCCCACTCAGCACACACAAAAGGTACCGGCCACCATACCCTCTGCGACCTTTGCAAGCCGCGCAACAATTTGAATAAATGCTATGTGGCCAGCGTACTCGCCCAGCTCCAAAGTGGAGTTCGAAAGCCAAAAAATTAAAAAGGTCGAGAAAAATTAAAAAGGTCGAGGGCCTCAGCCGCGATTCGAACGCGGGGCCTGTCACATTTGACCTGTTTGACCAGGCGGGTACTCCCGAAGCGACAATCATACCTCTAGACCACTGAGGCTCAAATCGAAGAATTTTAACATTTTCGATCATCGACTGATTTTGTTGAAGAATTCTTTTGTAAAACATCCATATAGTCCATTGGCTGACTATCATCAGACGGGGGTTATTACTAAGCGACCCTCAAATTTCTTACCTAAGTCTTGTCCAACACCTCATTCTCCCATCGCTGTCCACGCACGCCACGCCGTCCCACAGGACATCACAGGATTAAGAAACAAATTATAATCTGTCAATCCCCTGATGCCAAAAGCTCCTGAACAATATAGTTCGCATTGCTAGTAGTCGCAATGCTATTAATTACGATCTGTTCAATAAATGTTACTTCGCCCCACATGTATAAGAGCGCGGCATACCTAGGCGACGGCGCCGGAGAGGCGTTGCCCACGTCGGTTGTTGAGGCGTTCTATATTCGAAATGCAATAACTCAATACATGAAGCTCAATCAATTCTTGCCAAGGATGACCGCTGACGAACACAGCCAAGACGCCCTTTGGGCCCGTCAACACCTGCGTGTCCAGGTACACCCCAATTAAGCTCATGCCGACAACTGAAATTTACTGAAACCTGAGATAAAAAATATAGAGCAGGAGGGATTGTCATCGTGCTGTTTACGTGTAATTGTGGATCTCGCCTACCTAGATTGGGCCGACTTTGAGGCGGAGCTGGCTGCGTTCGGCGACGAGGTTGGGTGCCCGCAGGGACGACTGATTTATTCCTCGTCTGATAGAAAACCACTCTTACGTTGAAACAGGTTTGATACATCGATTGGGTTTTCTCACGTTTTGATGATTAGGTACCTTCAGATACCAACAGCGCAGGACCTGGGCTTACTGAGCCATACGGATAGGCACTGGCGTTGACCCATGGCACGTACTCAGTATAGATTATCCAATGCAGACAACGGCATAGATAAGTCTACCGTTGTTTTCTCGTTTGAACAACAAAGCTGCCATCTTGACTTATTTTTTCTTCCTTTTGTTGAACCACGCTGTTGCAAAGCGCGAGTATTGGTTGCTGTTGGGTTCTCGACCAGGAATTTTTGGTCCATGGATTTATCGGATCCGAGTGCTGAAAAAGGTCAGTGCCAACGACAACCAAAGGATGAGAAGAGACGGATACGAACGGCCGGATTATTAGACAATAGCGCAACTGAGCGACAAACTTGAATGACTGTCTCAGTTGGTACAGCTTAATTTGACGGTCTTGTTCGAAGCATCAACGGATGAACGATTAAAATGATCAAGAGGTTGAAAAACAGAATTTTGCAATATCATATAGAGAATCGAATAGGCTGGTAGCTAGAGAACCGCATCGGACTCCAAAATGGGCCGTTCTGTTGTTCTGTGTCCCAAGCCAGACGTAAGAATATTAAGATCTCCAATCCCCAGAATTCGCGGGGAGGAGAATCGAAATCAAAGCACGGTACAATAGCAAGTTGAGGCCGTAATTCCGAACGAGGTTCCGTTGAGTGGATCATTCTTTCCCAATTTCAATCCATGGTCGCAACAATCGCCACATGTCGGTCTGCCAGTCAATCGCAATCTTGCCCACACCTCGAAGAAAATTACAAGCAACGAGCTTTTTTCTTTGGCTTGAGGCTCTCATGATAAGCAATCGCTGATCGATCAAAACAGGCAGACAGCGGCGGCGGCCAATTCTGGCACGGTTCAGCGCCAAAATATGAGTGGCGATGAGTCATGTTCCGCCAGCGGAGTTGGCTGCCTAGCAGAACCATTCCAGCTGGCGCTTTCTCGCTTTGCCACTCTGCTGCATAACATTCTCATGCAGAGTGATTGCGATTATCCTGTGTGGCATGGCGCTTACGTCGCGATCGGGCGGAAAGATCGGAAGCTGGTAGCGGTAGCTGGAATGGAGGGCTAGTGATCAGCTGTTGCCTGCGATGAAATCGTAGATCAAGAAATATCAAGGTGACTCACCGAATCCTCGTCGTTGGCCTTTCGCTTCGCACCAGCAGAGCTAGATGATCCTCGCGAAGGGACGGGAGTTGCATACGCAGCCGCAGCAGAGGCAGCAACGGTCCCCGGCAGTGGGGTCCCTGCGGTTGTCTCGACGGACCGCTCTTTCAGAGTCACAGGTCCGATCACATTGCGATGTCCGACGACAGTGACGCCGCAATTGATGGTGAGATCGAGATGCAGGATAGGCTCCCGACGCCGAGAACGGCCCCTTTGACGAGAATTTTGGAACTGCTCGAGGGTATGGACCAGCGCGGCGCCGATACGGGCAGCATCGTGAGCGCCGGTGGGATTGATAGGAAGCAGGTTACAGCTGCCTTGGACCTGATGCGCTGCGTTGATCGTCAATCGCATCGGCTTCGGGACTGAGTGGACGGGATGCTCGTCGTTGTCGTCGTCGCTGCAGGACTCCGCGGCGTCGCTAGCAGCATGTGAGGGTGCCGGTGAAGGGGCCGAATATGGCGGCGGTGCCATATCCGGCGGCGGTGAAGGCGGGACGCCGATCTGGCTCCTTGTGCTTTCAAACAACCGATAAGCATTGTCCATGGTGTTCCTGGTGTGTGCGTGAGTTGGTGATATCCCGGCGACTGTGTGCAGGAGGAGTGTAGAAATCCGTACTGGATAGTTAACGAAGGCTTTCACTTTGTTTTGATGGTTTTTGATAAACAAACAAGCAAATATAAAGAAAATCTATGAGAATGAATCACAACGAGTCATGCAAACGAGTTATGAAAAGGAGTCAGCTTTTATGACTGGAAAGCGGCGAACCTTTGTATCGACGACCAGGAATCGCACGATTGATCTCGTGGGCAGTCATGAGCCCGAGACCGTAGCAAAAGCATTCATGGCGTTAAATGGAGCTACCATGTACAGGATCGTCAGCCTGATCCACAGAGGAGGAAGGACTGGCTCTTGGAGGCCGCCCTTCATTCTCTTAGTTTCGCCCTCTTCCCACCATATCAGCCGCACTCGGCTGATTTAGGCGACTCGCGCGCCCTAAATGAGTATTTGGCACATAACACCGACAACTATTTCAAGCAAACCGGTGTAGGCCTGGATGTTGTGGCGTAGGTGTGTGCGACGTCTGGGAGTGGAGGCCGCCGCCCTGCGAATGATTCACGCGCGTCTAAGAGAGGGCGCTAGCCTCGCGACAAGCGTGTCATCACCAACCGAGTCCCTTACGCCCTTTGCCTTATGAACCCAACCTGCCGACATCATAGTCACGCGCTACACGCTTTCACATGTGCGCCATGTTGCCTTGAAAATCACCTGTAGATGTCATAGTCTCGACCGTGGGGCGCATTTGCGCCCTCGGGCAGTTACAAGCGCAACCCCGCTTCCATGCGAAGACTTGCAACAAAATAACCAAAATGGACCGTGGATAAAGCGAACTCAAGGCATCAATGTGGTCTCGATGATTTCTTGAGCCATGAGAAGCCGCCAAGGCGTCCCAGTCCCCTGACTCGGGACGTACGGATCACCCTTTCACGGCACACTCCTCCGACCACTTGTGACATGTTAGCCCAATGCTTCGCCGAGAAAGGGCGTCTTCACACGAGGTGCCCTCAGCCTTGTGATTGTTTTTAGACGTGGGACGACTTCCCACGTGTCCGAGCATTTGATGCTTACACGTCGAAGATAAGACGCTCGCGATGCACTGCATGTGCGCAGCATATCATCAGACTCGCATATGCAGTGACCGCCAACAGTATGTGCCAGGCAAGAATCCGGTGAGAAGAGAACATGATCCATCACGCATCCCATCATGGGCAACCTTGACGATACCAGTGCCTTGCACCGCATCCTCGACCCGCCAGACCCTAGTCAAAGTGGCTGAGAATTCGATATGAAGGCGGCCCACAATATGAACTGGCGCAATGAGGCCGAAGCCTTCTCTGGTCGATGCAGAATCTTCGCGCCAAGAACACTACATTGGCGCTGGAGCGTTGAGCACAAGTTCAACGAGCACAAGTTCAACCTGCGGTTGGACACTAAACGGACGGACGGCTATCAATGCTCGGTAAGCTAAGTTACCATTGTCTATTGAAGATTCACTGCAGCTAGACTGGAACGATGATAGTCCAAGCGACACCGCAATAACAAGATAGTCGTACTCTAAGACCTCATTGTTCGAAGGGTCGGCCTCAGCGCCACTTCCCTCATTATCACCATGGGTATTGTCCGCTCAAGGCCAGCGCATCCCATGTCCGTCGCCAGTCATTCGCGTCAAGCTGCCCCTGTTGATGAAGCTCTCTCACGCGCTGCGCAATGCATTTCAATGCTGCTGACTCCCTGCTAAGCTTCCGAATCTGCCCTTCGATGTCCCCGGGCCATACAAAAGAACACAGCCGCCACTCGTCGAGCCGCCTCTTATCCCAGAAGACGTAGGCTCCCTCACGGAGAATATGTTGGCCGTCGTCAGAGACTAGACCATTGCCTCCGAAGAAATGGAGCGGCTTGCTTCCCACCGCCCACCGCCAGGCGATTTCTGGCCCATTATCCTGGTCGACTGCGAAGGAAGGTTTCGAAGTCCTTTGTAACACGCCAGGGTACACGCGCTCAAAATCGCGAAGTGTGTGGCAATCGGGATCTTCGGGCAATTCGATGGCGAGCGCGAGACTCCTGACGATCGTTTCCTGGTCGTAGGTTTCTGCAAGACTACGCCCCTTCTCATGGCTTGCCACGATAGGAGTTCGGCCTGCAACGATTCCATGGATGTAATTGATGCCGACCGCCATGCGCCGAGGAATGTAGGTCTCCGTGCATTCGTCGAGCGCACGATTGACGTGAACATAGCAAAGGAATTCTTTGTCATGCATAGCGCTTTGCATGAGCCCTATGAACCCGTTAATCAAAAATCCCAGACCTCAACAAATTCAACAACGGAAGCCGGGCTAACATACTAGTGTGGAATTCATCCTCCAAATGCTCATAGACGCAAGCGATTTGTTCAATCTCCCACGGCGCGAACCGGTCCCAGAAAGCCTGTCGCTGTCCTTGTCCTGGCAGCTCTGCTCGCGTCATGGGATCTCCGAAAAAGATGAACCAAAGCTCGAGACGATAGAACGCTCGTTGGAAGCGGCAAAGCTCAACCTCGCGCGGCTTCTCCCCCGTGCCACGCCCAGTGTAGAACTTTGTAGAGGCCCGCAGGATCGGCTCCGCCATATGCGCCGTCATCTCGACAATCTTGTCGTGGAGTGCCAATATTTGGGACACTTTGGCGCGGCTCAACACATGCTTGTTCGCGCGGTCCGCGTACTGATCGAAGAAGTTCCGGGTTGCGGATGCTGTCCAGCGTGTGCTGTTATCATTGCGGGCTTCCGAACAGGCGAGCGCATCGTTGAAAATTGGTTGAGGGACTCGTCGGTGGAGATAGGCGTGGAGGAACTTTTGCTCTTTGGCTTTGAAGACAGCATGCAGGCCGATAGAAGTGTGTGCAAGGGAGTAGACAGTATCAAGATCATCGGATACTTCTGCGAAGATCGCTGCTTTGAGCTCGTAAGGTAGCTTTGCTAGATTGGCGCAGGAGGTGTCTTGAGGGCCCGACATATTGCGTAGGAACACAGTCTTTGCTTTGATGGCTGATAACAAAAGGTTACGCTCCGACGCAGGTAATGGAATATCAGACACCCATGCAACATCTTGATCTCCATAGCCTACTGGGTAATATAAATATCCGATCATGAGCTCCAAGATACTGGGATAGGTGAGCAGATTTGATGAAGAATTTGATTTTTCTGGTACGCTAGAAGGTATGTATTCTTGGGCTCCAGAGATATCAAAGCAAACCAGCAACGTTGGGACGGTTGTAAGAATGTATCGTGAACTCAACACCCAATCTAGCACTCTGAAAGCGGGACATATTTTCATCTTATCCACAAAATGATTTTTTTTATGTGCATCGAGTGCTGTAGGGTACCATTCTTTCGGTAAGGTACCCTCAGAATGCGAACCCTAAGGGGTGGTTTTGCGTGCACGTGGCCGTAGGTGATAGCTACCTAAGCGAGAGAGCGTCGACCGGGCGTCCCGACGAGCATGATGAGTACCTCATGCTATCTGAGTTTCAACATCAATGCACGAACACGGACACAATTCCTCCAGTGAGCTGAAACGAAACTCGTGAAGTCAAGTGATCGTCGCTCACTGCCACAAGATGATCGATTGAGTCTCCAAATGCGGTATAGTGTGCCTTATTTGTGCATGGCTGCATGGTCGCATGGCGGCCCCGAGCGGCGGCCCCATTCAGCCACATTCGATCCCCCCGCGACCTGCAGCCCGAAGGAGTACTCGCCCTTCTCACTCGGCAGCCAAGATGATCCACGAACCGGATCACGCACCGAATTCGTGATGCCATAGCCATGCTAGGGGCCGATTTCACAATTGAGTTGTGTTCGTCTGTCGACCTTCCTGCCAAGCTGGGTGATTTACAGGTCGTTAAGCACTCGGTGAGCTCGTATAAAAGAATCATACTTCGAGTGCCAAGGCCCGATCCAATAGACTCCTGGGGGCTGAAAGAAGACCATGAGATGTAATGCTTGATATAAATCATTGTGATACCTCAAGACATTTGCGTCACCGATCAAAGTATCCTGCTTTGTATCTCTTGTTGCAATCACGAGACCTTGCGTTTGATTGTCAAAGGTTCTTCCCTCGTTATGAACCAATGAGCAACCACAAGATCCAGATCTTACCACTCCGCAAGCCGGCGCGAACCCTGAGATTCAATGAAGATGTGCTTGCTCCGGTGACTGTTGCACCAGGACCCACCGTCAAGCACACGCGAGTGAGTAGACCTAAAGTGCGCACCGGGTGTCAGACTTGCAAGTAAGTTGCTCATGGGTGATCTCCACGAGAGCGAGTACACAAAAAAATGCACTCGATGCTGGTGCCGCGAAGCGTCGGTAATCTTGCGCCGAGTCTCTCCTCTCCTGTATACTGCCGCCACGATGGATCGCATGCATTGACAAAACTACAGAATCCGCAGAATAAAATGCGACGAGACGAAACCCGCATGTCAGCGCTGCCTCAGCACAGGCCGGAAGTGCGATGGTTATCCAGAGCCACCGCCGAGGAAGAAGGCGAATGATGACCCGGCGTTAAAACTCCTGATGCGGAGAAACCCATCTCCAGTCCAGGCTTCAGCACCAGAGATCTCGGCCCTGGAGTTCTTCTATCACAAGACCGGTCCCCAGTTATCCGGTAAGTGAACTCCGACCACACCCCTTGTGATTGTGGAAGGTGCTTGCTCACAGCGGCGAGGGCAAGGCTACTTCGATGGAAGCTTCTGGTCTGGGCTCGTCTTGCAGATGAGCTATGCCGACGAAACAATTCGGCACGCGATGGTGGCCATCGGTGCCCTCGCCAAGATGCGGGAATACAACATCTCATCAAAAGGTTATCAGAGCCCACCAAAGGTGACGGTGGAGACACGTGCCTTGAGCGTGACGCCTCTCATGAAGCACGACACAACCATCAATGACACCTTTGCGCTGGTCCACTACAACAAGAGTATTCAGGCATTGTCCACTAGAATCAACGGGAGCCACCTTCCGATTGAGACCGCATTGTTGTCGTGTCTTCTTTTCGTCTGCGTGGAGTTCCTGCGCGGCGAAGTTGAATCTGCAATGCAGCATTTTCGGGGCGGCATGAAGATGCTCGAGGGCTTCACTGCCGGAACGACTCGAGCGAGCACATGGAGTGCGGCGGAAGCCATCCAAGAAAGCATGATTCCATTACTGAACCGCATTGAGTTGTTGGCATTCACTTTCGGCAACGACTCTCCGTGGCAATATCCTGTGCTGCTGTCCCGATGTGTGCCGCCGTGGTTCCCCTCATTGCGTGCATGTCGGGATAGTCTGGTCCATCTCATGAATCTCGGCATGCGGTTCGTTCGAGGCATGCGACTAAAGAAATACGCGGGAGCAATTCTTCCCGAAGACCTTGCCCACCGCGATGCGCTACGCTCTCAATTGAATGCATGGAAGGTGGCCTTTGATGCACTACTTCTCTCGGACGCCACCACGGCGATCGACCTCGACGCTGCCAAACCTCTCCTCATGTTTCATGTTCTCTGCGGCATTTGGCTAGGAGTGGGGTTGTCGCCCGAGGAGACGGAGACTGACAAGTTCTTCGCCGAGTTCGAAACAGCCGTCAGTCTAGCAGAGGCTATCCAAGCCTTCGCAAATTCGCCCGAACACCGGCAGCGATACCCGACGACCTTCGCCTTCGATATGAAGATCATCTCTCCGATGTTCTACGTCTGCAACAAATGCCGGCACCCGCAGATCCGGCGACGGGCGCTCGCAGTGCTTCAAACCGCAGGTCAGCGGGAGGGATTATGGGATTCGCACATGGCAAGCACGATCTCTGAGCACATCATGCGTATCGAGGAGAAAGACCTCATCACGCTGGATGGGCGCGAACTGCCGAAGGAAGAGGCCAGGATCCATACATCGAATGCCTCAACGGTGATGGAAAACGGGATAAGCAAGCATGTTCTGACCATGTTCATGAAGCCGAATGGCCCACACGGCGGGTGGAACGTCAGCAGGGCGGACCTTGCGGTGGATCCATCGCTCATAGGTAAACGTTCCTGATATTGATGCTGTGGTCAGTCCGAGATCTGACCATGCTCGTATAGTGCCCGATCGAAAGATCCCAATGAGAAGGAATTGATGACAAGTCAACCGGTGTATTATCCCTTTTACAGACCAGGAATTCCACTGCTGATTGACGACGATGGTGAAGTCTCGCTACATTTTGTTGGAACTTCCGCGGCTGAATCGATCCGTCTTATCATCGACGCGGTACTGTAGTTTATAGTAGCAAGCATCAGACATATCTGTGCGATAACAATGGTCATACAATGTTCGCGCATGTGCTCATTGCGATGCTGCAGCTGGCAATCTGCAATGAAGAACCACCGCATGTCTGATTTGATCTAGATTGATCTCTACAGCATCCAGTTAGTGACCAATACGATGACGATGCCGCGTGACACGAGTCAACAGCCATCTTCCAAGTGCCGTGGAGCTTCTGTAGTGGTCAGGAGCATCCCGAGTACCCGTTCGTTAACCGAGGCTGCGGCAGGGAGAGCGCATCCATGTTGCCGATGCCAATTTCTTGGGTTGATTGTGAAGGCGACGTTCCCCTTCCAGCTTGAGATTTTCTTCTCCTTCACCTTACCGTTGGTACTCAGAAGTTTCCCTGCCCGGCGAACGGCAGCAAGACGAACCTCGCCGATTCTCACACCTGAACGACTTCCAGAATTCCTCGACCCTTGTCAAGCAGGATTGACGTCCGATGCTATCATGAGCCTTAATTTTGGCGGTTTGCTGTGGTGATTGCTCGTCCAAAAGCCGTGGCGACTTTATGATTGGATATCCACCATTTCCCAATTGAACTCGTCGAACCTCTGGTCCTCCCAACCTTGGAATGATGGAACCATGCTGACTCAGCTGTCTGTTCGCCAGGTTCACGGGTGGCACCAGCTGTCAAGATCCCGCGACGAGATGCAAAGACGCGCGTCCGAAGCATTCCATTAGATATGCCGAGCACGCGACAGTGGATCCGTTGGCGATAATATCGCACTGAATCGCTATTGTCAACCTGCATTACCAGAGGCGACCCTCCAACAGTCTATCTCGCCCACCGACGCCCGCCCGCATCAACCGACCCTGGCAGGCCTGGGGCGTTCAAGCTTTCACGCGGAGGCAGCCGGATCCGTGACGTCTCGCTTGACGTCGGCCGAGGCAGCAACGATCGTCGCGAATCGCAAGCGTTTGACGCAACCTCAGCGGCGCGCCAGTGCTATGTAGCCGGGACTTCTACACGGACGAACTTCCCAATATTGCCATTGTATTGTCTCGTGGCCTCTTCTTCGCCTACCAGACTAGCCCCAGGTGGCACTGCGCATTGCTGGCTCTCTTTCGTTCCGCAGGCAATTTTCCGCCGATCACAGCAGCAGGATTTAGTTGCAACGCGAGGGTAGCAACGGGAAACAAAAGGATTCCCACAAAAGCGCAGCAGGATTTCCCTCGCTTCCTCGCCGACGGGCTTGGCGTTGGAGGATAGAAGTGCGCTACAATTGCTTGACCATATCATCCCAAGCATTGAAGCAATTTTCTGAAGTTTCGAGCACGACCAGACATCCCTTGTCGTCGCTGGCTGACGCTTGGAAAACATCTACTCCACCATTGGCGGACGAAGCACTAAATTATCTAAGCATACTGTACATTCGCTAGCATGCCTTCTTGGTTACCTTCGGTTCCGTACCCGCCGCCAAGGGAAGATGGCTACTGGGCGCCCATCACGTCGACGCTGGACTGGTGTGAGGAGGTAAGCGCATTATCACTATAGAGCAAGCACTATGCAGGACATCACGGTGTTGGGTCTTGCAAAGCTTGGGTTAGGGTGGATTCAAACAATGATGCTGATCTTCACTGCAGAACTACTATGCCACGAGGTACTCGGCCGAGATCGTCAACACCTTGACGAATCTGCTCTTCATATTCCTGGCTTTCAAGGGCATGTACAATTGCGTCAAGTACGGCCATGACCGGATCTTCTTCATCACGTTCCTTGGATATCTCATCGTCGGCTCGGGAAGCTTTGCCTTTCATGCCACGCTGAAGTGTACGTTGTTCCGATTGATACGTTTCGTTGTATCGTCTTGGAGCATACTGCTGACATTGCGGAACTGCAGACCCAATGCAGCTGGTGGACGAGCTTTCCATGATATATACGACCTGCCTGATGACCTGGGCGACCTTCGAACACGGCCGCTCACTGCTGATCAAATGGACCCTGGCCTTGGGCGTCTCGGCCCTGGCGATCTTCATCACGCTCTACTACCACTACCTGCAAGACCCGACCTTCCACCAGAACGCGTACGCGCTGCTCACGGCCGTCGTGCTGATCCGGTCCATGGTGATCATGGAGCTGCATCTGCGGCCGCACTACCGGCGGCGCCACCTCGAGCACGAGCGCGTGCGCACGAGCAGCACGTCGACGCCGGCGGAGAAGGTCGAGG
Organism: Ramichloridium luteum; assembly: GCA_002368545.1. Taxonomy (NCBI): domain Eukaryota; kingdom Fungi; phylum Ascomycota; class Dothideomycetes; order Mycosphaerellales; family Dissoconiaceae; genus Ramichloridium; species Ramichloridium luteum. The sequence continues at coordinate 520,437 of MTSC01000004.1, forward strand.
TCGCGCGCCAGGAGCAGCGCGACCGCGAGATCCTGCGCCAGATGTGGACCATGGTCGCTTGGGGCCTCACCGTCTTCCTCGGCGGCTTCGCCATCTGGAACCTCGACAACATCTACTGCTCGAAGCTGCGCCGGTGGCGCCACGAGGTCGGTTTGCCCTGGGGTCTGCTGTTGGAGGGCCACGGCTGGTGGCATATTGGCACTGGCTTGGGCGCGTATTCATATATCGGTAAGTTCGCGAAGCAGCCGCGAAGCTCTCTACGATCTTTCCCCGGAGTCACATTTTCCCAGGTCTTGCACGTGCCATTGCTAACGTTGTCTTGTCCTCTCGAAACACAGTCTGGGGTATCTGGCTCCGTCATTGTCTCAACGGAAAACAGGACGAGTACGAAGTTATCTGGCCCAGTTTGTGGAGCTCGATCCCGCGTGTGGTCCGAGTGGAGGACGCGAAGAACGCCAAGAAGCTCAACTGAGAGGTCAACCTGTGTATAGGTACAAGCAGGTAGACATGGCATTATGTGGCGGTGCGAGAAAGTAATACTATAGACTACCACCCACGACAAGATTATGAGACAGTCCGCAACGGCGAACAGCGATCACTTTGCCTCAGGATGACGCGGTTTGTAAGACCTTCCGGTGTGCGATCTATTGACACTGGGCCAGTGAGCGCCGTACGGAAAGGCACGCACCTGTCATGGCGAGGCCTTCAACGATGTCATCTCGTTTCGCCATCCCCACAAGGCGCAGGCGCGACTTCGGTGTACAGTACCTCGTGCCATGGCATCGGTCGCCAGCCCATGCACCGATGATTGGCCGATCCGCAGCACTCTAATCGCGAACGACAGGAACGTACCGAGTATCATGCGTGACATTCTCACAAATCATGCGACCGTCCGTACGTATGTGTGTGGCTGTCCGTGTTCTGGCATTTTCCGTCGTTTTCGTGGTGCGCATGTGACGACTGCCTGCGCGTTCGGGGTGTGCCGCCGCGTCCGGGCTAGTGCGGCTCCTCAGCTGCCACTTAGCGAGAACCATGGCAAGTTTTTCCACCATCTGGAGGGAATGGAGAGCAGAAACGAAGGAGGGGGGAAACTGCGTGCGGCCGAGCATACGTGCACTTGTGCTGCTCAGATAACTAATTATTATTGCTGCACAGCACAAAAGCGCACGGCCCCCGATGCGAGCTTTTGACGACAACGACAACGACGAGAAAAAGGCGCGCGCGCTCACGACAGCTGGAGTTCGGCACGCCGTTGAATCCTTTGCTCCTCGGTGTGCTAGCCACGCCATTTCTTCTCTAACTTAGAGCCTCAAGGGTGGAGGTTTGATTGGCGCGAGAGAGGCTTTGTGCTCGCGAACTAGGCCCGATGTTCGTGCGGTGGCTGTCCTGAGTTCATTCCTTTTTCGCGCCATTCTTGTGCGAGATGGGAGGAAAGTTCCGAGAACGATGCGGCGATCTCAGCTTCCGGCATCTGTGCTGATCACAGTGTGGACATGAGTGCGGATGGCCGCGAGCGTTGGTGCAAGCACTTCATTGTTCAGGCATTCAATGAATCGTCGGTGATCAAAGATTGATTTCCTTTACTGCTGTAGTCCCTTGATCTCGCGATAAGTGTGCGAAGTGGCCTGGATACACATCACTATCTCTTCGCTCATCGAAGCAACGCGGCCCATGCCCGACTGGCGCAAAGCCGAGCATGAGGACTGCAGTGCGCTGCGCTCGGGCACGCCTCTAAGACACGCCACGCACGCGCAAGAAGCACAGCAGTGATGGTGTTTACTGTGCCTTCTCACAAGAGATGATCTCCACAAAAGTCAACGTGACTTGATCCGAAAAGGCTGTCGTCAGTTCTATCAAACGGCGAAACGGCTGCCCTCTTTTGCTCAGCCAGTAGTCAGCCAGAGGCCGAGACACCTCTCCCGCAAGCGCGTCAAAGAACGCGATGCCCCAATCGATGGGTCGGCTGACTCGCGCGACTCACCGTTGATTTCTTACCAAGTCGAGTTCTGAAGAGAATGAAGATGCCTAGGCCCAGCAGCTTTAGCACTGCAAGGCCCCCTGCACGCTGATTGCTGTGTATTTCGACAGCGCAAGACGCGGGTGCGAGACTCATCGATCATATGACATTTTCACCCGCGGCGAGTGCCAAACGCATGCAGGGCGTGCGTGCGTGCATGTCCAGGTGGTTTGCATGTGCCGACGCACCACCACACCATACGAGTGCGCAGGAATTTGTCCAAGCGGCGATGACGAGAAAGAAGGGCATCGACCCCCCTGCGCATCGAAGATCGACCAACGGGTCCCGCATCATGTGCACTCGCAATCGGTAGGAACTTCCGCAGTGCGGTGCGGGAAAAGTTTCGGGCGAAGAACCGCGGCCGCGAGACACGCACTGCCATTATTGAGCGAACGCGCGCCTGCGCCGAAACGGCGGCGGCGCAAGTGCGCCGAGACGCCGATTCTGGTCTGGGATCACGATTCTTATTTGCCAGTGGCCCGAATTTGCAGCTCGGCATCTCTTGAGGGTGCTCAAGGAGAACGAGCCGAGAGGACAAGGGCAGGATAATGAAACCTCGATCACCTGCATGGGACCGCCGACTGCGGCGTGGAAGTTTAGATAGTCACCTCGTTGTTCTGCCAGCGTGTGCGTGAGAAATTCTCGACCGAGGACCATTTTTTGGCAGTCTCAAACTGGCGGCGGAGAAGGTCCGTGCTGCACACTGCTTGACGCCTGGGTTGCGCTTGATCTTCGACACCAGACAATCTTCCCATCCGTATGGACCGAGCAAGGGGTAAAGTGGGGGAAATGTTTCGGGTGGCATACGTTGGTCGCACACATCTGTAGATCTAGGATCTTGTCGAATCTACTCTGCACTGTATCTTCGAGGACTGATGAAGACGGCATATACGAGGCATGACGACAGACGTTTTCGAGGCGCAATCACGGGCACGGAACCTGCAGCCATGTGGGTGACAGCTGCCAATGGAACGGCCGTGCGGTACTCATAGGATAAGTTACTGAATACAGTGAATAAAGGCGTTTGCTTACCTGTCTCACATACGAGTGCGATGCCAAGTTCGTACTGACCTGTTTGGGGGATGAGCCCTATGTCGAGGACTTTGGCACCTGCACCCTCTGCCATGCTTCTGAGCAAAGCGTGCGGTGGGCCCTCCACTGCATCTCATTCTTGCAGTGCACCAACCAAGTTAGTACTTGGGTACCCCCTGAACTGGTCTGTTAGCACACGTCCAGGCGCCCTCCACTTTTCATGAGAGTGCGCGGCTGTGTGGGTCCTCCCGTCCGTTTTGCCTCAGAGGCCCTACTCCATAGCTCGGACTACGCCCCCAGGCTTGGGGCTGTGGGGATGCCCCAGGCGGGCGAACGGACCGCTGCGATCGAGCATGTGCCAGTCAATTCTCTTCACGATATAGAGTAGTAGAGGTCTGAGTAGATGGTGATCAGTAGGAGCGCCAGTCAACTGAAGCTACACAACCCAGTAAGATCATCCATAATGGACAGCACATTGATCGAAGTTGAGACGAGTCGGTCTATGTATCATCGATGCGGACTGCAAACTCTTTCGACAACAGACATTGGCATGTGAGACCACCAACCTGCCCGCCAGAGGCTAAGACGGGGGGCGTCAATCCCGGCCCATTGCGGTGCTGAATCATCCTCCGCGATGGCTCCATGCTCGTCATGCTCTCTGATCCCTCGAGCACTGGACCGCCGAAAAGAGAGAACGAGAGTTGCGAGCGAACGCGGACAGGGTCAGACACTAGCGCCATCTGGCATCGGCCGCGCAGACTTTCTGTTCGTTCTGGCGCTACGGTCGTGCGTGATGCCCGTCGCTCATGATCGCGCCTGGCTGCCCTCGCCGGCCGAGACGAGTTGCTACCTTTCTGGAAGCTTAAAATCCTAGTCGATGCTGGTGCTCGCGCTGGGTTTCGGCGCTGGGGGCATTCCCTCATAAAGGTACATGCGTCCGGTCGTTGGTGCGGCGGAACGACTCGTCGTGGTTTCACGTCGTCACTACTGTATCGTTATATACATATTGTACACCCCTCCCGCTGACTCGCTCGCTCTCTCGTGTCCCACCAGTTTGGCATCCCCTCGTCCTCGAATCGCTCCCACGACGCCTGGCATGCGACACTAGACAGGCCCTTGCCCATTTGACGCCCATTCCAACCCGTCACCTCTGGATCCTGGATCTCTACGATTGGTGAAATAATCAACATGTCCCCCGAAGTCGAGATGCGGCCGCCTTCAGAAGGCTCGTCGTCGCCCGGCGACTCCACGGAATTGCAGCCGCGCTCGCCCAAGCGATCAGCTGCCGACGCCGGCCTCAAGACCAATGGCGCGCGTCCCGCCAAAGCTGTGAAACGCAGAGCGTCCAAAGCGTGCCAGAGCTGCCGCGCCCGCAAAGTGCGCTGCAATGTGGTCGAGCATGGCCCGCCATGCACGAACTGTCGCCTTGACGAGGTGGAGTGTTTGGTATCAGAGAGCAAGAGGAAAAAGTGAGAAGATTTGTCTTACGAAATGACTGGAGAAATTGTATGATACTAATCACAGCTTGCGAACTGCAGGAAATGGACCACTACTACGAACCTCGAGCCCACAGCAGCAGCAAAGCCTCAAATCAATGGCTCAACAGCGGCAAATAAACCTGCAGTGTTCCCGGCATCTGCACAACCGCCATATGCGCCGGCGAGGAGGGCCTCGGAGCATGTCCCACATGGACTATGTGCGTCGAACCTGCGCCAGTCGATCGCGACGTGGACTGACTCTCTGGTAGACCAGGATCTCCCAGCACGAGATGTGCACACCTCGTCCAGCAATGGCACGAGGAATATTCCCATGTCCGATCTGCTCGCCAATCTGCAGCGATTGGGCCACCGCACTTCGATCTCGCCTTCAGTCACCCAGGCGCCGCCGTTCCTCTCCAACATGATCCCACCACCGACGCCATCGTACAGTCTGCCGCTCTACATCAAACCGCTGCCTTCTCGGTTGAGCCTCGATGATATTTTATATCTGGAGAAGAAGGGAGCTTTGGCGATTCCGGTGGAGCCCATGCGAGATGAGCTGCTGAAATGCTACGCCGAATTCGTGCATCCTTATATGCCGCTTCTCAACATCCACGACATGATCGCCACCATCGACAGCGATGACGGCTCGACACCCATCAGTCTGCTCCTTTTCCAGGCGATCATGTTCTCGGCGACCGCTTTCATCGACATTCGCCATTTGAAGAAAGCTGGCTACCACTCGCGAAGAGACGCTCGGAGAGACTTCTTCCAAAAGACGAGACTACTATACGATTTTGATATCGAAGTGGACAGGATCGCGCTGATTCAGGCACTCCTGTTGATGACATACTGGTATGAAACGCCTGATGACCAGAAGGACAGCCATCACTGGATGGGTATCGCTGTTTCCCTGTCCCACACCATTGGTCTGCACCGCAGCACCGAGAAGTCAACGCAAATGGACGACTCGAGGAAAAAGCTGTGGAAACGGATTTGGTGGTCGACATACATGCGGGATCGCCTGATTGCATTGGGAATGCGCCGACCGACCCGGATAAAGAACTCGGATTTTGATGTGCCGATGTTGACTGTCGCGGATTTCGAAGACGCTGTACTACCGAATGGGCCCTCCTGCATTCCTGCCGACTGCAAACTCCTCCGCAGCGCCGAGATCCAGCGACAGCTGGCGATCATGTGCATTGAGAAGGCGAAACTGTGTATCTGCATCAGCCATGTCCTCTCAGTACAGTATTCCGTCCTGAGCAACAACCACGGCGTCATCAGCGATGAAGGCAGCACGATGACCACGGTGCGTCTGACTGCGAAGAAGCGCGAGCCCGAGGTTTTCGAAGTGCAGAACTGCGACCGCGAGCTCGAGGAGTGGAAGGCCAACTTGCCGGTGGAAGCGCAATATTTCACGCCGTCTTGGCAGGATCTGGACAAGGGCGACGACAGCATCATTTTGAATCGCTCGCTGCTCGCCATGATCTACTACGCGACTTTGTCGGCGCTGCACCGGCCGCAGGTGCTTCCGTCGAATGCGTTACCGCAACGCCAGGTGCAGACAGATATGCTAGAGCACTCCCGCAAGTCGGTCCGTTTGGCAGCCGCAGAGATTACCAGCGTTGCGAATGCCTTGTTCTCGCTCAACCTGACGAGGTATCTGCCTACTACTGGTATTACGGTGCTTCTCCCGGCCATTATCATCCACTTGCTGGATATCAAGGCGCCCGATGAGGCGACGCGCCGAGCAAGTCTGCAAGGATTTTGCCAATGCATGCAGGTTCTTGGTAAGCTCCGCGACAGCTACGCCGCGGCCGACTATTCGACCGCCTTCCTCGAGGCGGCCATCCGCAAAGCCGAGATCACCCTGCCTCAGAAGCCGGACGAGGTCAAGGAGCCGCGCAACGTGATCACCTCCAGCCAGGGCCTGGTCGACGCGGGCCGCCGCATCGGCCTGCTGGTGAACGGCACGCCCGGCGGGCCCGACGCCGGCGCGCTGACGCCGCCGCCCGACGACAGCAGCACCTCCTCGTCGAAGCACCAACGTGAGCGCCTGGCCAACACCATCGCCGGCACCGGTCCGCCGGATGCCCTTCTCCCGCGCGCGCTAAATTCCTTCCTAGTCTCCACCCCGCCCGACTCGGACGAGCAGTCGGGCTCCTCCGCGAACTTGGGCAATGGCGGCGCCGGTCGCGCATATGGCCTGCATAACCACCACCACCACCCCCACCATCACTCCAGCCACCTACACGTACACGACGAGGAGGAAGAGGACGATGACCTGCCGCCGTTGCCGTCGATGACGCCCCTCCGCGCTGACCTCTCTGGCGCCGATGCCTCGTACATCACCATCCCGCAACAGCCGGAATTCGAGTCGGATTTTGAATCTTTTATCAACCTCGACGCCGCTGGGGATGTGCTTGCGCTAGACGAGGGCGCTTTCGCGGCGATGTCTGGCGAGAGTGGTGGCTTCACGATGGATATGGACTGGCTGAAGGGCATGAAGGACGATGGATTGGATATGGCGAGCGGAATGGAGGAGGCGTGAGAAGTCCATCAACACCAGGAACGATGAAAAAGGAGATACGCGCACATTGGGATATACGATATTTGGGGAAAGATGGTCTGGAATAATCGTCACGAACACGAATTGTATTGCATAGGGTTTCACGTACATCGATGTTGGGAAAGAGGGAACGCAAAATACACGTTATGATCTATCCAGTAGCTTGCGCCAAGGGCGAACAGTTCATTTCACGAAATTGCTTCCCCTCCAGCGGACGTTTCGCTATCCTCTGGCACATGATCATGCGTTATATAAAATCAATGCGTGTTCGGGAATAGTTCATGCTCATGCAGGGACGAGTGCCAATGGATTGCGCGCGCCGTATGTGGTCTCTCCCAAGTAACAGGGTATTATGCCAGGGTGGAGTTGTGTGTAGGTAGGAAGGATTGCTCGCGGAGCGCAACACGTGATCGCCTCGGATGAACGGCCGTTTTCCGTCATGGACGCTTTCGCGCCTGGATCGGCGGCAGGGATCAGGCCAGTGCTCACTCTTGACGAGAGAGATGAGAAAATGGACATTTCGATGCTTCGGTCATCGCAGTACGATCGATGAGATTAGTTAACATAATCACGAAGGGTCGGAGGAAATGTAAATGCACTAGATATTTTGTGCAAGGCACCACTGCTGCTGCTGTTGGGTACAGGTGTGGCCCGACAGGGATGCTGGTTGCGGCAGCGGACGGGGCAGCAGCAGCACGTGTTCACAGTCGCCGGGTCTTGGGTGGAAATGGGAATTTCTCCGTGGCCGAGTACCTTTTCCGTTCACTCGGTCCAGGTGCAACATGCAGCATCATCATTTTCGATCAATCAAACATCTGCTCAATCATCTGCTCCCTGTATTAGCTCATGTTCGCGTCAAGATTTTATGATGATTCCGTGCATCAGATTTGATCTTCTCCATGAGCGGCGCGCATTATGAAAGGCCGGGGCTGACTTAACAGTATGTGTGCCTGGGTAGAGGCGATCCAGCAGCGAAGGATTTCGTCGGTCCGACCGGACAGCCAGCGCGCTCTCATGCATGTTGCTAGGACTTTCATATGCATGGAAGAATGGTTGGGCGACCACCCGTGGACCTGACGCGGTGAGGGAGCGTCGGGTGTCCGGGTTGGTGGGATGGGCAATGCCCATTGGTTCGCTGACTGCCTCGTTCCGTGATGTTGATGGCTGCGTGGCAGCCACGTCAAGAATCTGGCTCTTGATCCTCCACGAGCAGACGTCAACGGGTGCTGGCGCTGGCCGAGGATTTGATGGAGTTCGCCGCAGCTGGGCATGAGTCTCCGTGGCAGGGCATCGCAGCCGTGCACCATTAACCCCCCGTCGCGGAACGTAATAATTTAGAGTACATACCTACTGTACGTGTGTACCTCCTCACTGGGCAGGTCTTGGGGAAACGAGCGAGCCCTGAAACTCCCCACAGTACTTTCCAGTCCACGGCGCCGGACCGCGTGCGAAGCCACCAGTCCGGGGAATGACCCTATGATCTGGGGGCCACCACTACCACGTCTCTTTTTCCCTTGTTCACCACCTCACACCTACCGTGTCGGAGTGTAATAGTCGTACCTATTATGCCGCTGCTTGTTCTATCTGATGCCAGCATCCTAGTCATTCTTTGATCGTTTGTGTGCTTTCTTATTATTCTCTTTTGTCATTTCGGTCTGTTCCAGGGGATCGCCGTGTCCGACTGCCTCCTGGAAAGCGGAGCCCTAAAAAGGAAAGAAAAAAAGAAGAGCTTGGGATAGACCGCGTCAAGACGCTTCAATATTCTCCGACGGGTCCCATCACATCGACCGCGACGCGTCGTTGAGGAGGTTACGTGTCGTGGTAGCGGAACATCGACCTGATGAGCGATAATTAGTCGCTCACCCCGTCGTCGACATCGTGGAAGGTAAATTGGCTCTCCATTCCATCATCACCGCGCCCGGCGCGCCGAAGCTCCCGGAGCTGACCACGGCCACTCAACAGGCACAACCGACAAGACGTCCGCAGCAACAAGTCCTACGTCCTCGTCGCTCCTTAAAAATGATAGCCAACTAAACTCGGAAGGTTCGCAGTCTCAAGCGTCGTCCGTCCGGCCCTCGAAGGACTCGGCTCTGAGCCCGGAGATCACGCATCTGCCACCGCCGGTCACGCCCGTGAGTTGGAAGAGCAAGGAGACCGCCTCGGACTATTACACGGCCGCTTGGGGTTCACCGTACGACTTATCGCCGACCGCAACACGGTCTGCGCGTACTGCTTTGTCCGAACAGGCACCGAGCAGTTCCGACATCAACGACGAGTCGCCTGATCCGCGCTTTGGTTTGGAGCATCTCATCCCGAATCGGAATTTGAACGACGATTCGCCCGATCCGCGATTTGTCTTGGAACATCTCTTTCCAAGCCGGTTTCGCGACTTCCACCCTCAGCCAGGACCATCACCCCTTGCCCGGGTCAGCCAAGATATCGACTACATCGATCCGACAGACCACATTGACACCCCACGGTCCAAGGCGCAACGTTGGGTACAGCTGCCACAACGCGAAGCATCTTCTGGCGAAGACGACTTCGAAGGTCCAGCTGTCACACCTCGATCCCGGCAGAAACGCTGGTTGCAGTTACCACAGCGAGCAGAAGAGCCCGCTGCCGACACTGCGAATTGGTGGAGTGACGGTTCCGCGCCGGGCTCAGACCAAGAGAAACCCATCGATCGGCCGAGTTCCTCGACGAGCTCCAACCGCCGTGGTCATCGATCCCGCGAGAGCAATCGAACCCTAGACCAACAATCCTTTTGGCAAACCTTGCGCGAAAGTCGCGACGAAGACATGTCGAGCCTTTTCGCCTCACGCTGGGCTGAGACGCCTCCGCCAGCGGAGGATTCTGCTTTCACCGCACCACCGAAGGAGCCGGTCAAGGAAGAGAATTCGTTGCCGAGTCCGGTCATGTCTGATCCTGCTGAGCCGGCCAGTCTGCGTGCCTCGCGATGGGCAGACACCCCTCCTCCTAACGATGAGCCATTCTCGCCTCTGCCTCAGCTTTCTAATGGTATTAAAAGCGCAAAGAAAGACACTTCTGCTCAGGCAAGTCCTACAAAGGCGGAGCCCGTGAAGGCGCCCCTGGTGGAGAAGCCTACAGTGGTAGAGCCGGTTGTAGAGAAGCAGGCGGAAGAGAAGCCTACCGCTGAGAAGCCATCTGAGGTCGTGAAGGAAAAGCTCATTGATGTTCCTACTCCCGAGACAGAAAAGCCACTGCCTCTGCCGCCGACGGTCCCCGCAAAGGACACAGATGATGCGCCAAAAGAGGCTGTCGAGGAAGCTGTTGATGAGCAGCCCACTGCTGACAAGGACCTACCCGAAGTCCCATCCAAGGAGTCGCCAGAAGCGGCCAAGCCTGCCGAGGACGAAAAGGCTGAGCCTGTTGCAGAGCCTGTGGCACCAATCCGTCGTCTGGAGATTCCACCTCCGTTGCGGAAGACAGTCAGCTTTCGTGGCAAGAAGATCCACATTGCGATTCCAAAGATCGATTTCGCCGCAGCTGGTCTGCCGCAACCTTTAAGTCAGCACGAAGTCCAGGCACGAATCCAGGGTTTTGAGGAAGCAGGCTGGAGCACCAGTGGTTTCGACCGACCCATTGATGATAACGACCCAGCGCAAGTCCGGCCTATCTGGCCGATCGAAGCCGAAAACCGACAGCTACCTTCCAAAGACGAGTTCAAGGTCCTTCTACCAGACCTTGCCAAATGGAGAGCGTACCAAGACTGGTTGACAGAGCAGAAGCTCGCTGCATTGGGTGTCACGACTGCTGTTGAAGAGCCCGCGCCAACTCAGGATATGTCAAGGGCGTCCTCCGCTCAATACCCTCCGCTTCCGTTCTCGCCTCCGCTTTTGCCTGGCTCGGCAGCCAGTATCAGCCGGCCAGGCGCTATTCGCGGTCACTCGCACACCATGTCAGTCGCCTCGCCTGTTTCTCCTCTTAATGGACCATTCGGTCACATGCACAGGCACTCCACCGTTAATGGCTCGATCAATCTCGGCCAATTGCAGACCTCCATGCAGCAAGGCATCATTCCAGGAATGTCGCCCTTCAATTCAGGGGGCTTCCCTTTTCCCGGGCGTGTTGGTTCTCCTGCGCAACTTGCCGCCCTCCGCAACGAGCTCGGCTCTGCCCGCGGTCCTGGTTCTCCACTCAGCAACGAGATTCTGCAGCAATTCCAGGATCCCAATGGCCTCCTCATGGATGGCCAGCGCTCGCGCCAACATTCCTACTCGCAGTCGATGTACCAATCACAGTTGCCGTTGCTCAACAATGCTCTGCTGTCGCAAGCTTCAAGCATTCGCCCAACGCCAATGCTCCCAGAATTGCCTGAGGATGAGGATGAAGACCTTGGCGAGCCACAGGAGCCTGAACTTGAGGCAGAACCGGAGACGCCCACTTACGTGCCGCCACACAAGAGAGCCATGGTGGATACGGAGATCGCCGTTCCTACCCCACGCGGCCACCGGCACAACATCAGCGAAGGTCTCGAGCGTGATCTCCTCGAGCGTGAACAGCGACACAAGCTCTCGCGCGATAATTTCGTTGAAGTCACGGAAGAAGCCGATGACTCGGAAGAGCTGTCCGGCGACCGCCGCAGATCCAGCATCTTGGAGGCCAAGTCGTGGCGCAAGCCTTCCGGACCCGTGGAGAAGGATCCTCTCAGTCAAGACCTTCCTGTCCAAGAGACGGCGCATAACCGTAAGAAGAGCGGTACCAGGCTCAATGTCGCCGCGGCGCCATTCACCTTCAACCCGACGGCCGAGTTCACTCCTTCATTCCAGTTTGGCTTCCAGCCACCTCCGGGTCAGTTCACCTTTGGCGGCCCAGTGCCCAGCGCGAATGACTACTCTTTCGGCCATATGCGCAACCAATCATCGGGAACCTTCAATGCCGCGGCGCCTGCATTCCAGCCCAAGATGAATGCAGACTTCAACTTTTCGACTGCTGCCCCTAACTCAAAGCCTGCCGCGGAGGGCTCTGGAACCGATAGCGAGACTGGTGCCATCTTCGGCAAGGTCAGCATTCCAGACATCGTCAAGCCGGCCCGCCGATCGAAGGCCATTGCGATCGTCCGACCTGAAGACCGCAAGCCGGTCGACTCGGCGGAAGAGCGCGAACTGGAGGAGGATTCGGAGGGTCGCATTGCGCAGACTTCTAATCCTAAGAAGCAGCGAAAGGGCGGAGATGATGGTGACGAGGTTCCTCTCTTCGCCGAGCCTGCGCCTGTCACCCCCATCTTGCCACCTCCGGAGAAGATCCTGGGCTCGAACGATGATGCGCCGGTCCCTGCCTCGGCTGCCGATGTGCTCGACAACATCGAGGAAGAATCGCCAGTCCGTGCTCCGCCTGCAGATTTGGAAAAGACACCGCCTGCGAATGAGCTTCCCACAGCCGAAGCCACCGTGCAGAAGAAGCATTTCCACAAGCACTCGCATTCGCTCTCCGGCGCTGCCAAGCCTTTCATTCCTGGATTTTTCCAGATGCCTGCTGCGCCAACTGAAGAAGCAGAGCCGAAGAAGTCCCATGAGCACCTTCCCTCAATCAGCAAGATCAAGGCCCAACATGAGCACTTCGCGTCGATCAGCGAGCTGGAAGAAGGCGAGATTCGTGAGGTTGACTCCTCTCCGATTCAGACCTCGGCGACCTTGTTCCCTCACCGTGAACAGGTCCCTGTGGCGAACGGCAGCTTCCACCAGAAGCCGTTTGGTTTCGACGACCGCATCAACACCGTCGCACAGCCTGAGCCGTCTTTCAACGAGATTGACGCCATCATGGCACACCTCAACGAAGATCCGGCAGGTCCTGAGCCGCCGCAGCAAAGGGAAGTCGACGAAGCACCTGTCGCGCTCCCGCCAAGCCCGGGATCTCACCCGATGCAAGGCGTCACTTACCTCGCCGAGTGGTCTCGCAGCGATGCTCCCAGCCCGAGCCCGCGTCGCCACCACCAGCCCTCATTCGACCACCTTCGCCGACAGGACAGCCTCGAGCAGTTCCAGAATGGCTGGCCGCATGTCAACAGGCTCAACAAGGCCGAGGAGGTGCCGACAAGCGATTGGTCTGGCATTCTGTCGCCGCCGGATGAGGAGAAGCTGCAGCAACGAAGCAGCTTCTTCGATAGCCGCATCGATTCGGTTATCAGCCGTATCTTTGAGGAGCGCCTCCAGCCGCTTGAAGAGAGCCTTCGCAGCCTCCACAGCACTGTCACCAAGCGCACTCGTTCCGATGACAGACAACACAAGCGTGGCTCGTCCAACACCCACAGCGATGCCGATGACGAGGATGAGATCTCAAATGCTTTCTTGCAGCGCCCGATCTCTCGTGGCCGTGACAAGCGCGTCGACCAGATGAAGGCTGCCGTTCTTGAGGCGCTTCGCGAGTCTAGCCCTCAGCGCTCTCAGGCCGCCATTGAGTTGGCGGATCTGCACTCCATCCTCGCAGACATGAAGGTTTCGTTTGCCCGCGCCGCTTCAAACAGCCTTGAGCTGGACGATATCAAGGTGGTCGTTGACGAGGCTATCCACCGCCAGAGCCAGGCTTTGATTCCTGTTGTCAAGGAAGACACCGCCGAGGCACACAAGCGTGAGCTCACAGAACTCCACAACCGCATCAACGACACCCTCGCCGGCGCTCTTGAAGAAGCCAACCACCGCCGCGCGGCTGAAGAGCGCGAGGCTGAGGCCCGCAGACTGCTGCGCCTTGCTGAGGAGGAGTTGCGCTTGGTGCGCGAGACCGCTGCTGACAACACCTCCCGCGTTCGCGCCCTGGAAGAGGAACGGGAGGATGTCCTTGACCGTCTCGAGAAGGCGGAGGAAGCTCGCCGTACCGCGGAAGAAGAGCGCAAGGATGCCGAAGACCAGAATGACGCACTGCAGTCCACCCTCGAGGAGTACCGAACGTCCAGCCACCGCTGGCGCCAGGAGATCGACGAGGGCCGCCGCGAACGCGAAGAGCTCCGCAACACGCTCATCACGCTTGAACGCCAGTCCAAGGACAATGAGGAGGCTGCGCAGCAGGAGCGTGAGCAGCTCAACGCCACCCTGTTGGCGCTCAAGGAACAATCACAGCAGGATGAAGAGGCTGCTCGGAAGTACCGTGAGGAGCACGGCGCAACTGTTGCTGCACATGAGCGACAGATCAAGCACAGCCGTGGCGTCAGCATGCACGAGCAGGGTGAGCTTCGCAGCACCATTTCTGCCCTGCAGCGTGAGGCTGAGCAGCTTCGAGACGCAAGTGAGCGCGATCAAGAGGTTCTCCGCGCTGAAATCACTGCTCTTGAGGGCCAAGTCGCCGCTCTTCAGAGTCAGGCCGAGGAGACTCGCGAAGCAGGCCGGGTTGAGCAGAGAGAACTCCAAGGTGAACTCATGGAGGTGCAACGCCTGGCCAAGGAGACACATGAGGCCAGCCTCCGTGATCGCGAGGAACTTCAAGCGAAGCTCGTCAAGGCTCAAGCGCTGTCGGATGAAATCCGCGAGGCGAGTGCACGGGAGCGCGAAGAGCTCCAAGCTGAGTTTGCAACCTTCAAGCGCTCAACGGAGGAGCTTGAGGAGATCAGCAAGCGAGAGCAGGAGGAACTTCAAGCTGAACTCTCAAAGGTCCAACGCGCGGCCAACGAGGCTCAGGAGGCGAGCCGACGTGAGCGCGATGAGCTCCGCGAGAACATCAAGTCACTGGAACGCCAGGTTGACGAGCACCGCGAATCTAGCTCGGGCATGAAGCGACGCCTCGAGAAGCTGCACTCGGATATGGCTACTGCCGCTGGACAGCTTCTCTCCGAGAAGTCGCAATGGAAGGCTCGCGAGGAAGATATCCGTGCTCGCTACGAGGCCCTCGAGGCTCAGTCCAACCAGGAAGCGCGCGAGCGTGTTCAGCTCGAGGATGAGCTGCGCGCCGCACGGTCCACTGCCCTTGAGGTTCCTGAGCTGCGCAACGCCGTCGAGCAGACCCGCAAGTCCAACGCTTCTCTCGAGGAGCTCGTGCGGAAATTGCAAGGCGAGGTCTCCGAACAGCAGAACATTGCTGCCCGCTTCGAGCGACAATTCCTCGATGCCCAAGAGACTGGCCGCTCTGAGGTCCACCGTACTCGCATGGCACTCGAGACCGATATTGAAGCCGCCAACCACCAGGTCAATTTGGTCCGTGCAGAGCTCGAAAGCGATCTCCTCAAGACGCGCGCCGAGTTGGACAACCTCCGCATGGAAGCCGAGACGGCCAAGGCTCGCCACGAGCACCGCGTTGAGGAGGAAGAGATCAACCGCCGGGAAGCCCTGCGCAAGGTCAACCATTCCAACAGCGTGGCGCTCGATGAGGCCCGTCACAAGTACGAGACTGCCATTCAAGATCTCCAGTCTCAGCATGCTCGTACTCTCAAGCATGCATTCGAGGACAAAGACCGCTCAGAGCACTTCCTCAACGAGCGCCTTGCCTTGTCTGATGCCAAGCTCCAGCACTTCCAAGATCGCGTCCGATACCTGGAGGACCGCCTCGAGGTTGCCAAGTCTGCCGCGCAGGCTGCGGCACAGAACGCTCAGTACTCGAAGTCTGGTCCTCAGTCATCACTGCCGGGCGTTGCAGAGAAGGTCTCGCCGCAGGCACTTCGCGAGTCGATCCTCGTCTTGCAAGAACAGCTGCAAGAGCGCGAGTCGCGCATCGAACGTCTCCAGGCTCAGGCCGAGGAAGTCGGTGGCGCAAAGCTGAAGGAGCGCGACGATGAGATTGCCTGGTTGAGGGAGCTGCTTGCTGTCCGCCGCGAAGAGCTTGGGGACCTTGTGAAGACCCTGGCTCGCCCTAGCTTCGATCGCGAATCTGTCCGCGACACGGCGATCCGCATTCGTGCAAATCTGCAAATGGAGCAGGAGGAGAAGGAGCGCTTCGGACACACGCCCCAGACGCTCGGTGGCCAGGCTTTTGCTAGCCTCTCCAGCTTCGCTTCGCCGAAGCTGAGCTCGGCATTCAACAAGTGGCGCAGCACCATGGAGAGCTCGTCTCTGAAGGCACAGGCACGGCCTGGCATGTCCGGCCGATCGCCCACGCCTTCGCGCTCCCAGCCATCTCGCAATCTGGCAGCGCCGCCTGGCTACCAGTCCGGCCTGATGACGCCGCCGGCGAGTAATGTTCGCAACTCGCCGGTCCCGGATTCGACCAACTCGCTCCCCCCGCCGCGTCTTCACCCACGCACAGCCTCGAAGTCATCCCAAATGTCTCATTTGGAGCCGGCGTCGATTCAGCTCCCCAAGAGCCGTCAGTCATCGACCATCACTCCCGATCCGCGCCCAACCACGCCTCCGCTATTCCGCGAGCAGAGCTATGACCAGGATGCTGAGGATAGCAACCATGTACCGACCTTTGAGGACGACGACCTCGAAGACGTCGCGGACTCGCAGCCTCCGGCATTCCGGAGTCTTGAGGACGAACTCATGGACCCGGATGACGACACCAGCTCCTCTCTCGCTGCGAACGGCGCACCACCTGAGATTGAGGCTTGAATGTCCTTACAATCAAAAGGGATGAAATATACAACCCACACTACATCTACTGAAAACTGTTAGAAACATCTCCTTTGTTATTTGTTTTGACCAAAAATTGCACCGGCAGAGCGTGTTTGAGAGTACTAATCGTGGAGGATCTTGTTACAGGGACTTTCGTTTTTCTTTTTGATCTCACTTTGATACACTCTGGATATTTCGGCGCGAAGCGTGCGTGTTTTACTGCTTGGACTGCTGCTATCTATCTCTCTCTTGATACCCGATCGCTGCGAGTTTATACCCATCTCTCCTCCCCAATTTGATTTCCGACGGACGGAAAAACAGACTGAAAACCAGAGCTTGTCGCTTGTTTGGAATTTTTTTGTTGTGCTCTTTTTGCGCGATCGATGCTATGTTTTGTCGTCGCCTTTCTCGTCGGGGTTGGATATCTAGGGGAGGATGGCACGATTGTCTGAGCCAGCGTCTTCCCACTCTTTAATCGGTGGGGATGTACCTGGTGCGCGCCGCGCGGTGTACTGGTATTTTAGTTCTTAGTCTCTTCATTACTATCACTCACTCTAAGACGGTTACCGATAGCCCTCAATCTCTACCTGCTTTGTCGTCTGGACACTTAGCCATCGGCTGGTTGTTGGCCGCAATTTGGTTCTACGCGTTGGGGCAGGGCATACAGTAGGTCACGCCCCCATGATGGCGCAACTTTCGGGGCTTTAATGAGGCTTATTCGATGCTTGGAAATGCAGCATGGTGTCAATTCCGCACTATGTGTAATATAGTCTCTTTTGTTGATTTTACTGAGCATTGCTTCAGACACGAATTTATGTCGCAATTGTCATCGGTGCGGGAAAGTTTGTGTCGCCGGGCAATATTGCATTAAAATAGCGCAGCAATGCACGAGCACTAACGGGAGACGGCACGTTTGTTGATCCGATCCCCCGACCAAATTCGGGCCCGGGCGCCAGGGACCGTTGTGCTTGAAGGACAATGGCCACCTCCTCGAAACCCTTTTCATAATTATCAATGTTAATATCACAAGTTTCTACTTCCAAGTCTGTTCCATGATTCGTCATTTGTTTACGTGGAAAGAAAATAAATAGTCGTGTACACCCCCTCACTTCGGAATCACTCCAATCTTCTAATCCACGCCAATCTAACATAATATTGCCTTGTGTAACAAGACAACCAAGCACGGCAATACTACTGACTGAACAATTGTCAACATCAAAGCGTCCCCGGAAACAACATCACACACAATGGCCGAAAATCGGAACATCGTCGTCCTCGGCGCCTCGTTCGGTGGACTGGCAACATCTCATTACGTCTGCAAGCATGTACTGCCTCGTTTGCAGAAGGTAGCCGACGCGAAGTATACCTTGCACCTGGTCGACTCATCTTCGCACTTCTGGTGGCAAGTTGGTGCTCCACGTGAGATCATCTCCGTCGAACAGGCGAAGCACGAGAAGTATTTCGTTCCCATCGTCGATGGCTTCAAGCAATACTCGAATCTCAAGGACTCCATCGTATTTCACCACGGCACCGTCGACACGGTCGATACCCAGTCTCGCACCGTTACCATCAAGACCCAGGAGGCTTCCACCGAGGCGCTTCCATACTATGCGCTCGTGGTTGCCACCGGTGTTCGCAGCCCGACACCCTTAACCACTCTGCACGGCGACTACACGATCTCCCAGCGCGCATTGGAGAAGGTCAACGCACAGCTGGCCACCGCGAAGGAGGTCATCATCAGCGGTGGCGGCCCGGTCGGCGTCGAGATTGCTGGTGAAGTTGCTGTGCACCTGAAGGGTAAAGCCAAGGTGACCCTCATCACGGGCTCTGAGAAGCTTCTGCCCGTGCTCAGCGCATCTCGCGCCGCAAAGGCCGAGAAGCTCCTCAAGAAAGTCGGCGTCGAAGTGGTGTACAACACCAAGGTGAGCAGCGCCAACGAGACCGCCGAGGGCAAGACGGAGGTCGTGCTCGCCGACGGCACCACCCGGGTCGCAGACGTGTACATTCCGGCGTTCGGCGTGACGCCCAACACCGCCTTCCTGTCGGAGTCGCTCAAGGCCGTGAACGGCTACGTCAAGACGAACGCAACCACGCTGCGCGTCGACGAGGCAGGCCCGCGTGTCTACGCGGCCGGTGACGTCGCCGGTGTCGACAAGGGCGGCATCCTCAATATTTTCGAATCGATCCCGGTCTTGGGGGCCAACATCGCCCACGATCTCCTCACTGAGGCGAAGGTGGATGGCGCCGTGCCGGCGGCCAAGGAGTATCATCCAAAGTCGGCAGAAACCCAAGTCGTGCCGGTCGGCCCCAAGACTGGAGTTGGTGCCTTCAACGGTTTCGGATTGCCTGGCTTCATGGTCAGCATGATAAAGGGCAAGGACTACATGGTTGGCAATATCCCTCAGTTCACCGAGGGCACCAAGTTCGTGAAGGCTTGAGGTGTCAAAAAATAAGCTCTTCTTGTTTACAGATGCAGTCTTTAGTAGTATTTCTTTCAAGTTTGTAGATACCCAGTCATATCAGATAAAATAATATGTAATAAGATCTTGGCCTTTAAGAGATGTTCGTTATCAGCAGAAATGGGTCATGGATTTTGTCTGAAATGTAAGGTCGTCCTCAGGGCCAAGCCACAAGCCGCGGTCAAGATCTGCGCACGGCACAGCACAGCGCCTCTCCGAAGTGCGACAGCTTTCATTCGCGCTTCGCGTGTATATTCTGGCAGGACCCGCGTCTTCTTTTTATGATGCAGGCTGGTCGCTCGGGATGTCCGAAACTTTCATCATTCGCAATGCCACACCCAGCTTGATACGACTGCTTCGTGTGGAGACGTTTGAGGATGCGACGCTGGTATCGGCTTCCAGCCAGCCAGCCTGGTCGAGCACAAGTTTGACTTCAAATATTACCACCTTGCTAAGCAATATAACTTCACCACTGCGTGATAAAACGATTTCAAGTTCTCTTGAATTTGTGAGCAGTACGACAGCCAGCTCAAGCAACGTCCTGAACGCGCAGCTTGACGCGCTCACTTTGACTCCCGTGGAAATCCCTACCGAAAGTCAAGGACCTGAGCATTTACGATTGCGGTTGATATTTTCGAACGATGCGAAGATAGAATGGAGCATAAGCTTGCAGTCTGCGGCCGCTATCAAGCACAAGCGAACATTAAGTGTTCCAGTCTCGGATGAGTCTCACCTTGCCATCTACGTACCCGAGACGCATTTCCTCGGGCTATACGAGCCGCACTACCTATCCTGTTGGATGAAGGGCTTCCACGACGCAATACCCCTGTCAGCGCTCAGCATCCCGGGCACACATAATGCTCCTGCGTGCCATCGCGCTCTACCGTCTGTGCGTTGCCAAGCGGTCCCACCACGCGAGCAAATGCTTAACGGTGTACGATTTCTCGACATTCGCGTACAACCTGCGAATGCTGGTGATCCCGGCAATGGGACTCTCTACCTCGTTCACAGTGCATTTCCTGTTGCTCTGAATGGTGCACGGACATTTCGGAACCTCGTGAACGACACGCGGGAATTTCTCCGTCGAAATCCGTCTGAGACGGTGATCATGTCGGTCAAGCGCGAGGGCATAGGCGGCGCGACGGACCAGCAGCTATCGGTCATCCTCCGAGACCACTATGTTGACCCCGAGGCTGATATGTGGTATGCGGAGCCTAGGGTACCAACGCTGGGAGAGGCACGAGGTAAGATCATCCTGATGCGACGCTTCGTGCTAGATGATCGGTTCAAGGATGAAGCAAATGGCAAAGGATGGTGTCTGAATGCAGAGAGGTGGGCCTACAATTCGCCAAATTGCACCGCCGGCAATGTCTGTGTTCAGGACGTTTGCGAAATGCTTGATACGGCGGACATGGAAGCAAAAATCAAATATTGTTTCGAGCATTTCGAACGTGCCGGAGGCATCGCGGATCCAACAGCACTGCGGGGTCAAAATCTCCTCTCTGCTCGACCATTACATCTAAACTTCCTCTCGGCTGCAAATTTCTGGAAGATGGGCTGCTGGCCGGAGAACATCGCTGCGCGAATCAATCCAGCTGTGTTGGATTTTCTTTGCCATCGCTACTCATTTGCGACTGGCGTCTCCTTGGCTCAAGGCATGGAAGCGAGTGGAGGATTTGGGGTTGTCGTCTGCGACTGGGTGGGTAGAGACAATGACTGGGATCTAGTCAAGTGTATTGTCGAGACGAATGTGCATTTGCTGCACGTGCCGTGAGCGATGCAGGCGAAACAACCAAGCCGCAAGCAGCGGTCATGCGCACTAAGGGCTCGAACGCATATTTACTTGGTCTATTATCTTATCGGAGGTACCGAACACTCCAGCCAGCAATGCCCAAGCTAGCAATTGGGTGTCTCATTGATCAGCGCGCTTCTCCGAGCGTTTACCAAATGCGAACAGGCCGCGGTGCTCGGGCTCGTGTCGGAGCACATGGCACCAACGTGGCGTTAGGTTTCAATGTGTCGATCTTAGTCGCTCGCTTGTGGTTCACTCTCGTAAAGCCTATTTGGCCGTGGAAAGACTCAAAGCAACCTCATCTCAAGTGTAGGTTTTCGAGGCGCCCATGCAGTGTGGGATGGAAAGGCTTTGCGAGACAGTCGTGACAGTGTACCTCGGTCGGGCGTCCCGCTCCGCACATGAGGTGTGTAGGCCCTTGTTTTTAACCAATCACAGCTTTACTTAGGGTACCAGCCGTGCCAGCATGGCACCTACATTACGGGTCTACTTCGCCTTCCCTGCCGTGCCTGCGTGCGGCTCGCGGCTATTCCAACTTCAAGACTGTGATATCTCGCAGCCACCCTGGTTACATGCAAGCCACCTTTCCAACGCCGGCCAATCATCCAAAACTCCAGGGTTCGCGAAGACTACTTTGCCACATGGTTGAGGAGGATTGGGGTATACTTTCCGATACCTGGTTGCCCATTTGACGCTTTTTGGATGCCCTTACTCGTGTTTTGTCTCAATCAAGCCACATCCTTGGCATTGGCTGCATGCAGTTCCAGAATCTGGACAAGAGGCCATGGCAGGCGGTGTCGCCATTTCTGTTCCGGCACACGGCAGCCATAGTGTTCGATTCGCCTACGCCTGGGTCCCCCGCACGTGTCACAACCAAGTCCTCTTGACTGTATCGCTTTGATACTGCGTAGTCCTGGTGAAACTTTCCAATCATCGTGGGCTTTGCATTAGCCATTTCCGAGCTGCTATGTGCTTACAGCGCCGATGGCCACAAGAGCAGGAGTGGCTTCATGTGTTGGTGGTCAGACAAGCCGCCGCATGCGCAACAATATCACCGGAACGGCGTTGCGATAAGGCAGCTACTTGCAGGGATCTAAAGCTATCTGGACGATGCATCTCATAGCGGCGACAGCGGCACGGTCGGTTTGCCCGTTCCTGAACGCCCGTAAGCAGCCCTGATCTCGGTTTGTGCCTACCTAGGGCTGTGGTATGTGTGCCGTGTTTATGATCGATCACCAGGCTATGTGTAGGTATCCATGTGAAATGTGACCAGCGCCGCTTCTCAGCAATCTTTTTCATGATAGCCTTTCTCGACGATCTCCTACCGCCAGTCACTCCGCTCTGTCCCTCTTGTGGACCATATAGCTTTACCTTTTATCAATCTACCTGTATCCGACGCACGCTTGATGAGAACTTTGCGCCAGGGCACTCGCGACGATGGGTTTCTTCGCTGCACACAAGCCGTTGTCGCCTCCGACGGTTCCAACCGACGAGATCATCCCTCTCCACATCTTGGATGGCAATCGCGTGGTTCAGGCGATCCTTCTGGAATTCACTTACAAATTTGACGATGTCCTCGACGTCGCGAAGCTCCGAAAGTCTTTGAACAGACTGCTCGAGATCGGTGAATGGAGGAAGCTCGGTGCTCGCCTGCGGCTAGATGTTAGTTCTTCTCCACAGATAGCTCGTTCTCAGCTGACGATACAATGTATAGAGCGAAGGGAAGCCAGTGTACCATATTCCCGACGGATACAACGAGGAGCGTCCTGGTATCAATTTCTCACATCTGGACCATGGAATCGACATAGCCAGACACTCGATCGCTTCACAGATACCACGATCGGCGTCAACACCAACGATATTTGGCGACCCAGAGCAGTTTATACCTGTCGTCCATGGCTCAAATCGAATGATGAAATTCGATGACTGGACTTCCTCAGATCAGCCTGTTCTCTGCGTGCATGTCGGCTCTTTTAACGATGCAACCTTGCTGACTATCAGCTTCTCGCATGCTTTATTCGATGCGATCGGTCTTTCTGTTTTCCTCAAGGCCTGGCTCTGTGTTCTAGATGGCCGAGAAGACGACTTGCCCCCGTTCGTAGGATACCACGTCGATCCCATAGCCACAATCGTCGACAAAGTTCAGCCAGAACAGCACGTTCTATACGACAAAGTGCTCAGCAAGTGGGGCTCTTTGTTATTCTTCGGCTCTCTCGTGTTGGACTTCTTACAGTACCCAAAACAAGAGACGCGGACGATACTGCTGCCAGGAACATTCGTCAAATCTCTTCACGCCGAAGCCATGGATGACCTCAGAAGATCGGGCGATATCAAGGACACACCATTCTTGAGTGAGGGAGATGTCTTGTTTGCATGGTGGGCCAAGATCACATGCGCTGCGCAAGACATTCGTCCTAGTCGTCCCCTTCGGCTGGGCAATTTCTTCACGATCCGGGGAATGTTCAAAGATGTACTGCCACCGGAGTCAGCATTCGTTGGAAATGCGCTGTCGGTATGCTATTCGTTCATGACGACTGCACAGCTTCTTGCTCGTCCGATGGGAATCATCGCTCTCGGGCTGCGTCAAGCACTCGCCCAGCAGCGGACGGAAGAACAGGTTCAGGCGTCTTACACACTGCTGAAGCAGCTAGATGCTGCCGGAAGATTCTTGCTGTTCGCTCCAGCTAACGCATTCCGTATCACCATGTCCAGCTGGTACGTATATATCAGGCGATGGACCTTCTGGCTTTCAGCATGGTTGACATATGCCAACAGGCACAAAGGCAAATTCTTCGACATGAACTTCGCTGCTGCTGTCGCAAAACCAGGCGCCAAACTGGAAGAGAGGAAGAACAGACTTGGCTGTCCGTCATATATCAATTATACCGGACAGATGACAGGAATGCGAAACTCTGGACAACTGCTCGGTCGAGACGCCAATGGTGACTGGTGGATGCAATGGACGTTGCGGACAGACGCATGGTCACCAGTTGAGGAGCTCATGAGACAAGAGACGGAACGATACAACCGAGTCACACCTCAGTGAATGCATGGGTCGCTGTAGTAGACGCATCTCTCTTCGCACATTCGTACATCTCTGATCAGCGATTTGTTCAGTTTTGCTTGGAGTTGGCGACATGACGTTCGGGCAGCTTCACAAGTTTCGAGCAACGAATTTGGCACAGCAATAGGATAGGAGTCCGGCGTTCACGATATACCCAATTACCGTTTGCCCAGTAGCGGGATATTCGACACCGATGGAATGAATTGACGAGGTTCTCATCTCCCTCTCTGCGAGTGTACTTTACTGGACGTGTGGACGTACACATTGAAAGTCAGGCTTAACTTATTAGGGTTCTGCTGAACCGTGGTGAATGTGGATTATCGATAAGCGTCGGGCACGGACCCTACGTGGCAGGCGCGACCCGAACCAGTTAGACATTTTGAACCCTGCCGAAAAAGTTCAGCGCGAAGCTCCAGAAATTCTTCCCAGCCGTGCCAGCTTATACCGAATCCGATTTTTGCTACATTTAAGACCATACAAACTCGCGACTCGAACCATGGGTGGAATTAAGCGGAAAGAGGCGCCCTCCAAGGCAGCTGCGTCGCCAAAGAAACACAAGCCAGACGACGCTAAATTCGCAAAGAAGACCAAGGACGCGAAAAGTACGAGGCGCTCGACTCTCGATCATTCCGCTGACGAGGATGATGCTGCGGGGAGCGATGAGAAGCCCAGCCGCACATACAATGCTTCTAAATCCAACGGTGCTTCTATGCACCCTTCGCGCCGCGATTACGTCGCGAACAAATCCCAGAATGGGGGTTCTTCGGAGTTCAAGCCGGAGGGTACGACATCTGCCGAAGCGCATGCTAAGCAAAGAGCTCTGGCGAAAGAGAGGAAGGCCAGCAGGCCAAATGCAGATGTGGTACAGCAAGCGAAAAAGATCTGGGAGCGACTCCGCCAGAAGTTGAATGTGCCGGAAGCGGAGCGCAAAGAGCTGTTGACAGAACTGTTTGAGCTGATGGAGGGACGGATACGAGATTTCGTGTTCAAGCACGATAGTGTGCGAGTCGTTCAGACTGCTGTCAAGTACTGCGAACCTGCACAGCTGAAGATCATTGTCAAGGAGCTCAAGGACGACGTGCGATCGTTGGTGGAAAGCAAGTACGGCAAGTTCCTAGTGGCGAAGATGGTGGTCAATGGCGACCAAGAAGATCGGAATCTGATCATCCCGCAATTCTATGGACATGTCAAGAAATTGATCAACCACCCCGAAGCCAGCTGGATCGTTGATGACATCTACCGCAATGCGATTGCGACGCCTGAACAGAAAGCCGCAATGCTGCGAGAGTGGTACGGAGTTGAGTTCTCTTTGGCAAATCGCAACATCGGAAAGATCAATGAGGAGCAGCCAACCGCGGACTTGAAAGCAATATTGGAGAAAAACCCGGAAAAGCGCAAACCGATTCTTGGATATCTCCACCAGATGATCAACAACCTCATTCAAAAGAAGATGACCGGATTCACGATGCTGCACGATGCCATGTTGCAATACTTCCTTGTGTTGAGTCCGGGATCCGAAGAGCACACGGAATTTCTAGAGACTTTGAAGGGTGACATCGATGCCGCTGAAGCTGACGGAGGAGGTGATCTCTACAAGAACTTGTCATTCACAAAAAGTGGTAGTCGACTGGTTTCCTACGCGATTGCATATGGATCAGCAAAAGATCGGAAGATGATTCTCAAATGTTTCAAGGACAACGTCGAAATTATGGCCGTTGACAATAATGCAAAGATTGTGCTCGCTGTCGCACTTGATGTACCCGATGACACCCGAAACGCTCTGTCACTCATTCTGCGCGAGCTTCTGGGACTATCAATTGACGACAGCGAGGAGCGGCTGGCCCGACTCGAGGGGCTGCTTGATAACACCAATGCACGGCTGCCACTGTTATTCCCTATCTCTGACCTCCCACGTTGGCTTCTCAAGGACGACAGCGAGCGTGCGTTCATCGAAGAGATCCACAAAATTAGAGAAACGACGTCTAAGAAGTCGTCTGACATTCGCCGATCCGAGCTTCGAGCTCACTTGGCTGGTCCACTACTCGACTTGGTTGCCGCCCGAGCAGACAATCTCATTAGGTCCAAGAATGCATGCCCTGCGATTTCTGAGATCCTTTTTAGATGCGAAGGTGGCAGTCGTGACGCTGCAAGGGATGCCGTCGCCAAAACGGCGGAAGGTAACCCGACAGAGGACGGCCATGTCGCCAAGGACGCTGCAGCTAGTCGTCTGCTCAAAGTCCTGGTTGCGGGCGGCCTATTCGATCCTGCTGAGAAGCGCATCAAGCTGGCTGAGCCACGTCTGGGATTTGGTGAAGCGCTCTACCCGCTGGTCAAGAACAATTTGGTCGACTGGGCCTGCGGAGAATCCAGTTTTGTGGTCGTGGCATTCTTGGAGAGCGAAGAGGTCTCGGACAAGACGAAACGAGATATCAAAAAGGCTTTGCAGCAGAAACGGAAGCAGATTCAAGCAGCCGCCGATGGAGCTAGTGATCGCAAGGAAGAGGCAGCGACTGTGAATGGCGAGGAAGAGGGCAAGAAGGCGAAGAAGAACAAGCAGAAGCAAGGTCGGTGGAAAAATGGAAACGCTGGCGCGAAGCTTCTATTGGAGAAGCTGTGAAGACCCGTGTCTCTTTCATGTAAAAGTTGATGTCCAGAAATTCATTGTTATTGCGTTCAGGTGCGAGCCAGCACTTTGCATTCTGATGTACGAACACTATCTACGAAGGCGCTCAGGGACGTCTTTTGATTGATCATCATCAGCGGCGTTGGCCCTGACGGACTGATGGTATCTGGGCCACTATAGCTCGCAGGAAATCGCACAAATCATTTTATCCATTCTTTTTCTGGTATCGCGTCCACGCTCTCCGTCCCCTGTATTCGTCTGGGATATGCTGAAGGTTATAGTACAATTTCGTCGCTCTTTTGTTCTTAGCTCCGCGATGCTGCTTTCCTTCGTACCTGGATCAGTTGGCCCCAGAACCGTACTGCATTAGGTCTCCGCTTCTGACTGGCCTTGCGATGCTGCTTCGGCTGCATACTCTTGGTCCGAAGAGGCTTGACTCATCCCGTGGTAGGGGAGGACAGCATTACTGGTGAACAGACCATATCTCAGTTTCATTGTTTGTACGTCGGTACGGAGCTTATCCTGCTGCTTCGCCAGGCGGTCGATTTACTTGGGTGTTGTTTTGAGGAGCCAGAGTATCGCAGCCCCGATCCTCCAGGCGATCGAGACGTTCCAGCACAGACTTCTGGAAGGCATCGCGTTCAGCTGCCTGATCGTTGATCGCATCGAACAGTTGAATGGCGATGGCGATTCTCAGGCGCCGACAGCCATCGCAACACGTCCCCGCGTCAACTCCTTGAGCGTTGACGTGGTCGTTGCCGTCAGAAGTGCGGGCGAAGCCATCATTGTCGGTCTCAGTGCCCTTTTGGGAGTCTTAATAGGCGGCGTCTCCGCAGTAGATATCGAAAGGCTGTCGATCGACAGTGTATTGATGTCGCTTTCGAATGATGTCTCAGGCGAGTCGGTTCTCTTGTGTCTGAGATGGTGCGGCACGTACGTCGTGGCAGCCATACTCTTGAATCCGTGATAGCGTTGGAGAAAGCGCTTGAGATTGCACTGTTCTGCCGTCAAAGCAATCAATCACGAGTCAATGCAACTCATGTTCCAGGCAGGTGCGAAGGTTGCTCCGGAGATATTAGGATGCCGTTCTTGCCAATTTCGGAAAACAGCACTGTACTTCCCAGGGTTCGTTCTTTCAACAATAATTCTTCATGACCTAGAGGTATTTCATCATCAAGGCATACATTCCGAGATATATAACGCCAGTACACTCAGTGAGACTAATGATGGCCTCTTCACCATATCGCAGTCGCATTCTTCTATACAAGATCTCCATAATCATCATTCCAGCCCAGGTCATCATATATTGATTTTGCAGGTGGCTTTGTTTGACTCTCAAGTCCAATGCCAGAATCCTCGAATGAGCGCTTGCTACTAAGACCGAACAGATTCGAGGACGGACGGTTACTCTCTCCGTCATTCTGAGGCAATTTTGACGGCCGGGATACAGGGTACTTCGTGATTGGTGTCTCCAGCAACGATGGCATTTTCAGAGGCTTTGCAGGTGTTTCCATTAGCGGCAGAGATCGAGAAGTCGTGGGTGATTCTAGCAGCGTGCCTGGTTGGCGGACTAGGCCCGAAGGCATGAATCTGGCGAAGCCTCGTGAGGGTGTGTCGGAAACATCGAGAGCATGACGTGGTCGATGACCGGTTTGCGGAACCGCTGGAGTACCTTGTGGCAAGCCGAGGAACGACGCTCGTAACCGGGCGGATGACGACGGGACGGCAGACGACAGTAGGTCGTTTTCGGGGTCAGTTGTCTTTGGCTGGTATCGCTTGTGACGGGCCGGAGTAGCTTTGACATGCCGGGGGGTCGCCGATACCGCAATTTGCGGGATCTTGTCTACAGTTCGTCGACTTGGCCCGGCATATGCACTCGTCCTTGACTTTGCTATTGCCTTTGCGAAGCTTTCATCTGTGCTCTTCGCAATCTCCTCGACAGCGAGACTTCTGTTTGGCTTCTTGAGAGTGCTGATAGCATCTCGCAGCTTACGCTCGACTTCGGCTTTCTTGCGTGCTTTCGCCTCATTTGCCTGCGACATGGCTGACAGATCGACTTCGCGCTTGCCGAAGGAGGTCTGGCTCATCAGACTGGTCCGCCGGCCGATCTGGGCTTGCAAGCGTTGTTCTCGTTTTGACCTGGCCGCTGGAATGTTCTCCAACGATACGAGCGCATCTCGATTCTCATCCTTCACCAACGCACTCAGGTCAGTCGAGGACCGTTTCAATGAAGGGAGAGCATGCTGCACGCGATCGAACGTATCGGTTGAGACTCGTGCAAGTGGTTTCCTCGCTCTCTTCTCAGGCGCTTGACGAAGCGCGGGTTCTCCTGGCTTTCTCGACGTGCTTGGTCCTTTCCTCTTGTCCGGCGTCGGCGCACTTGGACCACCAAGTCGTCGACTGACCAGAGACGCTTGTTCAGGGATTCTTGACATGTAGAATGGAATGATGACTTCAATGCAGAAGCTCTTCAAATCATCACTTGGGTCATGTGCTTGTTCCCCGTTTGCTTTGTCAATTTTCACTGGCGAGCTCAGATCAACGGAGCACCAGATGCAGAGGCGGTCGAGAAGTGTCTCCAAAATACCGGCAATGTCCACTTCCTTTTTCTTCTTCTGCTTGCCTTCGGCTTCGGAAGGCTTCAGGGTCTGCTGGTCTTGGTATTCGTTTCTTGGGTTTTCCTTCTGCTCTTGAGACATCTGCGATTCCAGAGCCATTACTTCTAAAATCAGCATGATTTGCAAGAACGTCTCGCGGTTGCGCAAGAGTGGTAACCTCCGCTTGAGCGCCGCTTCGGTCGATTCCGTTACGGCGCTGCCTTGCTGATCATCATGCATACGCCACCATTGCTCCACTGAATCCTTTTCGCCAACGAAGAATCCAGCCTTGTCGCGCTTGGACTTCCACTTCCGCCTCTTCTGCAACCTCGGAGTCGTCCCTGGGGTGAGCTCGGACGGCAGTGCTTTGATCACCTCAGCCACACCCTCGCGGTATTTCTTGTCCATCACAGAAGAGCTGAGAATGGAGCCTTTCATGAATTCCACGAGCTCAGCTAGACAGTCCTTGGGTTGCTCGGTCGCGGTATAGATTATTCGAGTCCGTGCCAGAGGTCCTTTGCTGAAGTACGCCAACGGAGTCCTTGACAGGTAGAGAGCTTCCAGGTAGTGCTTGGTCAAGTCTTCAAGGGCCAGCTGACCAGCTTGTGGCTGCGCGGCGACACCAATTGCTATACTGGTCACCTCGTTGACCGCCATTGATTTCGGATGGACTTCTTGGGTGAGTGCAGGTGCTTCAGCTGCATCGTCTGTCCGTGCCGGATTCTGCGGCGCCATCGATAGTGGGACAGTTCCCCGAGAGTACTCTATGTGCGGTACCGCTGCCGAAGCCCACCACGGCTGCGCACCTCCATGCTGGTCTCCCTCGATCGTCTGACAGACTCTCTTCGCATTATGTGGTTCAGCCCGTGACTTTGCCCGTTCACAGATCTTCTCCTCGTCTACCCACTCATGAAGCTTGCATAGAGCATAGCTCTTCAACGACACTTGCTCCACCGCGAACAGTCTCTGCTCTGCTTTTTCGAGTACAACCAGCACCTGCTGTCCATCCTCGGTGATATCCGGTAGGTTGAAGGTATGGATTGAGGCTGAGAAGATACGGCTCTCGCCTCCGACGGTATCGATATAGGTAAGCGGAAGTTGTGACCGACTGATCAAGACTATTGGCGTGAAGGTCCGAGGCTTCGCGAAGATGTTTGTGGGATCAGGCTGGAACTCGTCAGTGGCAGGACTTCAAATCTGGAGACCCTTTATACAAACCCCGATCGTGAATGGACGCTGGTCAAGCGTCGATATGCTGCTCTCATCTCGTGTCCTCTTGCGCGAGGTGCCGTCCTCGCCATGGCCGTCATTTTGGGTGAATAATAATGTTGCAGTCTGCGTTGACATACTCCACGGTGCTGCTCCTGATGACCGCTGTTAACAATAGCATTTTCTGTCATGAAACACCACAACATAAAAATGCGTGTTGCTGCTACGGCGAAGATTGCACCGCAATCGAGGGCCAAAGTTATGTGTGTAGTGTGGCCCGACCAATGGGCACAACGCACGCGCTGGACGACGCGACTTGGGCTCGTGCACGCGATGCTTGCAGATGCGCCGCGAACCCCGCGATCTGTCCGATGATCATCCACTTTCATCATCGATGAACATCACGATGCACACCGCGCACGAGCATTGGCAGTCCTAAGAATTGATTGTTTTTTTTTCGAAATCTCCTAATAGAAGTTTACGTCGCGATACTGCTTTTATACTTGTCTCTACAGCATCATTCGAAGGACCTATGGAGGTCGACAGAGTCCAATCATCACGTCCAGAACCACCAGCATTTTGAACCACCATCCAAGACGAAATGATCCCTCATATTTGCTCGCCCTTATAGTTCCCACCGCCACCCTTCATTGGGGGTCTTAGTTGACGAGTCGCGCCTTGATGAACTTCAGAGCAGCGTTCTGGTTGTCTTTGACCTCATTGCCATGCACATCATTGCTGGTGGGAGTCTTATCCTGGTTGCAGAACTCATCGTCGTTGTCGCAGTAGGACTTCAGAACATTGCTGAGCGTCAACAGCTTCTTCACGGTGGTGGCATTGTGCGCGTAGAGACCGCTCTTGGCCGGGTTGTACGTGCCGGCATTGATGGCTTTGGCGGTGGCATTGAAGGTCGGGTCACCGAAAACGGTGACTGCCTTGACTGCGGACGATTCGTCAACGCAAAATGCCAATCGATGGTGAGCTCCGGCGGCGGACAATACTTACTGTAGGGAAGATACTTCGAGCTCAGCACCGTCGGGTTCGTGTAGCCGCCTCCAAGCAAGCTGGTGATGACCTGACCGCCCTGACTGAAGCCGACGAGCGCGATCTTGCTGCTGGCGCCGCATGTGTCGACATAGTTGCGGATGACCGAGTTCAGGTTCGTCACGCCCTGGCTGACCGAGGCGTTGTAGGCGTCCTCGAACCAGAATGTCGCTGGGTAGGTCAAGTTGTCCACGTAGGCGAACCCGCCGAGCTGTTCGTTCAAGGGCAACAGCTTCGAATACCACGGCTCCTCGCCGGAACCGCGCGCCGCAATGACATAGTTGGGGTAGCAGGTCACAGCGCGAGGCGCGAGGTCTCCGATGGGAGAGGCCACGGTAAGGGCCGCGAGACCGAAGGTCAAGAGGGTGACGAGGGAAGTCATGTTGAGGACTGACTGAGCTAATTGAGGAATTAGTAGTGAAGATTGTAGATTGAGGCCGATGAGTTTATGCTTCGAATACCATCTCTAGTGGGCATGCGGCGTATATTTATATTCCTCTGGCGCTCTGTCAAAGCATTGTTCAACTATGCTCACAGCCCAGTGAGCATGCCAGCTGCAACGATGCCATGATTCGTGGCTGAAGGAGTAAAGAATACGATTCACCCCACTCGCTCGACTCGTATAAAGAGTTATGCGCCAAGTTCGCCATTTGCATGAGGCTTCGAATGTGACCAGGAAGACAAAATGTAAAAATGCAGAGTGAGTTCGCGACTACCAGTCTCAGCCGCAAACGTATACTGTATACGGTACTTAAAGAGCGTGCGCGCCCGCCGCTTAGACTTTATGGTTTTAAACGCGGAGGATCTGAAGTACGAACGCGCCAATCAGGTGGCTCGACTTCAAGGGCATCCTGAAGATTGGCTTTATAAGGCTGCAAGGGCGGGAATGCATTGGTATTGTATTACCTTATTGCGCAGCTGCGCCTCTTGTTGTTTCAGTCAGCACAAGGCGTGACCACAACGCATGTGTGAAACCATTGGCAATGCGGTGGGAGCTGTCAGACGGTCTGCACATATTCCAGATCATAGGATTCGATTACAGAAAGCATTGACGGTCTACGAAGTGGCCAATCGGTGTATCACATCGCAAGTGTCAAACAGCGGGAAAGCGATTGAACAAGGATCATGGCCACGCATGATCTATCACTTCATTCCTTTATGAGATTCAATTCTGTCCATACTATGTGATTCCAGATGTGCTTACCCCGCTACCAATACTCTTCCGTTCCATGGATATCACGTAGCCCTCAACGCCATGCCAAACGACTGCCCGCTCTTTGCAAATGCTGCATGTTGCCCAAACCCAGATGTGCTTTTACTTCAACCCCAACAATATGTGTAAGAAAATTCCAAGCGCACAAGTCCCCTCTCCTTTAATCACCCCACAGGATCTTGCTCACGGGCGTGATAGCGCCATCTGTCTTCTCCGCACGACCGTCTTCAAGCTGACGGACCCTATGTACGATGCCGCGATTGAAGAGGAACGTCGCGACGATCCCAAACTTGATGCAAGCGCAAACGAGCAGCGTGGCGGTCGGGCTGCGATAGTTGAGCAACGCGGCGCCGATAAAGCTGCCGGCCTCGATACTGGCAAAGAAGAGTATGCGTCGGGTACGTTTGTTGTTCTTCAGCTTGAACAAGTTCTTGTCGCTCATCAACGTGATGACGGCACCTGTGATCATCGTCGTGTTGAGCTCCGGCATGTTCACGTTCAGCGCCGTGGCGATCTGGCCGCTCATGGCGAAAGAGAGTAAGGCGAGCACGCCGAGCGCCGCGGGGCCGGTGTGTTGTCGTGAAGACCAGTAACGCACCGCCGTCGCCGCGAGGATCGAGAGGGCCTGGAAGAGCTGTGAGGCCATGAGCCAGATGCGGCGTCGTTGCCGGCTCACGCGGCCTAGCTGGCCCCAGAAGAAGGCACCGGCGAGGAAGACGCCCATGGAGACGCCGACGTTTTCCTCGGCGTTCGGCGCGATTGCCGGGTTGCGAAAGGCATACAGAGCGAGGAATAGCGCGTTGCCGGTCTGTTTTGTGGTGAAGACGCTGTAGGTAGTGTAGGTCATGGCGTCCAGCGCACCCGTCACCATTGTCATGAGCAATAGTTGGCATTGTAGGTATCGGTCGCCGGCGACTTCTTGCAGCAGGTAGGTCCGCCATGCATGCTTCGGCGGCATGCGACCCCGAATCTGCTTCTCGTCGACAGCCGTGCTCGCATCTGAGGGTTCGGAGGGGGAAGGTTCTGCAAATGACTGTGTATGATGTTAGATTGGAGACTCAATATGTGTCTATGGAGCTTCGAGAAACATACAATTTGATGCGGCCGCTCGCCGTCAAGATCGTTCAGATCGTCATGATCCGTCTCGTCGTTATGCATATCTTTCGCCGAGAGGGACCTGTTCAGCGCTGCCGTAATCTGTGAGCCTGTTGGCGGTGCTCGTTCGAGAGGCCGCCTAGGTTGACTGGGTTGTTTTGAGTCTTCATGATCGCTGGCAGGCGTGAGGCAGCCCTGAGGCGGCGCTTGTCCCTTCTCTGCTTCATCGAGATGTCGTGAGGAGGTCCGCTCCGGCCCCGGACGTAGCGTGTTCGAGGCCTGACTCCGACGTCTACCAACCGCTGCGAGCATATCGGAAGGTTTGTGCTTTAGAAGGGGGATTCCAAATCAAAGGGAAGTGCTATCTTTGATCTCACACCGGGCAGAAACGACTGTAGGGCCGGTCTCATGCTAGACTGAGATTGCTTGCGGGAAAAAAAAAGGAAATCAGGGTCGCGCGGTGGATAAAGTAGTCTTGCTCCACGACAACAACAGTGGAAGCGCCATCTGTCAGTGGCCGAGCATCATGATCTCTGGGCAGCGAGTGCTCAACATGTTGGCTGTCCTAGCGGCCGATGACATTTCGACCTTATCGACCCTGCTGTGTAGCCCATAATAATACCATGCACCTAGATGTGAGGAGACCCACTTCGACGGGTAGAGAACCCGGTATCAGAGTTGCCAAGCGATAACGGGTCAAAGTTGAAGGACGGCAGTGGCGGCAGTGTGTTGACGGACTTATGAGAGGTCTAGCCAGCGATCTCAACAGAACGCTAATAATACCTGCCGTCGAGACCGTGGTCGGGCCGGTCGATCAAAGCCGCTTTTTCCAAGCACGCCCAAGGTAGCGTGACGTCAGCTGAATCATTGACGCTCACCTGCAGCAAGACATTCTGCAACACCACGAATAAAGTTGTCCGTCGTGCCCGTCCACGCCCGCTATCCCCCTATTCGCAGTAAGTTACGGGTGCCTGCACGACCAGCCATTATGTCGGCTTCTCTCCGTTCCGATGAGCACTCGAAGGGTGCCCCTTACGCTCTGCTCCGTGCGTTACAGTTTCCTCGGGCATAAGCTTTCAACGCTTCCGCTCACTGCAAAGCTTGCACCAATTTTCCTCGTCACGATCGTGAAGCAGCCATCGCTACGTCAGTGGTGGTCGTTGACTTCAGTTCGCCTGTCCACCATATCAGCCACTGATAGCGACAAGGAAGCTGGAGGTTGACCAGGCCCACGACTACGCAATGGTAGGGTGGAAGGGGCCCTGACCTGCGCGTCTACTGTCTCGGCAGAGCTTGGGGACGGCTTGGCAGGCAAAAGGATAATGATCCTGCTCTGCCCACGTTCCGGAGCTTGTGACTCACGCACGCACGAACCCACGAACGTCCGTTTGATATGTAGTCGTAACCCTTCTCAACGCCGCATGAGATAAATCACGATGGGAGGGCGAC
The DNA here is from genome assembly GCA_002368545.1 of Ramichloridium luteum. NCBI lineage: Eukaryota > Fungi > Ascomycota > Dothideomycetes > Mycosphaerellales > Dissoconiaceae > Ramichloridium > Ramichloridium luteum. Next base: position 555,575 of record MTSC01000004.1, read on the forward strand.
ATAGGAAGGTGATCGACCCCTTCGTCGTAAGCGTTGCCCCCTTGGCACGGCCTTGCCAAGACGCGTGAAACCTCAACTGCCTGCGCGCGACACCTTATCGCGCATGGCTCCACTCGCGTGCAACGCCAAAAACGCACCCCGTACAACTTCGAAACTGCCTTCGACATTGCCACGGAGGCCTACGCAAATCTTGACAACGGACACGAACCTCGTTGCCAAGATTTCGGCCCGACTGCATTCTGCTGATATGACACCACGAACACACGCCTCGGAACCCTGGCATCCCGTGCCGCACAGCATCGTTCGGCGATCATTTCGTTTCGGAATGAGAGAGCCAACGGCTTGGGCTTCCGCCGTGAGGAGCCTGCTCCGTGCCTTGGCGGGAAATGAGCCTCACTGGCGTAGTTCGTGAGGACATGCGTCGAAAGTCACCATGTCTTTATTTACATTGTCCTGAAGTGTCCACATATGGAAGCGCGATCAATGGACAACCCGGAAATGGCGGTGTGATCGGGCATTCTGATCCAACGTTGCCTCCTCCGCCGTTTGGTATGTCTTCAGAACAATCATGAAAAATACGTGATTTCTTGGCATCTCGACGACTTACGTGCCTCAGCGATATTGCCAAGCCAAAATCACCTTGTGGGCATTGCAGTGCATATCCATAATACAGTAGTACCGTAGCCTGTTAGCCAATTTCACACGGCATACTCGGGCTGTCATGAAGCTCCCGCTCGTTCTTCAGGAAGGTAACCCATAGCCGGAGGTGCTCCTCTCCACCCACTCCGTCCACTGACTCGCCCCGGAAACGACCCTGGCCGTGAAAGCACTCTCCGCAGATTGAGCCCGACCATTCCATAGTCCCCGGGCGTTCCCTTGACGAGACCTCCCTCATCCTCCTCCCCAACAGCATCCTGCACAAACGCCTCTCCCACCACCTCCCTCAATGCCTCCGCGAACTCACGCTCCCCAGATCCCGCCTTCCACGCACCGTCCCGACAACGAACGCTAACGGCCGATTCCTCGCCGTCGCATGCTCCCCGAGCGCGCGCAGCGGCGCCAGCACGCGGGCCTTGTCGGCCCAGGCGCCGGTGTCGGTGGTATCGATCCAGCTGACCTCGACGCGGCGCAGGCGGACGGCTTGGCGCAGGACGTCGCAGGCGCGGGCGGCGCGCAGCGCGATCTCGTCGCAGAAGGTGTCGATGCGGAGGCGCGGGTAGCTCTTGAGCAGCTGCGCGTCGCAGAAGAAGACCAGCTCGACCTTCCGCAGGCAGAGCAGCGACGGGCTCGCCTCGAGCTTGCGCAGGGACGGGTCGATGCGGAAGAAGTTGAAGGCGTGGCTGAAGACGAGCTTCCAGGTGGCGAGGCCGTAGAAGAAGTCGAGGAGCTCGGCGGTGAGTTGCGGGTGGATGTTAAGGAGCGAGGAGGAGGGCGGCCGGTGGGAGACGGAAGTGATGCCCGCCGCGGGGAGCGGGTGCGAGACGGTCTCACGCGGTAGCAGGTAGGCGTAGACTTGTTGCCGAAGCTCGAGCGGTAGTCGGAAGATGCCAGCGACACTTGATCCGGAACCGTTCTTGTTCTTACACTGGGAAGCCATGGGGTTGTTGTCGATGAGGCTAGGGAGCTTCTTCAGCTGTCGTTGTTGGTTCGTCGATGCACTGATCGAATGCTAGGTACCGCCAGTACAGATCATGAAATCGCAAGTACTCATCGATTCGGTGATTCTTTGGTATTTCTCTAATAAATTCTTTAGCATCAGTTGATCCATTCATTGCTGATATCATTATTCTTTGGACCTCAAGGCTGGAAGGGTTTCTGCCTCAGGATCAACGTACGCTACATTTGGACTTCCCGTCAGTTCAGTGTATGCAAGGTTGATCCTGGTGCATACATATCGACAAGCCCGATACCTTCTACATACACAAGTTATATGATGAAATAACATTGCCATGCATACATGTGTTCAACTGCCTATTGTACGTGGTGATCGCGTTCTGAATCACATAGACAAAGACGAAAGGTCTACACGAGGCATACACAACGCCCAGAAAATGCGATGCGCTTTATTATGTCTGTAAGGGAAGAAACACAGACGGCACATAAAAATCTCGCACATGCAATCGCGCGCTTTGTGTCTCGCACCAATCAAGGTAAAGGACACCGCTGAGAATGCTCCAAGCCGAACAAGAAGGAGAACGGAAAACATACAGACGAAAAAGAAAAAAAAAGCATGAACTGGCAAAAGGAATCAAAAATGTACAATCTTACGCTCAAAGCAGCACCAGCCTTGGAACGTCATGCGTTGCGTCCAAATCATCCGATTTCCCTCCTTTTGCCCCACTTCGGCCAGGTCACAATACAAAGGAAAAGACACAGCCGCTGAACAGAGTATCCACAATGGTCATATTGCGTGTTTGAGAGTCTGCTCCCGCAGACTTCTCCTCGAGGAGGGCGGATCGAATGTCGACTCATCTGCAGAGACCAGTCATGCGGTCCGAGGATGGGTAGACTGGGAAATGCTGGACTGTGCAAATTAGGTAGGTTGGTTCGGGCATGTTTGATCGTTACTAGTCGGCATCACGGAAAGGCGAATTGACCGGATAAGAATGGTTGTCAAAAGGCAAACGCTATCAGCGCAGACCAATGACACTCTGTCAATCAAAGCAATCAGTACCTATTCCGACTCTCCAAATTGTTCATTCATGGGTGAGCGCTTACCATCTCCAAAGTCCACACTCTCCGGATCCACACCTTCAGCTTTCCTTCCACGCCCTCGACATTTTCCAGGTCGACGCCCTCCCACCAGCATCGGCGAGCCGGCTTCCGCCAGAAGAGCAAAAGCTTCTGTGCCATGCCGACGGCGTTCGCGGCGCTGGCAGTATCGCCCTTGATATCTGTCCGTAACCGGGCAAGCGCAATCGAGCAGATCACGGCCTTGTTCGGCTCTGCGGCACGGTGTCCCCAGCTGTCGTCGTGGTTGAAACCACTGTAACGAGTCAGATTACAAGTCACGGAAATCATCTGAGGAAGTGTAAAGTACTCACCCTGCCGTCAGCATCTCAATAAGATGTTGCTCGGTCGTGCCGGGCTCTTCGCTCTTGCGGAGTCCGGAGAAGATACCGTCTTGCTTCAGGAGCGCCTTGCTCGCTGCGCGCTTGACCTCAATCATCTCTGCGTGGTCGATATCTTTACGGGGGGGAATGGCGTAGAAATCGAGATCTTCGCGGAGGACAATAATTCCGGCACGGTCTTGCAGCATGTCGCGCGCATTGCCCGCCATCGGCTCGATCGGCATCGTGTTGGCGCCCTCGCTGCTCTCCTCCGTGGGTTGTGGGATCGTCTGGGCGACATGTCGGAAGAACTCCAGCATGTATTGAAGGGAGATCGGGTCATACTGTGTGCGATAAATCATGTCAGATAAATATGCTTGGGAATTAAGGACGCTTGTGATTTCTTGGGAGGTCACATGGGTGTGCGCTTTCGCCTGAGCGATCGCGCGGGTCTTTGCGGGGGGTCTTACGTCGACTGGGTAAACATCGCCATCGTGGAAGCTGCTCATGTGTCCTTCCGGAAGGAGACCATTAGGGAAGAGGGACAGCAGAACGAATTCTGGCAGAGTGAGCAGTTCATCTCGGGAGATGGTGAAGCGAGTTCCGCTATTCTTCAATGTCAGCCTTCGCGCATATACCCACTCTAAATCAGACAGCCTACCGAAGCTCGAGCGTGATGTTCTCATCAGCACCTGTTCCTGAGTCAGCACTCTGTCCTCCCATCCTCCATTGTTTTTCCTACCTCCCAGCGAAGTGTTCAGTGGTGCCGGGCCGCCCTGCTGCACCTGCGTGATGATGCTCGCGGCTCCTCCTGCTGCCGCCATGACGTACGTAAAGCCTTCGAGCGGACTAGAACCCTCTGTATATGGTGGTGGTGGTTCACCGTCGTCGAGATCCTTGCTCGAGGAACCGCCCTTGGTGTCGCGCGGAAGAGCTGCTTTGGTCTCAGCGACAACTGAAGATGTGGCTGGCGGGGGTTCGCTGGTCTCCTCGAAAGGCGGTGCCGGACCGGTGGGCGCGAATGCGGTGAGCGATTCGGCGGCAGCCTCGGTAGTGGTGACGAGGGCCTGATACGGATCGGCGGAGGAGGGCGCCGGGAAGTAGCGAGACGGGAAGTTGTGGGAGGAGAAGGGCGGTGGAGATTCAGCCGAAGCTGAGGACGACTCGTCCGGGCGCTCCGAGGTTGACCGCTGCGACTCGAGCCGAAAGTGCGTATCGACGTCTACCTTGCCGGGAGGGTTGTTGGCTCGCAGCGAGGGCGTGGTGCGCACTGAGTCGGACTCGACCTCTGAATCCACCGTGGTGGTTGTTGAGGGAAGCGGCGCGCGGGAGGGAGTCTCGTGGGACCAGCGCACGCCAGGTGCGATGTGTGACGGCAAGAGAAGGCGACAGCGATGTATGCTGGCGATGATGCTGATCGGCGGGCAGGTCGGATCACGAGTTTTCGCGTGGGAGGTGAAGCATTGACGAAACGGCGAAAGGGAGCAACGACCTCGAAACGTGTGTGGAGCGAGCGTCGTGAGCGGCGATCGCAATGAGATTGCACGTGAAGGCTAGAGCGCCCTAGCCGTCAGTGCGCCTGCTGGAGTCGCTCTGCGCTATGCGTATTGTACTTGCGGTTGCACTCACTTGGAAGTCGTTGGAGGGCAGCGAATGGCAGCGATAATAACGATTGAAGATGTATCTGCTCTTGTGTCCGATACTGTGCGTGATCGAATGAGGAGGATTCTGCGACGCTGCTGTTGCGCCGAATGGTGCCGTTGTGTGACACCGACTCTGTTTGGCGCCAACAGCACTAGACCGGTCTTCACGATTGGACGGGCTGGGACAATCTTTGGGTAGGCGCCGCCGCGCCGCCCGCCCGCACAAGCCGCTTCAAGGGACATCCGACACACCTGCGTCTCCACGTTTCCCCAGCCAGCCGTCTCGCCTAGGGTAAGCACTACTCAAATGGCGACATCAACGTCGACATCAACGACAACACGTTGGTAACATTTGTATACAATATGTTTCTCACCAATTGCTATCAGCACATCTTGTCCGCTTCTCATTCCTTATTGAAGTCAATCACGATGCGACCAGCTACCTCGCCGCGTCGCAGGGCCTGCACGCTCTCATTGAACCTCGACATTCCCCGAACCTCTGCGATACCCTTGAGCTGGCCCCGACGCGCATAATCCAAAGTCCGGTCCGTGTCTTGCATTGTGCCAACCAGAGTGCCCACAATTGAAAGATTCTTAAACGCGAGTAGGTTCGGATCTGCCCCGACTGTGATGAGGCCTGCAGGGGGGAGCGCGATGCACATGATTTTGGCTCCGATTCGGTCGCCAACATACGAGACGGCATCTGGGAAGGCCAGCTTCGTCAGAGCACATCATCTCGCTCGTCTGTGGGATTATTACTCACCCTTGTAGGCTTGATATGCGGTGACTAGAACACCGTGTGCTCCGACGCCATCCGCAACCTCCTTGACCCGAGCCGCGACATCCTTGTGCTCTTTGAAGTCGACAAACTCTTCAGCGCCGAGCTCAAGACACAATTTCTTCTTTTGTTCGCCGCTGTCGATGACGATAGGTCGCATACCCATGGCCCTGAGAAGTTCGTGAGCAGGAAGGCATTCCAGCACTTTCAACCCGACGAAAACTCACTTTGCGAGCTGTACACCCTGGATTCCAACACCACCTCCACCGCCAGGGAAGACGACCCAATTCCCTGGCCGAAGAGCCGAGTCGACGAGAGCCCGGTGCATGGTACTGGCTGAGCACATGATCGGCGCAGCGACCTCGTCCGGCACGCCATCTGGGATCCTGCTCGTGTAGTTCGCCGGCGAGACAATGTACTCGTTATAGGTGCCTTCGTTCGTCAAGCCGGTAAAGCGGGCCTTCTGGCAGTAGTTTTCGCGCCCTTCCCAGCACTGCTCGCAGCTGTGACAAACGCTGAAAACCGGTTTAACCCCGCCGCGGTCGCCCACGCTCCAGCCTTGAACATTCTTGCCGACCTTGACGACAACACCTGCCCCCTATTGTCTTCGTCAGTATTGTTTGCAATTAGTCCGTGCTCTCGCGGCCTCATCGATTATGGCGCTCCCTACTTCATGGCCCGCACACTTGGTGCCCAGCGCCGACATTTTAGGCATTGCCCAATCGTTCAGCATAAAGTGTACATCGGACATGCACAATCCCGTGCAATTCAGCTTGAGCAGCAATTCGTCATCCTCTACAATGGACTCAAAACGTTAGCCATAACAGCTCTCTTCATACACGTCGATACTCCTGTTGAATACTCACTTGGCTCTGGCACATCAACCTCCTGCACTTCCACGTGGAAATCCGGCCCTTCGTTGACCACCACGGCAGCTTTGCCTTTCTGAGGCACGTTGATTTCCGACATGACGTAGAGAGTAGATGTAATATACAAATGGTGAGGAGGTCAAAAAGGCGAGAACAAGTGGTTCATGAGGATTGAACTGGTAAGGACACTGAGTTGCGCAGCTACAATGGACCAGCACACTTCTCTCCAATGATCTATATCTACTAGCCTAGCGGGAGATACCTGCATCCTTTTCTCCGCGTAGGCAGCTGACCCACCGCGACAGCCAGGAGTAACCTATCCCGAACACGTTCCCGGCTTGCCTGTTTGAACTGAGCCAAAGGCCGCCAATACATCAAGCCACGGGGGAGGGGGGCAAACATCCATCGCCGGCGGTAAGCTGGCCGTAGTTGTCGTTGTCGTTCCATGTTGCCACGCGGGGTACCGCGACCCTGAGATCGTCGTCGCCTAGTCAGTCGGCGATGGGTAGTGCTGTGTTACATCCGACTTACAGTACCTGCTGTTTGCGAGAGCTACTAAAATGCCTAGCTATTGGTGGCGCATACACAGGAGGATGAGAGCCTGCTGGGGCCCCCCGCAGAGCCGCTTACTCCCGTCGGGCACGACCAGGATGGATGAGCCTCATTCTACCATCTTACCAAGAATGCTGGCCGCCGAGATTTAGCCTTAGCGGAGCAACGGAAGGATGACCAGCCACGCTGCATGACAGAGGCTCTTCGACTCATGATGTCCGTACAGCACTGGGATCGGTGAAAACCTGTTCAAGTGGATGTTGCCATACAACGCTCGGTAAAGTTTCAAAGAGAAGACTACGCTATGAAGTGAATGGTATATCCCTGAAATCGCTACCCTGAATCCTGCCAATGCTGCTTCCATGCGCCCTGTGTTGTCTCAAAGGGTATATCGAGAGTCAACTCCTGGCGACCCATTCTCCCGACAATATGAAACGCCTGCAAATGTATACGCCTCATGCAATCCAATTTTCCCTCAAATTCATACAACCCCATGCCTTCCTCCTGTGTTCAACAGTAACATTTTACCGATGTCCGACTCGAGACTAGGAACTCCTCCTGTTCAGCGAGCCACCGGATACTGACTCGGTAGGCGTAAGGATAGGCGGCCCGCTAGCAAAACTGCCGTTCTCCGAGGCCGGCGTTGCCGGAGTCCCGGGATCCAAGCTGAGTTGTACCTTGATATTCTGGATCCACTCATGTTGGAGCAACTCCGCAGCGCTTGCACGGACAGCCGGATCGCGCTCGAAGCATCTCCGCAGGAAGTCAATGCCGAGATCGCTGAGCTGTTCACGGTTGGGCATAGCAGGCATGTCGCCGTTGGCAATGTTGTACATGATGGCCCATTCGTTGTCGAGCGCCGCCCACGGCCGCGAACCGGTCGCCATCTCGCTGATGACGCAGCCAAGAGACCAGATGTCCACGGCACCGAGACGAGCACGTGGGTGACGGCCGCCTTTGATGGCTTCGGGTGACATGTACATCGGCGTTCCCTGCATACTACCCTGGCGCCCGCCTGGACCATCAGCAACGACCGTCTTGCCCTGTTTGGCGATGATTTTGGCTGCCCCGAAGTCGACGAATTTGATAACGCCGTTGTGGTCCAACAGGATATTCTCGGGCTTGATGTCGCGGTGGACGATGTGAGCTTCGTGTAAGTAGCCCAGACCCTCAAGGAGCTGCAAGGCATAGACTTGAATGACAGTCTCGTCTTCGATTCGACCATACTCCAGAAGAGAGGCCAACGAGCCACGAGAACAGTACTCCATGAAGATGTAGACCTTGTCTCTGTGAGGCTCGATACCATAGTACTGCACGATGTTGGGGTGATCAAGACCTTGAAGAACTCCAATCTCGTCTCTGATCTGAGAGATGATCGTGGGAATCATCTTCGGATCTTGCAGCCTGATTTCCTTCACAGCCATGAGGTGATTGCTGTCCAGGTTGATCGCGACATAGACGGAGCCAAAGGTGCCACCCCCGACGAATTGGCCTTGCTGCCAGCGCAGATGAACATTGCCAGCACTTGCACTGAGGTAAGTCAACGCACGGTCGGCCTCGTTCGAATCCTCCAGAACTCTCCCCAGAGCTTGTCGCTCTGCTTCCTTCTCTTTGCGAAGCTGGTCGATCTTCTCCAACTCCTCTAGCCATTGCATCCGTACAATTCTTGTGCTCTCCTCGTCGTCTTTGTTATTGGTGGCTTCGTACTTGAATCTGCCCATCGTTGCATCCACTCTCTGCTTCTCCGCCTGCGCTGCAACATTGCTGCGGGCACCCATGATATCGAAATGCGAAATGAGAAGACTCATGCAGCCAGCAACCTTGAGTCGTAGCCTCGCGTAGTCCTCGGCAGAAAGGGAGATGATATTCTGGCCTCGAGTCATGATCATGGCAAACTCGAGGGCTACAACAGCCCAGCGGAAGGTCTTCTTGTCGCTGGGTACACAGTCATCGCAGATAAAGGACACCCAATCCAGAGCGAGATTCGTGAGCTTTTGTTGGTTAGCAACTCGGCGCTGTGCATCCATGTGGATGGCACTGCGCTGACCGAACTCAGTCGCAAAAGCAAAGCAGGTCTGAATAAGCTCTTGGCTCACCCATTTCCGCCCAGAGGCCTTGGTTTGCGACCGGACAATGGCCACGGAGTCCATAATGGTGTTGGACAGATCAGCAGCGGTGGCCCTGATTCTGCCAAGCTCTTTGTACACACGCGGTAAGTTGGCGCGTTGCTCGATGACAATGTTGAGCTCGACGGAAGAGACGGCCTGGAAAGCAGCATTTGCATTGGCGAGTCGTTGTTGACTGCCGTCTGCGACGAGTCGCATGCGCCCGATATTAAGACCAAGCGCCTGCGAGCTCATCAACATGCCGATGCCTGAAGCTGTGAAGGTTGCCGTCATTCGGGGGCCAGTCCAGTTGAACGGATGCTCGGGCTTCAGGAGGAGAATATAAGGATTACTAGGATCCTCTGGGCTGTCTTCGGTGTGATAACAAGTGCTGAGCATGCTTTGAATGTCTCCAGGTCGCGACCGGAGCGCCGGGCTTGCGATAACATAAAGGCCCGGTTTGTTCACTGTCTCACCCTCGTTTGATCGACTGCTCTCAAATTCGCCAGCGGTATCCACTAACACATGTCCGGACATTTTCAGCGCATGTATCAAATCTTCGAAAAGCTCCCTTTCAATGTTGATTGTGTATTCCGTAGAGTTTTCGAACCTCTGGGCAAGCATGCGACCAAAACGAAAGATCTTTCGTTGTCGTACACGAACCGAGTCAAGAATCGATTTGTATCGCTTGTCCATGTCAGCAGTGCCAGATATCTCATCTGGAGGATTTTGGAGCTCCTTCTCGAAATTGGTCGCCAATCGCACCATGGACTTTGCTGTCAGGCTGGAGAATCGCTCAGCCACTTCAACGTCGCCTCCATCGAGATGGCGACCCAAGTTGTTGCAAAATTCCCATTCTTGCTCTAAGATCTCTGCCTCCTTGAAATTGTTGGTGTTCGCCAAAAGTTTATGTTGCAACAAGTTGAAGTAGTACTTCAGTGCACTCACGATGACACTGTCGAAGTTGTCATCGATGCATGGAGGTAGGTCCCAACCAGGCTCAGGTCGGGAGATCAACATATACGCTTCTTTACTCTTGACTGCAAGCTGCAGCAGAATCTGAAATTGCGAGATCATCTGATCTGTCGTCAATGCACCTGCAGTGACTCCAGTCTTGAATGTGTTGTCCTTCATCTTCGATGTTTTCATGGCATACGCAGTCCGAAGACGGATAACTTCTTGAATGAGGCGGCTGGGAAAGTTGATTAAAGTAAGCAGTTCTTCGATATAAGGAGGAAGATGCCGAGCAGCAAAAGTCTCCGCGTTGCCGATCAGGGTAGACTTGGCTTTCAGGATGACAACATTGAGACTATTAAGCAAGCTCTTGTCATCCTGAAGTGACTTCAAGCCGTCCTCCTTCAGAACGCGATCAATGAAAGAGCTTTCGTCGAAAAGATGGCCTTCTTCTTCTCCTTCCGGTCGTTCGCGGGGCTTCGTGAAGTCCAGTTCAGTATTTCCGACCCACTTCTGCAGAATCATAAGCTCGGTATTGATAAGCATAGTAGTGTTGTACCATGAGATTACGGCATCACAGGCGTCTTTATATGCCTGGGATCCAGCTCTCTGATGTGCTGCTTCCAAGGCGAGTCTTGTCGGATAAAGACCTTCTATCTTCTCGATCTTCTTCACGACAGCTTGCACTTGCTCGAGAGGCGACTTTCCGACCTCGGCCTCGCCTTTGATGGCGAAAGAACAAATCTCTTCCAAGGCCGCGGAGATTTCTGCCCTCCCTTCTTCGATCAGGCGCTTCTGCGAGGGGACGGTCCGCCCACAAGTCTTAGCACGAATGCCTGTCCAAAGCTCAACCTTCCGCGCAGCATCGCCTTGTTGTTCTAGGCCACCAATCAAGCGTTTCTTCTCTTGTTTGACGACATCTCCAGTGAGCACATTCGCCAACATTGCATGCCACTCGAGTCGCTCGCGATTGGCCGGGACCTTCAGTTCCTCAACTGATGGCTCCACATCTTCGTTGCCGTAGAAGAGCAGTGTGTCCACTTCTGCCTCATAATCGATGTAGTTGGTGCCGGTTGGCGATGGCTCGCTGGAGTCAGTCTCGGAGCTGTAGTCCAGGCCCGGTGGCGGTGGCTCGCCATATAAGTCATCCTCGGGAAGATCCTGCCGTATCCTCTGAACGTATGCCTTCTCCTGCGCCCGATACTCCGCATTCGGATTGCGCTTCAATCTGTGCGACGAAGAGTTTCTGGGTGGTCGCACATTCGAATTGATGGAATACTGGCCAGGCCTTCGTGGTGGATTGTAGGCATTGCTCGGTTGGCGATTGTTCGTCGGTCGCGACCGCTGTTGCACGGATGGGGGTCCATTCGCCGCGATGGCGGCAGGTAATTGCTCATACACCTGTGTCGCTGGTGAGGCCATCGGATTGCCTCTGCCTCCGAGAGAGTGGGTTGCAGAAGGTGTTGACCAAGCGTAGCCAGAGAATCCACTTAAGGTCGACACCTCATCATAACCCTCAGTGGCGATAGAGTTGACCGGTGAGAAATGCCGCGCAGAGACGCCCTCGGTGTCGCTGTACGCGTGACTGTGATGCACGGCGTAATCGTCGTTCTCGGCGGAGGAGGTGGTTCCTGAAGAGTCGAAATTGGTCAAACCCGGCCGGCCCTCTCCGTCAACGTCCTCCATGATGGTGGCGACCTGTGTAGATTCGCTGGAGTAACGAGGGACGACCCGCGACTGTGGAACGGTCATCGCGACGCAACGGAGGCGACACGATGTTCACGCCAAATCGTCCTAGTTGAGTAAGGCTGGGGCGCGCGCCGATCGATCGGCCGTCACTGAGCTTTCCGAGCTTTCCAGCTAAACCCGCATCGCAGCAGAGAGCAGGTAATCAAGCGGGCTCGGTGTCAAAGCATTTATTGTCGGCGACCGAGATGAAATTACTGGGCAAATTGCTCGGCGGAGTTGGAGGAGATGGATAGATTCACCTAAACAAAGCTGATAGTACACATCCTCCCATATCCCACCAAAAGAAATTAAGAAGGTGGGTAGCGCTGCAAGTTGGCAGGTCCGCCTCAAAATCTTGTCAGTTCAGCGTCACCCTGCCACGCTCCACAGGAGCCAGCTGCAGGGATCTGCATCGCGTGCAAGCTGGTCTCCATGTCACGCGTACTGGCATCCTGCAAGAGTGCTATCGTCAAATAAATTTCCTACCTGTCTGCACCATTGGAGATTTCAGCCACCTAGCTGATTGGCCTGCGATCATCGCCACAGAGGAAGCCACACCACGTGCTCGCCATGAGCGCATGAACGCCATTGATCACCCTGCGTTCGGCCTCACTCATCCTCTGAGCTCTGCACCACTCTGTCACCATGGCTCCGCCCCTGCGGGCGCGACCACTGCGCAAAGACTTTCTACCGGCAGCCTTCAAGAACTCCAAGACACAAACCTACTCAGAGACGCCGGGCGGTCGCACAACCACACCTGCTCCCAACATTCGATCGATATCATGGTCTCCAACTGGGTCGCTGATTGCGCACAGCACTAGCGTCAACATTCGAGTATGGAATTCCGAAAGGACCGAAGTCAGAGCCAGTACCGAATTAAGAGACAGTGGAAAAGGAGGCGCGCACGGGAAACTCGTAGAGCGGATGGCATTCAGTCCGCGCATGGAGAGTCTGCTAGCATCTACCGGCGTCGATGGCATGGTGAAGGTCTGGGATGTGCGGATGCCCGGGAGTGCTGCTGGTGGTGTCGGTGGAGCGCCCGTCGCCGGCGCAAAAGGCGGAGTCACAGGAAAGGCGGGCGAGTGCAAGTTGGGCGACGAGGGTCTCTTTCTGACCTGGCACCCCAACGGTACGGAGTTGCTTGTGGGGCGGCGAGACGATGTTGTCTACTCGGTCGATATCCGACGCTCGAATCGACCTCTCCTAGACGTCACGAACACTGCAAACGCGGCAAGCACGAACCTGGTCTCGCTGAAGTATGACTTGATTCACACTGATCGGACGCCCGTCAAACAATATGGCAATTTCAACATGATGAGCTTCTCCAATTCCGGCCGGCAGCTCTTTGCAACAACTCACGATGGACCGGTGGTGATCTTCGACTACCCCTCAATGCAGCCAATTCATGCCATTAAAGCGCACGCTCGGGATACATATGCAGTGCAACACTCGCCGACCGGCAACTATGTTGCAGTCGGAGCGAACGACAGCATGATCACGCTCTGGGACACCGATTCATGGCTCTGCGAGCACACTCTCACTCATCACACATCTGCCGTGCGAGACGTGAGCTTCAGCTTCGATGGCGCCTACCTTGTTGCCACAACGGGCATCGATTCGTCAAAGGACGGCGATAAGGGCCTAGGCATCTACCATGTCGATACCGGTGACTTGGTACATACGGTCGATACGGTCAACACTGTAACCTGGGCGGCGTGGCATCCGCACAGGTATGCCATCGCGTACACGGGTGATCCGGGAGGACTGAAGGTTGTCGGACCAATGTCAACTGTGTGAGCGGCGAAAGAGGATGGCCTTGCAGTCATTCATTGTCCTCTATGGTGCTGTGTTCTGAGTCGGCGCAATAAGCTGGCCTGTCGTCATGTTCGGCGGCCTCCAAGGGCGGCTTGCCGTTCTGCCATGGTCCAGCATCCTCGAGGATGACGCTTTCCGTGGCAGTGTGCTGCTGCCTGTTGTCGCGACGCATGGCCGATGCACAGACGTGTGGCGGAGCCACAGCCATCTCTGTGAGGTGTTCGGTGCTCCATAACGACCCCAAACGAGATCGCGAGCTGCCGTAGCCAGTGATGACACATGATAGAGATCCTGCGGCTGCGTCAGATCTATGGTGAGTCGTTACAGCTTAGCTAAAAGATTGACCAGCCGAAACTCCTCAATGTTGGTGTGTATCAATGCACGAAGCATTTGTGCTCCCCCACGAGAAGGTTATATGCAGCTCAGACGGTGAAGTTTCTTTTCGCCCCAAGGCGATTTGTAACACAAATACTATGTACAGGTATGAATGTGTGGATAACATGTTGCGCAAATCTCCATTTGAGATCATGTCCATTACCTAGACGATCCATCCGTGATTAAATAATCGTGATGCACACACCGATTCGATTGTTTGCTCGGAACGTCATGCAAAGCGCAAGGAATACGAGGAGACCTCTCTGGCGGACCTGCATCCGGATACGAATGATAGGAGTTTCACGCGTCTTTTATGAATGCGGCTACAAGGGAAGTTACCGTCATCGACGAAGAACCCTGCGCGTTCGGAACTCCGCCCCCCAAGATCGATTCCTTCGCAGTTGGAACGAAGACATAACGTGTGTGCGGATGTCATCGCTCGGTGGCGGAAGCCATCTTCTCGTGCGACCGCAGATCAGCTTGCCCATAGTCTGTCATGATGGCTGGTCTTCGAAACATCGCATCACAGCAGCATCATAGCTGTTTTACCATGTATATCTTCTTCCATGTAAACGTCGGCGGTGCAGAGGGGTGTGGCGTTTATATTCGGTTGTGAGCCCGATCTCGTTGATGATGCCGGAAGGTCGCCGGAGACGTGCTGGACTTCTTGTGGTACGGTTCAGCTTACTTGGCGGAATTACTGCGGCAGTCTCGATGATCGTAGGAAAAGCCAGCTGCGAACGTTAATCGGAAGATCGATCAAGAGGGACTCACATTGCCGTGTGGATTTCGAGTAGATCCAGAGCAGCGCAATATTTCGATGCCATACCGTCAGTAGAGTCCGATCTATCAACAGGTCGTTGATGTTCATGCGTGGTGTATCGACAGCACGAGTCGTTTCCGATCATCGATCAGTCAATCTCGAATACTTTCGCTTCAAACAGTCAACTCGTTTGATCATTCGAACCCGATAAACTTCTTCCATGGCAATACTATGCGACAAGCTTGATTTCAACTGGAAGCTCTCTACAACAGGCAGGAGACCAGAGAGGACGATCGATGGGAACTGGAGGGGGCGTCCAGGACGACGAGTCTGTCTCAGCTTGAGGGCGAAGAACAGGATTGGGCAGCACGCGCTTCGGACTGGACTCCTTGTCCCGTGGGCTGCCCAGTCGGTGGCGTTCCGACGGGCGAGACGAAACGCGTCGCACGTCCACGCGCGGCCGGCCGCAAGCGTCCCAGTATCTTGCTTGCGAGGGACCACATGACCCGTGAGATCGCGCCGGGCGCACCAACATTATCTTGATGCCAAGTTTATCGTCCGTACGGCACCACGCTTCCGCGCCCGGAAGCTAGGACGGTCATGGCGACGAACGCGACCTCACTTGACCAAGTCATGCACGCAATAGATAGTAAGTGCCTGGAAGCGGCAAAGATGGACTGCAACAGAAGGCCGTAGAATACAATAAGCTGCATACGAAGTATTGAATGACCCCGACTCAGAGGTCTGCTTATCAGTTGTTCATCCAGGCCGAGAGGCGACTGCCGCCGAACGACGCCGCCATTCGCAGACCCGACGAGCCCATAGGGAAATAACTGACGAGGTACCATATCAACGCCACGACTTGCACAACGGACGATATGAGTGTAAGTATTGTGCTTCGGAGCTAAAATCCAGGGTCAGCAAGAGTACAAATCAGAAATGGGGTTCGTGGGGGTGGAGCATGATATTCGGGACAGGAGGGAACCCTTCCTGATAGCATGGTGTAGTGGCGAAACTGTGTGAACCAAACACTTGGACAAAGTTCGAGGCATTTGAATCCAGAGTGAAAGAACAGGGATGGGTCGAAGTCAAATAAATGAGTGACTTCATGAGGTAGACACCCGGGTAAGATCACACCGAACAAGGTGGATGGCGCGAGGCGTTCCGGGTGTTTCCGATAAGCAAGCAGACTTACTGAGATGGCAAAGAACAGAGTCATGATAATACTGCCAAAGTATGTGGCAGTGAACGGTAGCCTTTCTTCGGAGATCAGATGACGCACTATCATGTAGGTCAGTCAGTGTGGTCAAGGCTCATGATGTTGAACGAGGGTGGTTCCGGAAGGAACATCATCGGAAGTACAAGTCTCGTCAGCCACACCCCGGATTTGCAAGGCATGATTGACGGGAATGTGTCCAAAAAGGTGCGACGGGAGGTAATCGAGTGGGAGTGGCGGGGCTCAGAGGGGAGCTTACAGTAGACAAGGGGTCCCATCATGACCGCCCAAGAGCTCAGAAAGAGCGCGGATGCCATCGACCATCTGACCAAATCGTTAGCGCTATTTTCGCAAGTGAAGTGTGTGTGGCCGATATGGAGCGACGAGGATCTTCCTGTCAACGATTGACCTTTGAAGTGAGGTTCGACAGATAGCGCGAGATTATGTGACAAAGGTGAAGTGTGGTATGGATGCAAGGTCCATCGTGAAGTGCAAGCGTAGTGCCGTTGCCGTTGCATATGCAGTGAAAGTGTGCAGCTTCAGGGTACGGATGAGGGTACGGGGGCACGCTTGGAGCAGATCGTCGCAAGCCCTCCACGGAACGGGCGGGCGGCTGCAAGTTTCCTTCCTCGTTGGTGCACAGGCTGGACGCACCCCAGACACACTAAAATTTGTGGTCAGGCGGGCGGTCCCACTGCATAGCCGTCCGGGGATTGGCGTGACTGGCTCCAGCGGCCGTGAACGGACTGTCGACGCCGCGTGGCGGCTTATTGGTCCATAGTAGGAAATCGGCGTCCACCGCTTGGCCAAGTGTGTGAGATGGACGTGATGTGAGGTGGGCAATACGAGAGCTGGCACACCACCTTGGGTAGCTCTCGAATGCAATATCTTGGTGATGGCGGTGTGCGCGAGGTAAATGGGGTCGGGAATGAGTCGGAGAAGAGTCGGCTAGCGCCAAAGGGAATATACTCACAGAATCGCAAACTTGCGTGAATACAAGGCCATGAACGGCAGCAACGTAAAGCAAATGACGAACAACGCCAGTGCTGCGAGGTTCAAGCCGGCAAATACCAGGAGGCGGTCCCATCGACTTACTATGCATTGCATTAGTCTTCGTTTCGGGAGACAGTTTCCGACAGGCAGCGCAAGGGCATAATTGGGAGCGCAGCGGCGAGGCAAACCGCCAGCGTCTCATGCAGTGTGTGCCGTTGCAGAACGCAGGAACCTCTTCCTCGTCACGCTGAGTGTTCATGCACAGCAGTGATGCACGCCATAGTGCTTAGCTCCAGCATGACCGGCTTTGGATCTAGGGACTTGGTTCACCAAGCCCCACACCAGTTGTGTATCCATGATGCGACGATCTTTTTTGGAATGCAAGCTTGTTGAGGCGATTTGGTGGAGGAAGCACTGCGGTCCCACAACCGGATAGAACCCCAAAATATGACCCAACTTACATGCAAACCAGCCCTCCTCTTCTTCTCTTCGCGAACGCGCAGGCAGCGGTGCGCCCGGCCCTTCGCCCTCATGAGTAGGCAGCCTGACGTTGCCTTCGCCGCCAAAAGGGTTCCATTTTGAGATACCGCCCAGGAGCGGCTTGTTGGTGTTGGCAGGTTGTTCGCGGCGCGACCAGCCAAGGCTGTTCATGCTATCTCGAAACGATGAGGACGCCATCCTTGCGCGGGAAGTTGGTCACCGAGCATGCGCTCCGACAATTTGAGGCTGGTCGAGGCTTCCCCGTCCAAGATGTGGGAAGGAAAGTTTCGCAGGCGCACTCGAGGCTGAGGACGGATAAGAGGCAGCGGGCAAGCAAATGGTGTTGCCTATTGGTTGGACGCGTGTCTTCTGCGCCTGGGCGCTAGCCGAAGGGATCCGCGGAGGGTTGGATGGTGCGTTTCGTGATTCGGGCGCAGTGTGTCAGGCAGGAAAGATAACACTGGTACGCAAGCTCGAAACGCGGCGATGATGGTGTGAAGCTCGCACGAATTCCTGGCCCCGAAACGAGAAGGCAGGTCGACACTCACGCTAGCTCATGGACCCTTCAGCTTGGCCGATCACTCTGCACCCTCGCTTGAAGCGGCTCTCGTATCATGCGATGCATACAGTACCGACAGTCACTCCTGGGAATCCGCAGCCGGCTACGCCCACAAGGCGATTTCAAATCATGCGGATGAAAGAGGTCATTCACGGATGCGACGGGGTCCAACAGGTGTAGTCCGCGCGTCGTGAACCATTATCGCGATAGCGTCAGAGTTTTCGTGGGCACAGTTATATTCGGGCGATATACCCGGCCAACGAGACAGTAGCTTCATAACCCGGGATGAGGTCCGCTCCCGTCGCACGAATAGGCACAGTGGCACGGTGTACAGGGACCGAGACCTATAGCACTGCAGCTGTCAATGCACAACATCGCTCGCAGCCGTTCTCTGCATGCACTTGCGGAGGACGAGAGGGTTAGATGATTATGCGCAGGTGATCTACATCCGGTTCCGAGCACCGATAGGAGGGTGTGGAAAGGAGGGTCTCGCGGTCCCCACCTACCCTACATGGTGACTTGTGGCTTGTGATATCTCGGGGTCTCTCAGGGCAGGTGGACTGGCAGCGTGATAGGTCAGGCAATAGCTCGAATTGCGAAAATGGAATAGAGGGTTGGAACAGTCTGTCTATAAGTGTCACCACGATCCCCGGCTCGATCGTCGATCTGATTTTGTGGTTGTGGCAGAACTGTATCCCACGAGTTGTCAAAGAAATGCACGGAAGCGGGAATGAGCAGCATAGAGATCCCCTGCAACGACTTCATGCCTTCACGCAGTGGGAGATGGTGGTCAAATGTAGTTCTCAGCTGCGCCATTCATGTCGCCGTGGACAGGTGTGGCTGTTAAGGGAGCTATCAAAGCTTTGAGTTCACCGTCACTTAGCAGTGCACTCAGGATAGCTTCGAAGTCGTAGAGGTTGTTGCAGAACACCCTCCTGAGAGGGAAGCGTGGGCGAGTGTGGGCACACATTTATGAGCGAGCCTGAGTGTTCACACTATACAGTGCACGAACGGTAGCCTGGTATGTGGAAGTCGATGGTGGCGGCCAAATGAGTCAACGGATCATCACGTTCGCGTTGAAAGTAAAACAAGAGTCCACGCTGAGGTCAATCGATCTGACATGGGTGAGGCTCTTTCTTTGGCCGCCCTTTACGGCGTAGCCTGGTGATTGTGGGTGGTGATGGTGCTGTGGGTGGTCGTCGATCGTGTAGTGGTGGTCTGCCGTGGCGATATATAAATACGCGCGGACGACGCGCCTTGCTCGGGCTGAGGTTCTGGATGAGACTTTGTTTCCACAGCAGACAGCATCATTGTTGAGTCAGACGTCCAGCTTACTCGTGGCAAAGACTTCAGACCATCAATATCAGGCCTTCACTCTCAGAGTTAGCATCTGCACGACCCGTCACAGCATCGTGACTTGTATCAGACTGCACCAAAGCCACCAGAGCCAATCCAGCCAGCCTCGCTTCACGTCAGCCAGCCGCCGTAACCGCTTGAGCGCGAAGGAATCCTTTGCTGTGACGCCGGACACTCGACGTTGCACATTGTCGCATACTGCCTCGCTGCACGCTGACGCACGCATTGTGTCTCGGCTTACGGACTTCGGAAGCAATAAATCCGGTGTGTCCTGCTGTGCATATTGTAAGTCTGGCCGTTGAACAGACGCTTCGCAACGACGTCCAGACTGATCGAGCCAAGAATCCAGCGGACTCCGTCGCCGACCATTCCTCGCTCGTCGCAAGCGGACGACAGCGCTCCCGCTGCCTGCCTCTAGGCTCTCTCGTCTCTCGTCATTCCAAGACCTCCTCCGCCACCATCCGGCTTCGAGAACCGCAGCTGCGGAACGAGAGGCCTCCTCCAAGCGACGGGAAGCAAGGCAGACTAATCCGTCCGCCTGTTCTTCCGCTCGCGAACAACTTTCCTTCATCGCCACTCTCAGCGGGCGCAACTTGTGGTGAGTTTGTCTTTCTTGCTATCATACTCCAGCGGTATCGCGCACCGACGTTGTCGAGCCCTGCATTGCCTCTGGTTGCACCTACGCGAGCCACAAACCGACCGTCGGGAAGGTTCCGAACGTGTCAAAGGGACCCTCACGCCGCTTCCCCGCGATTTCAGCTTTCCTCTCCCGCCTCGCAAACGCCGGGCCTGAGCGGGCGACTGGCGCACGAGGCGACTCATCCACGTTGCTCGAATTCGCCCCACCCACCAACATCATCACCACCCTCACCACCAACCTGCCATCTCAATTGCTTGCGCTGCGCACTGCATCGCGACACGAAGGCCGCCAGTAGCCGCGGCTCGATCCATTGGTGGAACGGGCCACCGCGGATTTCTATTAAGACACTACCTTGGCGGCGGATTCGGTCAAACCAGGGAGCATTGTGCCGCCGCTCACCGCTATCGCGCACTTCAACTCTCAGCCGCGTCCTCGCTCTTGCCATTATATCGCCTTACAAAGGAGTACTGATACTGACGACCTCTTTGATAAAGAAGACGCTTTGCGTCGAGACCTATCCTGGTCGAAGAACCCGAGCTTTCCATCTGGTGGTAAGTCACTGATTCTGGAAGTCCTCGTGCGGTCGATCTCCTCCGTAGGCGCACTTCCTGCTACTTGCGCACTCTGTGGAACCTGGCGGGCTCCGTCGCCATCGTGCCAGTGCCCCGACCTGGATAACTCTCCTGACCTCAAGAACGCTCATGCAACAGCAGGCTGACAACATCTTCTACAGGCTCTCGCTTTGTTTGACAACCCGCCTATATCGCTTCCACTTTGTGACAGCCATCTCGAAAACGACTTTGTAGACACTACTGCCGTGTAACTCACTTCAGCTGGGACCCCACCACACTATCTCGGCTTTACTACTCGAGTTAACTCTGCGTCCGATCACGAGCGTAAAACTGGTGGATTACAGGTACCTGGGACATACATCTTTCAGGTCGACGCAACAGCGCCAATCTGATTCCTTCTGGCGTGAACGCACCAGTGTGATTCGCCAATAAGGACGACTGAAGCTACCCGGTGATCAACGGGAAGCCTGAAGACTCACACCTCTCGTGGAATGCCTGCAAGTCGTAAGTAGACACCATGCACCGACCATGCCACCTGCAACCACGACACTTCACCGGATCCATTATCCCCCTTCCACATGGCGAGTTCTTGATGTCAAGGCGCGTGCTGACAGATGTCCGATAGCCGATCTATTCCTCACAACATTTCCTCCTTACGAGGACCGGGATTCCCCACAAGCACCACACGATTCACCACTAGAACTTAATTTTGATTGTTCGCCTTGTGACGACACCACAATGGCTAGCGCCACTTCACCATACATAAAGGCTGAGCCTTCCGACTTCTTTGACAATGGCCAGTTCACACAATTCAACAACAACGGCCAGCCCATCAACGGACAACAGATGAACAACAACGTCAATCCAGCAAGCTTGTCCAACAACATGTCGCAAAATTATTCGTCCTTCAGCGGCAATGCCGGCATCGCCGACGATGAACTCCTTGACTTGCATTTCGAATCAAACCAAACAAATAATGGCAACTTCGACTTCAACTCCGGCATGCAAAACTTTATGCAGCAACCATCAAGCACAGGGATGTTCTCGCACACACCAGACGGTGCACCAATCCAGTCTCCCTTCACAAATGACTTCAATTATAACCAATTCCGCTCGGTGCAAGGCCAACAATTTGCGGGGGGTCACAGCATGCCTCAGCAGGCCAGCTTTCGTGCGGGAATGCAGGGAGTCAATGGCACGAGATCGCCTGCGACTCCAACCCTCAAAGTCTCGGAGGACTTTTCGCACCCTGGCATGCAGCCGATCGTCCATCGCCAACAGAACTCGATGGGAAACGCTGGCTGGGATAGCACGCCTAGCGGTCACAGCTGGGAGGGATCACATTCGATGTCATCTCCTCCAAATGGTCATCACTCTTACCACCCACAAATCTCGGAGGTCTTGAAGAACAATCACTTCCATAAAGTTGGCACGTCGCTGCCTACCAAGATGGAGCCGGGGTCAGCGCCATCCACTGCACAGGAAGCCAAGCGTCGGAGGCGACGAGAGTCGCACAACATGGTCGAGCGTCGGCGACGTGACAACATCAACGAGCGAATTCACGATCTCGGCACGCTCGTGCCGCAGCACAGACTTGAGGACGAAAAGGTTCGCAAGCATCTGCAGACAAACGCGCCTCTTTCTCCATCCATCACCAATGCTTCAGGCATCTCCCCGCCGAACCCCGCCTCGTCTCTGTTGGCTGGCCCATCAGGTAGACGTGCAACGGGTATCACTCAGGGGTTTCCCATGGACGACAAAGACAAGGGCCCGAACAAGGGTGATATACTCAACGGCTCTGTTGCCTGGACGCGCGACATGATGTGGTACATGCACCGGAAGTTGGCACAAGAAGAACAACTCAAGCAGCTTCTACAATCGCTGGGTAAAGAATGGCCATTCCCTGCCACCGAAGAGGAGAACCGCATGCGCTCCGAGATATGCGAGGTCCTCAACAAGCACGCATCGCAAGGAGGCTTTACCGGATACTCTCGAGCTTCAGGCTCCGGCCTCCGGGTTCCGGGTTTCACGAATGTCGCTGGCGAGCCAGTCAACAGCGCTGAAGCCTTGAACGGACAACTTATTGTGCCACCGATCAGCCCTGGATTTCAACCAGGCGGCAGTGGGGTCAGCAGTGGAATGTCCAACCCGGGCGCCCAGTTCTGGTCCCCGTCCAACGACCTCAAGGAGGAAGACGAATACGACATGGATCTGCAATAGACTGGCTTTTCAGCGACGTGTTCGTCGACTTTGCAATATCCCGACGCTCTGCATGTGCTTGCCTAGCAACCGCATGTCTGGGCCGATGACCGTATTGTTTCGGCCACTCTCGATTCCATTTAGAATCTAGAACGGCGATCTTCGATGATGACCTACCTCTTCACCATTTTCGGAAGTCATTACAAACTTTCGAGCTGCTCACTTCCACATCTCGGTTTGCTCGGCAACCTGATTGGCAACAATACTTGCCAAGAGAAGCTTTCCAATCCATCAGGCTGGAAGCATTCTCCTACCTTTGATCTTCTGCATTTGAATCGGCGCAAAGGTTGGGTCTGCAATCGGAGTCACTGGTGCATTTCATGGCTCTTGTTTCTTTTTCTTATTGTCCTTTGAACCTCTTACTTCAACAACATGTTTTGCTCTGACCGATCTCACGAACTTTTTGGAGGATAATGAACAGTTGGCAGTGTCAAGAGACAGTTACATATGTTTGAGTTTCAGATTTCCATGATCCCCTATGGGTCAGAGTATTGCATCTCCGTTATCAAATGCTTTCTCTTCTTGTCCTTGATCAGGACTCCTGGACCACCTCACCCACGATTTCTCCGACCTTTCCTCATGCTCGATATCGTTGGGTGGTGCACAGGGAACACGCCTTGCGTGATTGGAGTATTCACCTGCCGCTCACAACATTGTCGCGCTACTTGCGAGCACTGACTGTTTTGTAATCAGCCAATTGCGCTCTTCGACGATATGTCCAGCGGTCTGCTGTGCCGCTTCTCGGCTTTCACGATGGTGTCAACCGCTGTCCATTTCCTCCTCACCGCTTGGCCGCGCCTGCCGCACAAATTGCACGGCTCTCAGCCGTGCGGTTCCACGAACTGATCACGAGAACAGCGGGCATGTGTCGTTGAGAATGCGATGCTTCCCTTTCACCCCGCGCGGCACATGCAACGATTTGCATGTGATTGGGGGTTAGTCGCGCCTATCGGTGTGGGTTACATTCGCGGTTCATGAAAGAAGGGTCACGGTGGTAGAATGGCGATACCAACATAATCCCCTGCGGTAGCGCAGGAAAGTGCGAATCCGTGATGTCGCGATTTCGTTGGCAAACACTCTCAATTTGCATCATACTATCAATTCGGTAGCGGCTTCCCAAACGACCTGGCCTGCATGGCGAACATGCGCCGCGGCGTCACAGTGCAGATGCCATCGGCAGGTGAACCATACTCACGGTGCGACCCACGTGGAGCTGGCCCATCCTGAGAAGATCTCGGCCTCCACCTTCGCGTCTGAACGGGGCGCCTCTCGTGCTGCCTCGATTTTCCGTAACATCCTCATCTATGGTGTCTCAAGCTGCCTGAGCTTGCGTACAATGGTTCCAACCTGATCCATCTCTTGACCAACAACTTGTTTGTGGCGGCCAGATACCCGATGCGAACTGACCTGTCATGGATCCTGCCAGCATGCTAGAGGCGCTTTTCGGCGGCACAGTATATTGCTCGCTCAATTAGCCAGCTAAGAATCCCAAAGGAATCCTCGGCACTTCCTCGCTCCACAGTTGCATGGAATTCTGTCCCGGTTCCTCGGATCGTTGGCCAATTGCTGACGCCTTCTGATTGCCTCGTCCTCCTCCACCTCATCCTCGTCTTGGTAGTCGAAAGTCAACTCAGTACCAGCCGGTATATCCGTGTAGGCGAAGAAGGCTAGGTTGTACACCCTATTGTCGTGGCGATTATACGAGACCGTATACTGTCGGCAATTGGGCTCGCAACTGTGGTTGATGAAGCGGGTGGGACCACCCATGTACTGTCCATCCACGACGAAACAGTCTTCGCTTGTGACACCGTCATCGCCGTCGACGAATTTGTCCAGGCTGTAGAGGTAGCTGTTCTTCTCCATACCGCCCGCGCGTTCGCGACGATCTGCTTCCTCGCTGGTGATGACCTCGCCTAGGTATGTGTCGATGAATTCGCCCTGTACGAGCTTCTTCTTGCAGTAAACGCCCCAACCGCGCCCGTCACGGGTTTTGAAGATGGTCAAAGGCACCCTACGGCCTTTTTGGACGAGTCGGCTCTTGCACCGAGGACCGCACCGGCAATTCTGATTGCATTCGTAGATGGGATGCCGTTGCTCGCGATAGTATGCGAGCAATTTCTGTGGTATGCTGGGATCGTCTTTGGGTTTCGAGTATGGAAATCTCTTCGGCATACCCTGCGTGTCGACGAACATTCCGTTCTCGCGACAGCGAATATAGTCCCTGTGGGCTGTCGGGTTCGTTGCGCGAAGCTTCTCTTCGTCTACTGCGGCATATTCGAGGCAATCGCACTTTTGAGTGTATTCGCATCCCACGTTCTGACCCATATTTGGTCTGCAATGCTGACAGCCCTCAAATGCATCCTCGTCGGGCTTGTAGACGCCCTCTCGAAACACATACTTATCGATAAAGGTAAAATGCAGGGGCGGAGAAGTATCGTCTACCTTGTTCTCAAGAAATACATTTTTCACCCGCTGAAGTTTTTGGAGGAAGATATGGCGGAAGAAGACTTGCGTGTCACGTAAGGGCGTCCTTGCAGCATTGGCAAGCATAGAAGATGTCGGGAGAGTAGTGGCATCTATCCTCGCAACCCTGAGGCCATTTGTGGCCGTAATTGGCGTGGCTATTATACGGCCTCCCTTTTTGCGTAAAGTGCCATTGTAGACAGAGACGAGATCATGCCTGTCCGACGCTGTGAAGTCGCTCTCCTCCTTGAAAGTCGCCAAGGACGAAGCTCGCGATGTGGTAGAGATTGGGGTGGAAAGGCCGTCTATAATACGGACGTCGTGCTCGGGCGACTTGCGCTTCCTGTTCAATGGCAACGCATCCAGTTGAATACTGATTGCGGTCTTTGGAGGATGCTTGGCTATCTCTTCGACATATGCTTGCACAAGATGTACACATCGTTCCAGCTCCTCAACTGGATGCCATGAAGCTACCGCGCAGGCATCAGGGAGACCCAATGACCTTCGCCAAAGGATGAGGAAGCGCTCGACCTGATGAATCTCTCAGGGTCAGAACGGTCGAGATCGCCAGCGAACGCGCCTACCTTTCCATTGAGCTGATGGCAGAGAACGCGATCAACGCGTTCCGCAGGCACGCTGTGTGAGGTCCGTGCTTTGTGCTCTCCTGGAATATGCGAGCGCTGCATTTCGCACAGGCACGATTTCTTTTATTTTAAACGACCAGATCGTAGTTTGTTAGTCTTGAATTCAAGTTTTGCGAGGCCAAAATGTCTTATTTGGATGATATTTGGACTTGATGTTGAAATATAGAAAGTAATAAATATTAATTCACATGATAACAGCGATTTAGACTAGTGAATGTAGCGTCATTACCTAAGCTATTTACTTTATACCTGTACAGTAGACTAGAAACCTGACTCGTTGTTGGTTTTATTTACTTACCTAGGTACCTATGAAGAATTGATGAATTAAACAGCTATCAGAACGGTAAGTCCGCCCGTTTTTGACAGCCATTCATCAGATATTTTGTTCGGACGATGTCTATTGCCGGAAATTTTCATTAGCATTGTGACCACTATACATCGCATCTGCGACTCTTATTACATGTATGCATTGATTGTCCCTGTTGCAGCGATTTAAAGCGGAGATGCGCCTTCATCCCTGGAAAGATGTGAGAATTTTCAAAGCAATTGTTGCATCTCAAGCCAGCTTGGGAGAGGTACATATCGTATCATTGTACCACATTGGATGATATCTTCATATAGAAGTCCATTAGAGTACGACGATCGTCTATTTGACATGTTCTCGCCCGTCGTCTTGACTTCACAAGCTAAAGCGGTCGGCTTTCCTTAACCTAGCTCCAAAGTTGTAAAATATTAGGGGTAGCGGAATCATGAGCACGCATACGAAACCAAGCAAGGTGTTACCCCAGCCCAACCCAAGCGACATGTACAAGGGTGGTCCCGCCAACGGTAGCGCAGCACCAACAATACTCCGTAAGATAAAGTTGGCAGCAATGGCCGATGCAGCGTAAGTCGGATAGCTATCAACCAGATAGGTCGTGATGCCCAGGAAAAGGCCCATTATCCCGAACCCATATGGCACAAGCGACATTATGGTCGACCAGACGTTCGCCGTCTTTTCGGCGCTCCAGCCATACCAGAAGAGCGTCACCGGAAGAAAGCAGCCGAAGTAGATGCTGATCGTGAGTCTCATCTCTGGCGTGAAGGCTCCATCATTGGCCCGAGCCTGTGAGACGACCATCTTGTCGGACCACATCGTCACAATGAGCCAGCCGAGGATGTTGCCCAGCCCAAGGGAGATGTAGACCAGCCCAGTCTGGCCTTCTGTGAAGCCATATGTTTGCTGGAACACCGTTGGTATGGTAGTGTAGAGGAGATACACGACACCGAAGACGAAGGCGATGTATAATGAGAGGAAAGTGACGTGAGGTGAGCAAATGAGCATCTTCAAGGGTCGGACTAAGCCGCTGAAGATTGCTACTGTGCCGCTTTGAAGCTCAACACTTACATCGAAGCAACTTTTGAGATCACATCGGCCAAGGGCCTTCTGGAGATGCCGCGTTTTCCTCTCAATGAGCACGTTGTGGCTCGTCTCTTTGGTGAGTAGAGCGATCATCATTGTGACGGGTGTGGCAGCTGCGAACACGATCCAGAAGTCGTACCGCCAGCCTGGCGATTCGGTGATGAAGCCACCTAGAAGCGGTCCAATGGTCGGGCCTAAGTTCGAATCAACTCTCAGCTTCTGCGAGATCGTCGAACATTCGTCTCAGTACGATCAGTGGCCCCAGGTTCCACATGCCTATAGCAAAGCCCCGTTCTTCGGGGCGGAACAGGTCGCCGATGATGCTGCCGCCGAGCGTCTACGCCCCAAAATCAGACAACAGAAGGGGAAACGCTACTCCCACGAGTCAAACACTCACCAAACACGCAACTCCGCCCACGCCGGCGAAGAATCTCGCAAGGATCAGGATCTCGATGCTTCCCGCGCAGGCACACCCGATCTGCCAGATGCAGAACCACGCATTCGCGACCGTCAGCACCCACTTGCGGCCATAGATCTCCGACAGCGGTGCCACGAAGATCGGGCCCACCACATAGCCAAGCAGGTAGATCGTCACTGTCAAAGAGCCGACGATCGGCCGGTCGGCCTCGCCAAACTCCGCGTCAAAGACATTGATGGCCGGCGACAAGATCGACGTCGCAAAGGGAGTAAGTAGCGTGATGATCGAAAGCAGTATGACCCATGTCCATTTTTGTCGTGTCGGGAAGTTGTAAGGATGCTCAATGTCATCGGGTGCGGCCCATCCAACGGTGCCAGTGGTGAAGTCTGTCACAGGCACCGGCTCCTCTTTCAGTGCTGCGATCGGACGAGATCTGATCGATCGATTTGGCCTTTTGCTATACCAGAGATTAGACGTCCTGGTCGAACGTGGTTCTTGCGAGGTGGCAGATGCCGCTTTCTCAAGATCAATGGTCTCCGCGTGTTTCTCTGGAGGGTGTGCGGCCATTTTTGACAGTGGCCAATCAATAGACTAGTCGAGATTCTTGGAAGGAAATCCTCTATTCTTAAATGTTGGATTCGACCTGAATCTGTATCTATTGTTGTAAATTGTCCATCATTCCACGGGTTCTGACTATGGTATCGAAATTCATTCGAGATCAGGCGTCCTGATTCGAATGCATGAGCGTCGTAATCAATGAAGCGGCACAGGCACACCGCATTGCACGCACGTTCCAGGGAATTGATCGACACACAAGCCTCCCTCTTTATCCTCTGATAAGAAAATGAGTCACTGAAGGAGGAGAAAGATGTTGCTCTCGGAACTCTCATTCACAATAAATGATTGTCGTGTTATAACCCTAGGGGACAGAGTAACCCTAAGGGTTACGCTACGTCCGATAGGGTTATCGAAGGACGTTTGAATACACTGGGGAAATGCAGTTTAGTCTATCAACAAATCGTGATGTCATTTCGTTAGAGCAGGATGGTCAATTGTCAACTGTTGCTTCCATGCATGAGAAGAACCAACTTCTGTGCATATCGCCGTTGTAGACCCGCACGCCAAACCTCCAAAACCAAGGAATACCAAGAACGCCCAAAACCACAAAAGCATTCGTGATCTCTCGTCCGCTGCTCGTTGTATATTGTCGCCACCATCGCCATCAATACCTGAAGTACCTATAGCCAACCCTGAACGCTTGAGCGGATGGAGACAGCACCGTGAAAATCGTATATGTGACCAGGATTGTGACGCTGTTGGATTGTCGGGTCCATCAACCGTTCATTTACTTGAACTCAATGATGCCGATGCGGTCCTTCCCGTGTCGGCTCTTGGAGCGCTTGCGGATCCATGCATACTCTGGCTGCTTCTTCTTGTGACCACTTTCGATCAGAAGGGAGCCTGAGCGCAGGCGTGTAGTGTGCTCAAAGAGAATATCCGTCTCAGCCTTGCTCATGTCGCGAAGGATGATGATGTAATCTTTATTGGCCTGCGGGAACGGAACGTTAGTACATTGAAAGCGCAAACGTGTTTGTGCGATTGCCAAATTGCGTTCCTACTCACCGGATCGTACTCCCATGGTAGATCGTAGTATTTGAGTGTCTCGACCGCAAGGTAGTCGCGGTGAACTTTCGGGTAGACAGGTGCCTTGGCAGGGCGCCAGACGTTGAGCGAGTCGGACTTGACCTCAACTTCAGTCTTGAACTTCTTCGCCTTTTCCTTGTCGACCATAATCTCGATGGTCTTCTCGGTGTATCCAAGATCGCGCAGGCGGTGGCGCATTTCTTCTTGAAATTTCTCCTCAGCTTCCTTTTCTTCGCGCTTCTTCTTCTCGTCGCGTTCTCTGATCATGCGCTCGGCCTCCCTCAGTTTCTCTTCCGCTTTCTCCTTCTCCTTTCGCTTTTGCTCCTCGAACTCATGATACATGCGCTCCCGCTCTTCCTTCTCCTCCTTCTCCTTCCGGTCCAAAGCATCCTTGATGCGTTGCTCCTCAGCCTTGGCCTTATCTTTCTTCTCGCGCTCCTTCCGCTGGTACTCTTCAGCCCAGAGCTTCTCGCGCTGTTCGGCAGCCTCGCGCTCCTTCTGCGCCTTGAGCTCGGCGGCCTGCATCCTCATCTTCAACTCATCCTCTTGGCGTAGCTTCTCGCGGCGCGCTTCGTCTTCTTCGTGCTGGTACTTGTAACGCAGCTCATCACGGATGCGCTGCTCGGATCGCTCACGCTCCCTCCTGCGGGAGGCCTCACGGAGTTCTTCCTGGGCCTGTTGGAGCTTCCACTCATTGTAGGCCGCATCCCGATCGAAGCTACTCACGTCAGTCCGGCCACGAGAGCGGGACCGAGCGCGGCGCTCCAACTCAAGTTCAGCAAGGTCATCGATCAGGTCGTCGCCGAGGCGGTGGTGGTG
Organism: Ramichloridium luteum; assembly: GCA_002368545.1. Taxonomy (NCBI): domain Eukaryota; kingdom Fungi; phylum Ascomycota; class Dothideomycetes; order Mycosphaerellales; family Dissoconiaceae; genus Ramichloridium; species Ramichloridium luteum. The sequence goes on from MTSC01000004.1 coordinate 585,672, forward strand.
GCTGTATCTTGACCTTGAAGGTGATGCGCGAGGGGACGCCCGCGTCGGCGGGTATGGAGGGTAGTGATCTTGATCGTTCTCGATTCGGTTGTAGACGTTGATCTGAGGCGCCTGTCCTTGGCCAACGGATCGGCTGCGATACAATCCCGCAGCGCCGCCGACGTTCAAGAAACCACCGTCTGGTGGAGGGCCGTAGGGCGATCGGCCCCGCCCGCGCTGGGTATCCCAGGCATCGTCACCCCAGTAGTTGGTTGCCATGGCTAGATCGCTGTGACAATGGTACTCTTATGTCTGTTCTTTTCGTATAATTCCAAATGATGGCTAGGAAGACCGACGGCGAGAAAATGAAGAGGTTTGTGCCGTCTGCTGCACTTCGATTCGTGGCGCCGACAGCCGAGCCTCTGACTCCCGCTCGATGGGACGCCTAATCACGCGGGACTGTCGCAAATGGTCCTTCTTGCACAGTGATGCTTTACGTCAAGATGGAAAAGATATGTACGGGAAGAAGATAGGAGCGAATGCGCGACAAGATGAAAATTATTGTGCCGCCCCCAACCTCTTCGTTTGGTGGCGTGAGTGTCGTTCTCAGCTGCTGTGGGGCTGAAAGCAAACCCAACGCTCAGTACAATATGCGTGCTCGGAGCAGGAAATGGAAGCTAATCGGATGTCGTGCATGGCTCACCGGCCGGACGAGTCGCATTTCGCCATCTCGTGACTGTTCAGATTCATGTCATCGTGTACCTGTGCCACTATCACGTTCTCCCAGCACAGCTGAGGAGGCCACCACGATGTCGCCTGCAAATACTGTCTCCTGCTTGGTGCGCGCGATACCGAGGAATTTCCATGTGTCGCTGACCACCAAGCGCCCGACACAGTTCGCTGCTGTGCCACTCTCAAGATAGTTGGCGGCTAGGGTAGGCTCAGCCGCACATAGGAGGGCAATTCGCATAGCAATCGCACGTCGATGGAGGGGCGGTCACGACAATCCCAGCTATCGCCTGTGCGGGGCTGAGAAGGAGCGCTAGCACGGGAATCTGTGGCCCGCTATTGGCTGTGAGGGACAGTGGCCGCCGGCCAGATTCGGCCACCTGATCTCCAAATGCTTTTTGTCAGCGACAAATGTTTTCTGTCACGTGATTATCTTATCACGTGCAGTTCAATCACGTGATTTAATCGAAGTCTCAGCGGTATCGCCCTCCGTAAATATCCGTACCATTCCTGCCTGCGTAGCGTGAGAGAGATCAACGGTGCCAGCTCAACCAGCAGGACGCAGAAGCACACTTTCAGAAAACCCGTCAATATAGTCACAGATTCCTTTCGTTCGTCTGGAGGTTTCGACAAGTTATTTGCTACATGCGTGCCGCTTCAGACCGCATATCCTCGGCACCGTCGATGCCTGACGTCGGGAATGGGTTAACTGAATCTTGCAGTGCATTGGATGGGTATTACATTGCCCAACTGTAAGCAAGCATCGTTGAGATGGAAGAATCTGGACTACAGGTACTCAGGAACTTGCTGAGACTAAAGGGTTGTCTTTACGTCACAGTACGAGAGTGAACCAGGATGAACTGTACCGAATGACCATTTCCGGTCCTTGCGGTTAAGGTTCGGCCAGGTAAGATTACTTCCAAAGTCAATCATGAGTGGTAACTCGGAAGTTACACCGACCTAGAACGTGGATGCCCTGTCATCCGAGACGGATTCCTCACGTGGTCGTATGCTTTTGACAGCTCCGCGACAGAATTGCACTTACTGTACCAGGCAGGATATGTCCTGTCATGTATGCCCACCCCAGGCCCGCACTTGCATGAACCGCCCAAAGCTCCCGTCGCCAGCTTTTCAGGTACCGCAGTAGCTCAGCACGCTCAAAACGTTCGTGGACGTCCCATAACTATATGGAGCGGCTGAGACCGGCGACGGGCTGTGCCTGACGTGCAATGATCGCCCGGCTCCATTGGGCCGGTCCGTCCACTCTGACTCGGAGGGCGGACCTGCCAAGCGCCCCGATCGCTTTCTCATCGTGAGACCGCACTGCATCCACCGAGGCACAATGCAGTGGTGTCTGCTTGGAAGATGCTTAGTAGGCCATACCAGCTGGTGTGATCACTCCTGGTGGCTGTCTGCACCCCAGGTGGGCGCTGCGCGGGCATCTTGGCAGCTCCATGCCCCATCAATTTCCCCGCTGGCCAAGAGCCGCGAACAGGCACAAGAAGCGAGCCGTTGTGCGCCACCGCCACGTCCGTTTGCGATGGAAATTAATTATGCTTGGGTCCGATGGCACGTTTTTGTCACAAACGGTGGTATGCTTCAGGATTGAGGAAGTTTGGATTGTTCCGCTTGCGAAGGCTGTCCAGGAGAACAGTAACGGCTGCTCTGCGTGGAAAGTACCTTATACACCGTCAGTTTGTTGAACTCTGTCTTGTGTACTGTACCTGACCACAGGGGATTTGCCATGTGCTCGCAACGTGTACCAAGTGCAGACAGACCTGATCTGTAGTGGCACTCCAAAACTCAATTAGACGTAGTATTCGATGCACAATTGATAGTTTCAATCGTCAATAACTATCAAACACGAGTAGAAACGTTTCTTGCCACTTCGAACTTCAATTTGATAGAATGGCTCATTTCACAGTCAACACAGGGAGAAGGAAATGGCAAGATTGTGATTGCTATGCGAGACGCATGCATGATTCTCATTTTGGGGTTGATTCATTCTCCGCGTTAATGTACATTCAATTCATCGTGCACACCATCGTCACATTTTCATTCATCCACCGCACCGTCAATTTCTCCCAACATCACCTTGATGGTGTGCTAGTCTAGGAGTAGGCAGCGATACCACGGGCGAACTCGGCATCGATCTGGTTAGCAACGTCCTGGCCAATGCCGGCGAACGAGGGGTCGAGGATGGCGATGAGGGCCTTGCCGAAAGCAGTGGACTTGGTGCGGGAGTTCTGGAGGTTGAACTTGGCAAGGAAGGTGAAGTCACCGCCGTCGCCGAAGACGTTCTGGAAGGCCGACTTCTTGGAGATCAGGACATCGATGAGCTTGGTAACTTGGGGCTTCAGCTCGTTGAGAACCTTGAGGCCGACGGTGGTCGAGTCCTGGATGTTGAAGACGGTTTGCTGCTGGCAGACCTTGGTGGCGTTGTCGATGGCCTTGGCGGCATCATCGGACTTGCCCTGGATGCCGAGAGCCTGGATCAGCTGGCCGGCCTTGAAGGTGGAGATGGCATTGGTGAGGGCGGTGGTCTTGTCCTGGATGGTCTGGATGGCAGCAACGACAGCGTTGGCATCACGGGTCTCAAGGGCCACGGGAGAGGCGATGGTGAGGGTGGCCATGGCCGCGTAGAGGATGGTGGAGAAACGCATCTTGATTGATTTGTTTTGAGAAGGATGAGCGAGCTCAAGTTGATCTGTTGTGGTGATTGGGATTGAAGATCGTTGAAGTTGATGGAGTGCTGATCAAAACTGAAACCTGGGACTTTGATGTTGTATTTATGTCTTTTGGTTCCTGGCCGTTGAAGGTACCATCAAAGCTAGCTTAAGCCTTTCTGCAAATGAATGTTCCTGGTGGCGGATATTACCCCTCGATGCCAATCCGTGCCATCGTCGCAGGTCTCTCTTCTTTGGGCGGAAACGCATCGTTGGAGAAGCCTTTTTGGTGCCATCGTGAGGGGAAAGAAGTGCCAAGACGACACCATGGTCTCCTATAGCGTCACGAGTGTGGCACGGATGACAGTTTGACGGCGAGAGCTCGACGAAAGAATTCTCCCCGACCCGTGTCGAATTTGGGCGTGCTTGGCAGGCCCAGTCTGGAAAAGCCGACGAGTCCGTGAGGGGAGCTAGGGTGGCGTTCTCTCCCCACAAAAGGCTAAAGCATACGGGCCAACCACGAGTTGGCTGAGCGCTAGGTGCTCGCATAACTACGGTTGTGCCTGGTGGAATGCAACCTAGCTGATGCACCAAATAGCGCTGGCGCCCAGAATCCGGCTCTGCATCAAGCGCAAACACGCTGGAACACTTGAGCACCGTCCAAATACCTTGGTCATTAGGGCTACAGTACTCAGCTCGTTTTGAAGAATACTGCCTCGGATTATTGCCTCGGTAGCAGATGGAGTCTTTGATGGTCCGCCTGATCTAACATTGCATGACAGCTTGGAAGCTTGATCGACAGGCCGATGCCTAAATCCAGACATGGCTTCTAGACGATCTCGAACTCGTAGAACACATATGGCTCGTAACCGGCGTCTCCCAAACCAGCAATATCCTGCTGGAAGCTGCTGTCGTCCGCTTTCGGCCTTCCCTTCTTGTCGCGACTGACGGCATTTCCGCCAAGACTGGCGAATCGCGAATCCAGCGAAGTCTTCGCCTTCTTCGCTCGCTTCGTGTCCGTCTGCAAGCCACGGTCAGTTTCAGCGTGAACATAAGACTGGTGGACACTGTAGGCGCAGCGGAGAAAAGCTTTGCAAGCGTGACGGCGATCCCCCGGAAGAATGAATCTGCACTCACCTTGACAAGTCCACACACAAATGCTAGTGGAAGACCGTACCTGAGCACGGTCTCCACAAAGACTCGTAGCGTCAGCACGTGGATCCAGGCCATCACCGCATCACCATAGCCAGCTCGGCCCAGCCGGAGGGCCTCGCCCCAGACATTCCGCTCATCCTTCTGGAGCTTTTGGAGCTCCTGTTCCTCGGCCGCACGGCCGCCATCTGTGAACTTCATGTCTCTTGGCGTCCATCGATGCTCTCTGCACTTGTGCAAGAACTCCGCGCTGTGCTTCTTGAAGACCGTCACCGCAAAGAGCTGAAACTCATCGTCCTTGGCAAGGAGTTGCGCCGACCGAGGCACCACCATCTGCGTCAGTGTCTCGTATGACCTGAGAAAGTCTTTGACTCCAACATTAGGAACAGCGACGAGATGCTGCTGCAAGTATTCGGAGTCATCCTCTCTTAGTAAGGTCTCCGGATTAAGAACTGCGGTGAGGGATTTCTGGGAGAGGTTTCCCGTCTGGCTTCTTTGTAGCGTGGCCAGAGATGTCTTTGTGTTATTGTACTGTGTGTACTTTGCCTTTACGTCGTTGTCCACGGCCGAGATCTCTTTTTGTAGGGTGTCTATAAGCTCAGCAATCGGTTTGTCCGCGCGATATTTGACCTTATTCCACTGAAAGGACTGCAGGTAATTCTCGACAGGCCCTGTACCAGGACACGCAGAGTCAGCATCATTTCTTAGACTGTAAAAGTGGTGTTGCACCCTCGCACATACTATTCTCGACCACCTTCTGTTGTTGTAGCTTCTCTTCATCGCCTTCCAGAAGCGATCTCAATGAATCCGCAATCTTATCTGCCACGCTCTTACAGCCCGCCTCGAGCTTCGCTAAGTCGTCTGCCTGCTGCACAAGCGCATCGAGTGTGCCGACCTTAAATTCGGGGATCGCGAAGGGATATGTCGTCCCATTGTCGGTGGATACCGCCGACCGGAGTGTGGTGAGGGCCTCGTCGCGGTCGCCGGACGGCGCTATGGACGTTGGCAATGAGACGAGGAAGAAGGTCTGCGCTGGCATCGCGAGCTAGAGCTATATGCTTGAGTAAACAGGGCGGGTGTCCGGAAGGCGCTGATCGAAGCGTGCTGCTGTGGTTTTTGCTGGCCAAGCTGGATCTTGGTGCTATCCGATCTTGCTGCGCCTGTGCAGCGGGATGACGCCGAAGCTTTCATGTGGGGCGGTGCATTGGACTGCAACCTCCGACTTCAACGTCGGTACATAGCTCTTCTAGCTTGTTACCTGCAGGACACCTCGTCGCTGCACGCCATACCGCGAATCTATCTTCTCGTCCTGGCGTGGGCGCATTGCAGTATTTATTTGCTGTTTTTGTCTCCGTCTGTGCAATACCACGTGCGGCAAGCCAAGGTCTGGTGCGACCGCGAAACACAAGGAAAATTTTTTGGAACTGTGCAGCTATCTTCGGAGGCCATTCGCAGCTATGTCAGCATCCCGTTCCCTGTCACGCATGGTGCGTCCTTTCGGCCAAACTCGAAATGTCTGCAGAGCGGCTCAGACTGTTGTCGTGAGGCCTCAAACAGGTTCGGGCCTTTGCCAGGCTCGCGCGTACCAGCAACCGGCTCGGCCTGGAAACCTTAGCATTCGCTCCAAAGTTCAGGTTCGTGAGCAGAGGCGATTCCAAGGATCGTCAGCGCTGCCCGCACCCGAGTTCTTTACCGAAGAGAATCCCGGCCGCACTGCGCTGTACGACTTGCATCTTCAGCACGGCGCGAAGATGGTCCCGTTCGGAGGCTATAGTATGCCTGTGCAATACTCCGATTTGTCAGTCGGGGAGAGCCACGCATGGACTCGTGAGAAGGCTTCCCTATTTGACGTGGGACACATGGTGCAATACCATGTTGAAGGTCCGGGAGCCGAGGCTTTCCTGGAATCGCTCACTCCTGCAGGCCTCAAAGATCTCAAGCCGGGCCAATCGACGTTGTCTACACTCCTCATTCCGAAGACCGGCGGTATCAGCGACGACTGCATCATAACTCGCTTAGATGCAGGCCCCAAGCACCTGTTCTATGTTGTGCTCAACGCAGGTTGCCGCAATAAGGATTACAAATTCCTCAGTGCTGCGATCGAGAACTGGGATAAGACCGTGAATCCTCAGGTCCAGCTTCGTCATCTGGAACATGATGGCAAGCCGTACGGTCTTATCGCACTTCAAGGTCCATTGTCCGCAGATATTCTCCAGTCCGTCTTGGCAGAGACCTGCAAGGTCGACCTCAACAATTGGTGGTTCGGAAACGCCAAGACCATCACGCTGGCATTGCCCTCAGGTGAAAGCCTACCAGTTGTTGCCAGCAGAGGTGGCTACACTGGTGAGGACGGATTCGAGCTTTCTATTCATCCAGCACAGACTGTGCAGGTCACGAAGCTCCTGCTGGACACTGCGGGCACTGAGAAGCTCCGTTTTGCGGGTCTCGGTGCACGAGATAGCCTGCGGCTCGAGGCCGGCATGTGTTTGTACGGCCATGATCTCGACGATACGACGACACCGGTCGAGGCTGCGCTTAGCTGGATCATCCCCAAGTCGCGTCGCTCCGGACCGGCGGCAAGCTTCAACGGCGCTGAAACCATCGTTCCGCAGCTGACACCCACCTCAAAAGGTGGCTCTGGCGTATCCCGCCGCCGTGTTGGTCTTATTGTTGAAGGGTCTCCGGCGCGTGAAGGCGCAGAGATTGTTGATGCAGACGGCAATGTGATCGGCCGGGTGACTTCAGGTTGTCCCAGCCCCACCCTGAAGCAGAATATTGCCATGGGATACATCAAAGACGGCCTGCATAAGGCCGGAACAGAGGTCCAAGTAGTTGTGCGAGGAAAGAAGCGGAAAGCCGTTGTTTCAAAGATGCCCTTTGTACCGAACAAGTATTGGAAAGAACGCTAAGCCCCGGAGGCAAGGACTCTGTTGAACTCACAGGCAATCTTGGAGGACCCGAGTCTAGGTTGTTTCCCAGTATCTCAGGAGACGGAGAAGAGCACCACGAGTCGTACGTAATCATGTATATCAACTATATGTCCCAATTGATCTTGTCACTGGCGCTCAGTCGCCATAAGGCTTCATCCACAATTACAAGGTATTTCCATAGATATCCCCATCATCGAAGTCCAAGATCTCGACCACGTTTCATCCTCCTCTCAGCACTTTGATACACCCGACCACAAGATAAATTTCAAAAGACGCGGCAAGCCTCAAGGGCGTCGTATATGTCGTCTTATATGCGTAAATCTCCTGGGGATGGAAAATTGTCGACACGATAGTCAGAACCGTCCATACCTATACAGACGACAGATTCTGGAAGCGAACGATCCGAAGAAATGGAGGGAAGCGAGCAAATAAAGCCCTCTGCCTTGGCCTTCGCGAAAGCCGTGTTATCGAGCCTCTTTTTTGAACTCAAGTCGGTAGACGAAGTGCTCGGCGGTGGTGGCAGAGTCGGATCGTACGCCAAATCATGTTTGAGGGAGTCCAGTAGTTCTTCGTCGGTGATGAGCCCGCTGGGTACTCGTCGCGTCGGAGTTAGCGAATGTGGTTCTCGTGCCTTCTTGGCTTCTGCCCAGGCTCGGGTAAGGCCATTCGAAACAATGTTGTGGTGGGATTTGGAAATCCTCGCCCGGCGATTCGATTTGTGACTTGATTCCGGCTTTTGTTGGATGCGTGGCTGGTACGTTGTGTAGCATAGCGACGACGCATTGTTCGAGTATTGAAGCGACACGAATGTCATCTCGTCGACAATGGCTTGCGGTCCGACGAAGTAGTCGTTGAAGAACTCCATGGCTTGGTTTTGGTGATCTCAGCTGGCTGGAATGCTGTTCATGGTTGTGTAATGAAGACAGAATCTGAGTAATCGTACCTACATTGAAAGAGCTCACTGAGTTACATGTGATAGAACACCCATTGTGGCGCAGGATGTGCTGGCTTGCCAGCTGGATGTGCGCGGTGGGTTACACGTCACGCTATCACATAGCCATCGGATGCGAAGATTGTGATTGTGTCAGGAATTCGCTATTGATGAACCGTGGAGTATGATATATTCGAAATGTGTGAGTGTTGAATGCCAATGCTATTTCCCATGGTTTGAAGTACATGGTGGACGGGAGTGTCAATGTCTCAAGTGTCTCAAAGGCGAACGACACCAATGTCCAGCATGACAAAGGGTGCCCAGAGTGTTGCCTACTGGTTTGCGTAGAAGGCACTTTGGCGAACGAACCAAGTGTCGCATCCAACCAAGCTCTCCAACCGAGTCATCTTCTTATTCTACCCTGCACTTTCGCTCTCACGTTTGCCCCCCGACGGATGAGCAGGAAGACCACGTCGTCATTCCGATTTTCCACCGCAACGTGCAATGCTGTACGTCCCAGAGAGTCAGTCGCCTCGATGTTTGCATTGCTGCTCAGAAGAACGTCGATGATGTCTCTGTGCCCTTCTCGAGCAGCATAATGCAGCGCGGTGGCGCCTTCTGTGTCGACCGTATCGACCGGCGTAGCCACGTCGAGTAGGTATTGCACAACACGCGTCGACCCTTGCTCGGTAGCAATGTGAAGGCACGTTTGTCCGCGAGACATCGGTGGCTTTACCGTCGTCGAAGATCCAGACGCCCGCTTCGAGATCGATGCTATGCTCGTATAGGCACGGCGACGCGTTCTTGGTATTGGAGGGCGCATGCTTGAGCATCTAGCTGGCTCCGATCTCCCTCGCTATCGTCCAGTGAGTCATTCTGAACTTCAGAAATTGTGACATCATGGTTAAGAGTTACGAGTGACTCACCGGCGATGTGGTGCCAACAGCAGATAGTGATCCAAATTCAAACGGTGGTTCAGAAGGCAAAAATGGTGGAGCTGATGGTACTGCGTTGATGGTATTTTCACATTGAAGCGGCGTCTGAGCTACAGCGGCGATATGGTCCATATCTAAGAGACCGGCATCCGAATCATCTAGAGACAAATCCTGAGTGTTCACTGATTCGATCGGGGTCTCTGATGGAGGAGCCCACACTTGGACTTGGTCGGCAACGAAAGACGGAGAAATATCGTTCCAATTGGTGTGTTCCTCGAAGCTCGAAAGGCTGTGGTCTTGTAGTTCGAAAGCCGGATCTTGCCAAACTTGCTCAACTTCCTCACTCTGCAAATGGGTAGAAGAATTGGTAGAAGAGCAGGTTTCGGGCGCAACTGTTTGGGGATCGCCCACGGCCTGCTTTGAGACTTGAACGGTCTGATTGCGAAGCTCTAGTTGTCTCCGCCTGCCTTTCACCGGCGTCAATTGAAGTGATCTGCGTCATTATTTTGCGGCAAATTGCTACGTACGGTTTCTCTGCGCTATTCTGTTCTGCTCCCGGCGGCGTGCAATGGGATCAATTTCGTTGCTCATCATGGCGTTCGTCGGCATCGAATACACTGTCCTCACTGTGATTATCGAATGTGTAGAAAGTTATGTCATGGTTTTGGGCAGTGTGTGGACTATCATGAAATGCTCTTATGCAAATCTGAAGCGCTGATAACACTTCAGGTGGCGTGAACCGAAGCAGCGGTAAACACGACCGCTATACCAATGCACCAGCGTTGGCATTGAAGTGACGGCGTGCCCCACTGGACATCGCCGAGCAAGCGATTGGTATGAAAGAACTCCTTCAGATGAGCTGGGCGGTGAGAGGGACGAGCCAGGCTGACGGTGCGACCTCGAATTTGGAGGGATCGGGTCTTTGATTACATCTGCGTCCTGATGGGTGTGAAGTGTACATTACTTAAACAGCATGTTGTGCAACGGACGAGAGGAAAGTGATATCAGGTCTTTAGCGGTATTTAATGTACGAGGCGAACTATTGATCTAAGGATATAAAGACTAGTGCTTATGTCTTCGTCTCAACACCCCGATGCAGTCCGCCGGCGGAATCATCCGTCATTCGCCCTCAGGCATTGGCTGCAAAACACGCGAGCGCACATCGGTCACCGACAAAACAATTTCGATGGGTCACATCTACACAATACGGCTGCCGCCAACTCTTAGTGCTGCAGATGCGCACATCCAACAGCATCACCTTTGAGGTCTACCTCAGCCCTCTGGAGGTGCTCGAAACGCTGAATAAGCTCGTACGGCTACGGAAATAGCATCCTGCATGTATAACCTAGCTTGAAGCTTGTACAATACGGCTGGAAGCTTGTCTATGATCTTTTAAACACACAAAATATTTTCACCTTCCGTCGAACCAATACAACGCTAGCATGGACCCCAGCATGATCGGAAATGCGCCCACGCGAAGACCGCAGGCAGCAGAACCATGCATGTCGGTGAACCCCGCCAGATCAGCGGCATATCCGTAAACCACTGCCGCGAGAACCTGGGGAGCTGAGATGGCCGAGTTATGAATAGCCGTCACCATGCCACAATTTTCACCGCCAGACCGTGTGTCTCCCGAAATGTGCTCTCCGATGAGCGTGTACGGTGCCCACTGTGATATCGCCCAAGGGATCCCGACAAGGGCAAACACCATTGTCATCACTTCCGGCGACTCGATGACGAGAGTTGAGAGTAGACAAGTTGCGAACACAGCTTGCGACCAAGCCCACCATCGTCCAATGATCCTAGGCCGAATGTGTGGTGAGGGGTGACCCATCATTGATGGCGGTGGTGGGCCCTGCAATATGTGAATAGTCGTCGTCGTGATCAAGGAAACCACGGAGACGAGGAGCAGAGCTAATGGACCAAGGTGCGTGTGCCGACGCGCTGGTCATGTGAGTCAGCCAGGAAGCCTCGATGACAACGCTAGCTTGCGAGACAGACCTGCGTATTCTAGGTAACTATTCTGACAGCGTTAGCGGATGGAGCAATTCATGTGGTTATCTTCCAATCTCACCCCGAGCTATAGTAGAGGAATGGAAACCAACCCATCCACGAGAACATTTGGACCAGGCATATTCGGCGAACTTCTGGTGCAAAGCTAGAGTGTCTCGAGAATGACCGAAGGAATTCTCGGTAGCCGAACCCTTGCTTTTCGCCATTGATAACGATGGACGATAGCGCGAGATCACAAGGACCTTCTTGTAGGCAAACACAAGTCGTGGCCGTAGTAGCGGCCACTGTTACGCTCGTCAAAACTGCCGAGATCTGTAAATCAGTCCATGAAACGGTACCCAGCATCGTGGGTAATGGCAGATTCTGGAGAGCCAGGCCCACGATACCCGCGCAATTCGTCATGTAGGTAGCGAAAAGCGCCGCTTGACTTTGCTCCGACGGAGGTGTCTGGTCAATGAGGAGCGCACGCGTCGCCATTTGTAATGGCTGTATCGCGATAGCGAGCGCTATCAGAGCGGCAGACGCGACCATCTGCACAGTGGCTGTCTCACGTCCTAGGATTGAAGAAAGGGCAATAGCGTTGCTAATCGACTCTGCATGAGCAAAGCTTGTCAAAGCAGTGATGCAAAAGATTGCCCCAGAAACCAAGTAAGGTCGTCTTCGGCCGAACCTGGAGGAGCGCCGATCGCTCCAGAATGCTGCTATCGGCTGGACAATCGCTCCGCATGCTGGAAATGCGGCAAGTAACAAGGCACGCTCGCTGGCGGAGAAGCCGAGATCCTCAAGGCGAGCCTGTAAACATATTTGAGGTGATGTTCAACATCTGAGAGACCTGGGACCTACATTTGCGTTGGCGATCACACTTGTCCATACAAGCTGCAATCTGCTCAACCGAGTGAGAAGGTGGATTAAAGCATTGAGAGTGCACTGACCCGCCGAGTCCGCACGTCAAAATGACATATCGTCGTATGCTCGATCTGTGCGCACGAATTGTTCGTTGACGGCCTGAGCTCGACATGACTCCTCAATGCCACGATGGTCTGGAACAATTTGGTTAATAAAGGAGATGAGACGCGACTTAGCAAAGCATAGGGCAATGCTCTTTCTGTATGCTTTCGGAAAGCCGCTTGATAGTACACGAGCAAAGTTCTGTCACTATAACCTCACAATGTCAGCATGTCATGGTGACCGAGTTCATACCCGAAGTCACCATGACATGACGATGTTGATACGATACCGAGAAATGACACCTGACATGACATGAGACATGCTCCGAGAATGCGCTGACCTGGTAGGTGAAAGATCTAGAGCGGCATATAATGAGCGATGTGCGCCTCTGCTCATATACTTCTCAATCATCGTACACGAGCGTCAAACATCGGACCACAACACCACATTTCAACCCAATCTCACTCACCTCACTCACCGCTACATTCAAAATGCATTTCACCAAGACTCAAGTCATCGTCCTGGCATACGTCGCTCTTGCCGCAGCTGCGCCGATGGAGGTCTGTAGCCAACTCGGGTTCGTCTTTGGTGTCCATACCAACGACTCTGACGTCGATTCAGACTAGGTCGGAGCCCCTTCTTGAGTGCCTCGCCAAGCGCAGCGCAAATTGCTTCGCCAAGCGTGGCGAGGAGGAAGCTGCCGTTCAATATTGGGACGCTGTCAGCAAGCGTGGCGAGGAGGAAGCTGCCGTTCAGTATTGGGACGCTGTCAGCAAGCGCGGCGAGGAGGAAGCTGCCGTTCAATATTGGGACGCTGCCAGCAAGCGCGGCGAGGAGGAAGCTGCCGTTCAGTACTGGGACGCTGTCAGCAAGCGTGGCGAGGAGGGTGCTGCTGTTCAGTACTGGGACGCTGTCAGCAAGCGTGGCGAGGAGGGTGCTGCTGTTCAGTACTGGGACGCTGTCAGCAAATAGATGCTGAGGTTGCACCCAACACACACAGCAAATCATCAATAAGGCCTCGTTCTCGTCGTAACTAGGTCAAGTAGTGCAATAATGATAACTTCCACGGGGTCTTAGCTTGGCTCACTGTCTATCTCTTGAGCATTGGCGGTAGGAATGTCAAACACGACCTCTCTGAAATCGATCATTGGCCCGCGATGAAGTCAAATTTCAATAGTGGCTCATCTTAGAGACGAGTATGTGCTTTGCATGATCTCTCCAACCGGCTGCCGAATATCACGAGTGCTCGGTTGCGATTGCTGCTCCAACATGCGCTGCGCTTTCCACACCTTTGTTAAGAAAGTATTCAGTGACGAGTCCGCTCATGATCGGCGCTATAGAAAGAAACGCGACGAAGGTGAATTCAGTCTTATAAGAAGTACCGAATACATGGAAAATATGGATACAACGATGGCAAAAAACGTCAAAAATAATCAGACGCTTCTTTGACATGTCCTACTCTCACAATAGGATGGGTCAGCGCCGCTGCATGGTCTAACGCCCATTGCAATATCTGCTCTTCATCGCGACATTGATGCTACAAGTTCGAATATTAGTGTTCGATATGGTAAATTATTCAGATAATCTTACCATTGTGTTGAAGTTGGGAGCAGCCAATGGCACCCCTTCGACCCAATGAAACGGTATCATCCCAAGGTCTCCTTGACACATAAGTACCTGACGGAGGACATCAATGCAGTGATCTGTCATATTGTCAGTGAAATTGTTGCGAAGACGCGAACTGGTCTTACCTGTGTGTTCTCGCATGTGATCGTTTTGATGCAAGAAGAACGGATCGATCGGGGCATAATGGTCTAAGAACGTCCATTTGCGTAGCAAATTCTTATCGTCATCAGCAACGGGTCCATTAGAGACACACAAGACGAGCATACCAAGCAATGAAGTTGATGGAAAAGTTCCAGTGTTGCCATATAACCGCCTCCATTGATTGAGTCCAGTTCGACGACTGTGTCCATCGAAAGATCATTCCCAGAGCGTCGGATCTCATCCGCTGACACGTTTAGCACCACAGCGGTCTCACTCATCCAGGCTGCAGCAAGGTTCAGTAGAAACTCTAAAGGAGCACCATGTACATACATACTGCTCGTTGTGAATCGGTCCCACGCAGCGTCAACCTCGCGGCCTGGGGTACCACGATATCTGTTGATTCCGAAGAGGTGTGCATCGAACCTCTTCGGTGATCGACCGATTGATGAAAGGCTAGGTCCTAGAAAGCATCAGAAGTGCACTGAAAGTGTGTTTCGAGAACATACTCCAGACTAGGCTCGTGTCATCTTGTGCTTTGGAGAGCTGTACTAATATCGCAGACCCGAAACCAAGCACAACACCGAGCAGAACCAATGCAAGTATGCGAATCGGCATCAGAGTGGCTTCTCCAGTATCATTGCTCAATTGACCACTGGACTTCCGAGAGAGCAGTAGGTTCTCGTCAACAATGGGAGGATTATTTACCGCGGTGTATCGGGCCGTCGAAGCGGTTGCCCACCGTGGCCAATGCATGGCTTTCAACAACAAGCGACAAGGACGATCGGAAATGGCCATGTATGCGCATGAAAGACATTTGAAGACTTCACAGTAGTAATATAATAGTGTCAATATGGTAGGCCGCGGGGCAACATCGAAGGCGCTGTGCTGTGCTGTGCTGTGTCATTTTGTCATTGCGATGAAGTCAGCAAACTCATGCTGACGGGCTGCGCAAAGTCAGCAAGAGGAGACTAACTACAGTCACACCGGAACAAGGAAGGTATGATAATCGACCCTATGAATTTGATTATGATGTGAATTACAGCTTGTTTTGATCCACATGCAATTTGTTCTGGGGCAGAATCCGCCGTGACTTCTGAAGCAAGATGGCCGGCACTTATGCTTCGATCAATGCGGCAGACCGACCGAGCTGTAATTTCAGTGACGGGACACTGCGCAATTCTATCGACGACAGCGCGACCGAGAAGGGACCATATTTCACGGACGAACAAGACCAGCGATTTTCGAAGGCGAGAAGTGGAACAGTAGCCCTCGTCGCATTGTTTTTCGTGTCTGCGACGATCGTTCTCATCGCCATTAGGACGGGCCTGGACCAGTCAAGCGACAAGAACTTGTGGCAATATGATTGTGGTTCCACCATAACCGAAGCGATTGAATCGGGTTGCAAATTTGACCTCCTCAGCTACAGCTGGACGCCCCGTCCATGCTTGGATTCACAAACATCGGACGAGTTTCTCGATTGGTTACAGAAGGACAGTAGACTCCTGGGACCTTTCCCTTTCTTTGCAGACCTCAATGGAACTAAGCACATTCGGGACGTGAATGAATTGGCACAATACGCTGGATCTGTCGCATATGCCACTCAGGAGGAACATCTTGGGCATTGTGTGTTCTGGATGAGAAGATTGGAGCGAACAAGGCTAGGTCTTGCACGACAGTTGATGCGCGGCACTGGTATGCAGCATACTATGCATTGCACGATGAGCCTGTTGGATGAATTCGAAGCTCACAATGCGTCGGTGATCCTGAAGCCTCATGCTGTGCTCGATGTTGGCTTTAATCAGTGTTAGAATGAGCAATGAGATCGATGCAGAGTTGCGTCTTCTAGTGAGATTTGAAAATGGAAATGATCTTCCCAAGCATGAACATCTATAATCGTTGACATCCTTCAGACCAACTTCAGCGTGCGAATATAAGCCGTAGAAAGAATGTGCAAGTGAACTAACTTCAATTGATTTTCCATTGATTCACCGCCATTGATTCATCGCCATAGGTTCAGCTTCCTACGACCTGACTGCCCCCGAAGAGCATTGTATACTGCTGCCTAACGAAAAAAATTAGAACAAGTAACTACACGACGAGAACCGTGCAGTGGTCTTGCTCAACCTGCACTTGCTAGGCTCTTGACACATCTCCATAGACCCCAAAAGCACCTGCTGACAATGCTCGGTGTGCTCAAATGAGATTGCGTAGCTGTCGATTGGCAAGTGATTCATAAGCGCCCAATGCACTCTGGCGACGCTCAATGCGCAATGCACGGAATGGAAATCTCGAGGCGTGAAAGTTGTCGCGTAGTCTCCGCTGATGACCTGCTCGATGGGAAGGAGAGATTTCTCATCAAGCGATGGCGCACTATAATAGCGGACCTCGCTGTGATTGCTGTACTCGTCGATGAGGTCTTTGTAGAAGCAGTCGGGTCTCATCCATGCGTAGCTGATGTGGTCGAAAACGCAGCCATTTGCAAGCGCTTCGGGCGCATTGTTGCCGCAGTCTCCAAGATCTCGCTTCGCGTTGTGCTTGAGTACATACCATCCCCCGAATGTGAAGACGATCAAAGTGAGGAAGAATACGGCCAGGATGGTGCGTGATCGATCATTCCGTCTACGGGGGTTATATAACTCTCCGTCCTCCTCAACGCTGTTTCTAAACGGTTCCTTCTCCATTTGAATGTTTGGGAAATTAGATTTGCTCCGGATCGTTGTAATAGGTATTTGTTTGAATGAAGAGCATCGAACGATGTCGCAAAAATGTTACAAGCTTAAGTACAGGCAAATGCGACAAATTGAAGCCTTATGCTGAAGTGGCTGACGGCCGTTGCTGGCGGTCAGCAGCGAAACGACACTTGAGTGTCAGCAATGCCCCATGTGCGTCTTCGCTTGTAGCTTCATGCAGCTTTCTACTGTCACAAATATCCTATCGTGAGGATTGATGACCGAATGAGATTGGAATTGCGACAGATGCACCATAGAACTGCGCTCGGACAGTTCCGTTAGAAAGTCAGCCTTCCTTCGAGTTGATGACAATGACCCCACCACCGTCTTCACTGCGCACTTGTACTACCAGATGATCGATGATGTGCACAACGCCATTAACAGCTAAATGATCAGAGGAGATGACCGATGCTCTGCCATTGATAGCCATGTGAATCGCACCAGCGTATCGATCGATTGAGACACTCAGATTTGTACCTTTGCGCATCGTACGAAGCAGGAATA
The DNA here is from genome assembly GCA_002368545.1 of Ramichloridium luteum. Lineage (NCBI taxonomy): Eukaryota > Fungi > Ascomycota > Dothideomycetes > Mycosphaerellales > Dissoconiaceae > Ramichloridium > Ramichloridium luteum. Next base: position 602,955 of record MTSC01000004.1, read on the forward strand.
CCCTGTGCCCGGCGGGTACCGGAAATCCCATCGACGCCGCGCTCGCGGGGTTGCGCTGCTCTTTCGTCCGCCGGGGCCCGTTGTACAGGATATTTGAGTATAATGTTTGATTTGGGCAGAAATGGCCACGAAGCAGGTCGAGCAGGCCTCCAGTACTCTGCATCGTAAGCAAATCTTCGAATGTGACGATCTTGGCCCCTGCAAATGCGGCATTCGTCGGTGCGAAGAAGGTACAGCCTTGTGTAAGATGTTCAGCGATCTCGTGCTGAAAGCCAGTCAAGCGAATGGCCCGCTGCAGGACATTGAATGAGGCTGGTGGGAGACTTTCGAGGAGTTCAGCGACAGGAATGAGCTCACGCGGGAAGTTGTCGATGATATGGATGATGCCGTTTGAGGCGACGATATCGGGATGAATTACATGTGCCCCGAAGTTGAGAACAAACGTCGGGCCAACGTCGTCCAGGAAAGTCGGACGCACGCGCAGCAGCTGCCGGCCGTTTAAATTGGTAGGTTCGTGTAGTAAAGGCACATTCGGAAAGTAGTAGAGCGTCTTAGATGGAAAGCAATGCGGACTGATGAGGCAAGAAACAATGCGTTTGAGCTCGTCAAGCGGCATCTGATGCATTTCATCTTCGATCTTGCGCATAACTTCGTCCGTCGGCGCCCAGATCGTCCACTCCAACCTGGGATCATTGAAACTTTCGCAAAAACCCGGTAAAGTCTTGAGAAGGGCAGCAAATTGTCGCGTCGTGGAGGACTTATCCAATAATGCAAGAAGAGGCTCAGGCGAGGTCTCCTTTGCAGCATCGTGTGCCATGCCGGCATTCGGTAGACATGCGAAGCACTTGCCTATCCAATGAGTCCAAAATTTTGCAAGTTTGTTCGTGATTTCACGCATTGTGCTCTGCGACAGACGCAAAATGCGCACTCAGCAATGTAATTCGTTGAGGAAGTCGTGGCTGGAGTTGATATTCAGTCAGGGCTGCTGACGCTCCCAACACACATCCTGGTGACCATTAGCCGTCAGCATTGCTTCACCGAAGCTAGCAGCTGCGATATCTCTTCAAACGCGGACGGTTCCGTGGTAGCCAACCGAATATCAAAAAACTAATTTATTGTCTCCCAGCATGGATGAGCGTGGATTCTTATTGCCCTTGGCAAAGAACCACGACCGAGAAGATTCGCACCATCTGCGAGTCGAAAGAACGACCACAAGCGTTGTTTGGCTCTCTATTATTTGGACACTATGGACGACTGCAGTCGTGATCACGACGCTTTCAATCGTCGAATCTTTTCCGTTGACGGGACCTGAAGAACAAATACCTTATTGTAAGTTCCGCATTGTTGGCCCCAAAGCGCAATATCCGTCGTGTTGACGCACAGCTATAGCGCCGGTTCACCAGGCCATCAACCCCAAGTTGACGCGCTGGAACGAGACGTTCTTCTATCCGACTAAATATCCGTCGCGATTCGTTGGCAACACGTCTGCAGCAGATGAAGAATGGCGGCGTTACACAATGAATGGTAGGTGCCATCTCATGCTATCAACCACGAATATCGGATTTATGCTGACGCTACCGGAACCAGAGATGCTAGATGGGCGGCGCGGCACCTTAGCCATCTCGCATGGAGATCTTCAGCGGCTATCGTGGCGATACGACCCGGCCTGGGCAGAGTCCGCAGTGCGATTGCACCACGAAGGGCAGACCAAGTTCATGGCCACGTTGGCGTTGTTCCATCTGATGCATTGTCTGGTAATGTGACAACGGCGATTGTTGCGCAAGGGAGAGAAAGCTAACGGTACATGTATAGGATATATTCCGAGGGTTGATGTATTCAAAAACCAACGGCAACATGCATACGTTGGGACATTTCGGTGAGTTCTGCCCATGATGGTCCAGGAATCTTGTTCGTGGGAAGATCTGATGCTCGGCTTACAGAACACTGTCTGGAAAGCATTCGTGAAGCAGTGATGTGCAACGCTGGCACTGGGCTAGTTGTCTTCCACTGGATGGAGGATCATGATGACCCATACCCTGACTTCAACACGTATCACATGTGTCGCGATCCGCAGGAAATACTTGATTGGGCGTTGGACAATTCAGTAACACTGAGAGGGCCGGTCAAGAAGACGATTGACGTACAAGTGATGACCACACCGCCGTATTGAAAGGATAACTCGTCCTCGTTATCGTACATCCACTCATTCATCCTTCAATTTGTCGAGGAATGCCACCAGCCGCTTCTTGATGATGACGCCGACCAGGCGACTCGTTCCTTCCTCCGTGACCATAAGATACCGCAGGCCAAGCTTACCGAACATCTCCACAGCAAACTCCATAGGCGCGACCGCGGAGATTGTCAGCGGTGTGCGATCGACGAAATGTGACATGTCGAAATCTTCCCCTTGCGCCTCGCCTAGCAGTCGTACAGCAGCATCGTCGCCGTGCAGCCTGCCCACCTCTCGGAGACCGTACTCGAGCTCACTTTGAGTAAGATACCCTTGTAGCATGTTGCCATCCTGAACCAGGACCAAGCCTGCGTCAAGTAGGCCACGACTCCGGAGTCGATCGAGCTTCTGCTGCAATAATCGGCGCGGCACTTTGTTATTCTTGGGTACCTCCACCGTAATTTCTTGCATGGTCTGCTGAGGAGGAATCAGCTCTGCAACCGTTAGATGCTTATGCTGGACGATGTGCGTGCAGTGATCGATGTCGAGGAATGGGTGGCCAAGCACGGCTTGCGCTAGGTCGTAGACTGAATCCTTGCCAATGGCATCGGCAGTCCACTTCGCTACCAGGATGGCGATCATGTGTGGTAGGACGTACTCCAGCTCGCCCGTAAGCTCAAACATGATGACGCACAGCGACAAGGTCATGCGCGACACGCCGGCCAGAAAAGCCGCCGCTCCAGTCATGGCGAAGATGCCTGGTGAAATCGATGGAATGAGTTGACCAACAAGTCTTCCAAAGAAAGCACCAGCATCGAGAGAAGGGATGATGATACCGGAAGGAACTTTAACGCCGAAGGTGATGATCGTGAGAACCAGCTTTGTGAGCGTGCCGTGAATGAGCCAACCGATATATTTGCTGGTTGATTCTGGATCTGCCTCATGTCTACACACCCACGTTTCGACCGAGTCACCGCTGTGACAATCCACAAGAAGATTCTTGAGAATGATATCTCCAGGCTCGCGAGTCAACGGATTGGGAAATTGCAGCAGAACCGTAGCGAGGACTACCAGGAATGCCTCGAAGACCGGATATTTCTTGATGACGTTGAAGCTTCGAAACCATTTTGACCAAATGAAATTCAAGCGGCAGAACAAGCCACCGAAGATCCCGCCAGCGACACCCAGCACGACAAATACCACGTAGTGTTCTGGGTTGTACCTTGTCCCGAAGTTCGTTTCGAAGAGAACCAGTTTGCCGGTACCGGTCGGATTCAGGGCTTTCAAAGTGATCGCAGCGACCATGGAGCACAGGAACGCTCGCCAGAGAACCTTTCGTGGAAAGTACGTTGAGATCTCTTCGTACGAAAAAAGAACGCCACCGATCGGTGCTCCGAAAGCTACACTCAGACCAGATGCGCATGCTGCAGATAGCATCTCTCGCATTTTGCGGCCGTTGTCTCGGTACTTTGGGAATTGCATTGCCACAAGGTAGCCGACACAGGTAGAGATGTGAACGAAAGGACCTTCCTTCCCTAGGCACATTCCGGTGGCCACGGCGAAGGTTGCTCCAACAGCTTTGACGACAAGAACCTTCAAGTCCAGGAAATGCGGAATGACAAAGCCGGACAGAATCGTTTTGATCTCGGGAATCCCGGACCCTGCAGCCATGTACATACTCTTCCCGGCCGTGGTCATCTCGGGTGGACCGTCAGTCGGAGTCTCTTCGATACTGGGCTCTCTCGTGACCGCAGGAAGATTTCTTTTGGTTAGCATGGTCACGCTGCTGCTGATGATACCGAAAGCCAAGGCAAAGCCAACGTATATGCCAAACGAGGACCAGTAGTTGGATGACCATTCGACAAACTCCACGCAACCGCCTTCGCTCGACGCCCGTAACAGCCCCGTCCGATCGAAACAGCATGCTTCTCGGGTCATGAGTGGGTTCTTCGCGCAGTAGCCAAGCTTCCAATCGCTCACAGTAGCCACCGCGATATCCACAAGGAAGGCGACGCAAGCTGTTAAGGCGCCGATCAGGGCGGCGGCGATCCATCCTGTGGCTTGGTCGTACCAACGAAGAAATGCTCCTCGAACACCTTTGGCTTGGTGAACGAAGCGCAGCCGATACGAATCTTTCACCTGTGCAAAGTCAGTAGAGCGCTGCGATGCGTGCACGAATACCAAAGTACTTACGAGATCGTGGAGCCAATCAATGGTCGTGTAGTCATTGTAGGCGAGCCGCTCGCCAACGCTGGGAGTAAAGAACTTTCGTTCTTCGTCGGCGAAATAGCAGTCGATGGTCGAGCTGATCTCATCGTCATGTTGCGGGAACCTGCTTGGTCGGAGGACTCTATTTTGAGGCGGATCATGAGGCTGCAGTAAGGGACTACGCTCAGTTGCCGCCATTGGTGGTATCTTGTGCGATCAAATAACACCCCGCGAATTCGAAGAGGTTAACAAATCAGGACCACTGTCGTTGCAATGTCCACTTCCAAGATGAACACAAAAAGCTACACATCGTGGCTGCGTTTGCTTATTTGATTGTCCAGTGTTCGGGGTGCTGTTCCGCCAGTGCGATAAGGACCAGCCAGATGCGGTCCCTGACTGGTCGATAAGCCCACGTGTGGCACCGATTGAGGCGCGTTCGAGATCTGCCCCGTAATCTCACGTTCATCGCATGCATTGGTACCCGTACAGCCGCATCTGGGGAAAGAGCTAGAATCCATCTTATCTGCGCACGGCAGGATTGGAGATGCCGGGATCGTCATTTGGAAGACTCGAGTTGTTGTATGCTACCACCGTCCAGCTGCGTTAAGGTTATCGACGGGATCGGAGATAGAAAGCTGACAAAGCCGCGGGTCGACCCGCTCATCGTTGATTGGTCCAGGGGCCGTGGGGGCGTCTTCCCCGTTCACACTGCGAATGACAATCAACACGGAGTAGAATCAATCTGTCTTATTACGCGATCTTCGTCCAGGATGTTTTGGCCCAGTGTTACATAACGCTGAGGCCTTCCTCAGCCCTGATCATAAGCCCTTATGGCCGGTAATTGAGGCCATTCATTGGCATCATCAGGCGACAGATCCTTGTGAGCTCCCACTTCGAAAGTCCGGTGCGAAGATAACTTAAGATGTCTTTCGCATCGACGTAAAAGGAGCAATTCTTGCGCATAAATAGCATCCGACGGAAGCTGTGCTCTAAGACAATTCGCGTAAAATGCATTGCTGCTAAATCATTTCTTTGAATTGATTCACGTGGTAACGATAGAGGAGTGGTTGCTGAACTTGGAAGCACGAGCCATCGCTAGGGTTGCAATACCTGCAGTTTTCGAGAAGCGATACAACAATGTAAGATCAATGTGCCTCGTGGATTCCCTACATCTTCCCATTCATCAGGTCACATCCTTGATCAAAACCAATCTTTGACACATTTTTTAAGACGTGTTACTATGTACACCCCCATGCAGCCAAGATGGAGTGCATTCAACTCTGTGACACAGTGCCTTTTATCAACCGGAGCTTCCGAGACCAGTTTGGCTCGCGCTTGCATAGTAGTGCATCACGAAACGTCGTGATAGCCTCCACACTATCTAATCAACTGCACAGCCTCACAAAGAACATGTGCAAGGCAGTGTTGTGCCGGAGGATAAGACAAAGACTTGACGGCAATGACGGCATGCCACACCGCGGCGCTAGACATTGCTTGTTCGCAAGAAGCTTCGCCGTAGCTTGTTCGGGAAGGTCGCTTTCACGGTCCTCACCGAGATCGACCTGCCCGGCTACTTGATTTGTGTCCTCCGGGCGAATCGTCTCTCCCCAGTCCGCGCGCGGGCCCACAAGCGTTCGTGTTGCGGGTCGCTAATCAGGTCCTGTTCCGTCACAATGGCAAAGCGTAGGATGCGATTGTGCGGAGGGTTGGGGCGGACTTGTCCATAAGATATAACTGGGCATTCCGAACAACCCCTCAATTCTACACTCCACCTTCTTTTGTTGTTACACCGTAAAGTGCAGTTGGACACAATGCATTGGAGACCGCTTTTTGCTGCTGCTGCTGCTGTTGCAGGTGTTGCGACGGCCGTGGCTATTCCAGATACCCACACCGTGCATGAAGAGCGAGAGTTGCACTCTTCGCGATGGGTCAAGCGTGACCGAGTCCGACCGCATGCCATTTTGCCCGTGAGAATTGGCCTGGCTCAGTCCAATCTCGACCAGGGCCATGATTTCCTCATGGACGTGTCAAGCCCGTCGTCTCCCAATTTTGGCAAGCACTGGACCGCCGAGCAAGTCATTGATGCCTTCAAGCCCAAAGATGAGACTGTTGATGAGGTCTACGGATGGCTAGTGAAGTCCGGTATCCCTGCCAAGTCTATCACGCACTCCGACAACAAGGCCTGGTTCGCCTTCCATGCTCCAGCCCACCAGGTCGAGAAGCTGCTGCATACCGAATACCATGAATTTGAGGATCTCCGGACTGGAGGCGTTATGCCGGCCTGTGACAAGTATCATGTCCCAAAGAAGATCCAGGAGCATATCGACTACATTACGCCTGGTATCAAGCTGCTGGCTCCGAGCGACGACATCACCGATAAGGGCTACGAAATGCTGCAGAAGCGACAATGGCCCCCGCACGGTGGCCCGGGAGGACCACCCACGAAGCCACCCCTCAAGAGCTGGAAGCCCAACTGGCCGCATCCGCCTGGTGGTCACAATCCGCACGATCTGAGCAACTGTGACCAAGAGATCACTCCCGCTTGCATCGCAGCACTGTACCACATCCCACCGGGCCATTTGGCCGACCCTTCCAACTCGATGGGAATCTTCGAAGCCGAACTCCAATTTTGGGACCAGCTCGACCTCGATTCCTTCTTCACGAACTTCACCCGCCGTATTCCTAACGGAACCCACCCGATCGACCACAACATCGATGGTGGCGTTGCGCAAACGACAAACATCTCGGAAGCTGGAGGCGAGTCCATGCTGGATCTCGAGCTGGCCTACCCGATCATCTACCCTCAGACTATCACCGTGTGGAATGTAGACGATCTGAACTACCAGACCTGGGCGAATGATACCTATACGTGGGGCTTCAACACTCTCTTGGACGCCATTGATGGATCGTACTGCACCTATACCGCATACGGAGAGACCGGAAATGCGGTGAGTCGGACTACGATGGAGATTGCCTGATTTGCAACTGACCACTTGGTTATCTGTCAGCCTGGAATCGATCCTACTTACCCCGATCCTGGTATGTCAACTGCAAAAACCGAACGGCGCGAGATGCCAGTGTGAATTCGCCACTAATCATGACGAACAGGTCCAGGCGGATACAACGGCACGCTGCAGTGCGGCGTCTTCAAGCCCACAAATGTCTTCTCCGTCTCCTACGGCGGCCAAGAAGCCGATGTACCGATTGCATACCAGAAACGCCAGTGCAACGAATTCTTGAAGCTTGGTCTGCAAGGCGTGTCATTCCTCTTCGCTTCCGGCGATAGCGGCGTTGGCAACTACCCCGAACCGTACGGAACCGATGGTCCGACCGGTTGCTTGGGCCCGAAGGGAAACATCTTCAACCCGACTTGGCCCAATACTTGCCCTTACGTAAGTACCTCAGGACGCCGTGACTCTGAGAGCCAAGAGTTGACACAGAGCAGGTCACAAACGTCGGTGCCACCAAGGTCTACCCCGGCCACACCGTCTTCGAGCCGGAGAGTGCCGTGTTCGATCCCGCTGGCTATCCGTACAGCGTGAACTACAGCTCTGGTGGTGGATTCAGCAACGTCTACCCAATCCCCGACTACCAGAAGTCCGCGGTCGCGACCTTCTTCGCCGAGCACAACCCGCCGTACCCGTAAGTTGACAAACCCTGACCTATAATCCTCTCTCCACCAAAGCTCTGACATCTCCACCAGATACTACTCCGCCCTCGCCGCCGACGCCCCGAACCCCGTCCTTCCCAACGTGACCGCGCTCGCCGGCAACACGGGCGGCATCTACAACCGGATTGGGCGCGGCGTGCCTGATGTCGCCGCCAACGGCGACAACATCGCGGTCTACGTCGGCGGAGAATTCTCCCTGTCGGGCGGCACCAGCGCCGCGACGCCGATTTTCGCTTCGATCATCAACCGCATCATCGATGAGCGGTTGGCGATCGGGAAAGGACCGCTCGGGTTCTTGAATCCAACTTTGTACGCGCACCCGGAGGTGCTGAATGATATCACGAATGGAACGAATCCGGCGTGTTTTGAGGGAGGCTTTGATGCGGTTAAAGGATGGGATCCTGTTACGGTAAGTGATTGATGATTATGGTACACTGTTGACAGGGACGCTGACTTGATGACCGCAGGGCTTGGGAACGCCGAACTACCCGAAGATGTTGGAGCTCTTCCTGAGCTTGCCCTGAACGAATCATGTCGGGACTACGGTCATGATGTCAATGAGAGAGGCACCAGAAGAACGTTTGATCACGTATACCGCGAACCACGCTACGTGTCATGCGTAGATGTCGAGGCAGAACATTTTACCAGTATCAATGGCCATTACTTGATTGCATAAAAACGGTAGAAATGCTCGATACCATGACGAGCTATGTGAAACCAAATAAAATCTATTCATCACCGCCATCCTCCTGCACACTTTCAAGACCCTCGCCCTCACCCTCGTCATCCTCAAAGGTGTCGCGAGGCACTTGGTAGAGGCGAATGGTGGGCTTGTTGGGGTCCTTGACCAAGACGTACTTGCCATCAGTCTCGGGCTCCTTCATGACCATATCAACGAATGTCCGGACGATGGCCCAGCCGTTGTTGAGGTTGAGATTCATCTGCGAGGCGAACTCGCGCGGCTTGTAGCCTAACACGCCGAGCACGACGTGCTCCTGCGTGGACTTCGGGTTGAGACGCGAGATGAAACTGTGATGTTCGTCAGTATGTGAATATGAATAAGAAGGGGAACGAGTGTGACTTACCCAAGCTTCATCAAGTCAGCCTTCGCCAGGATAGACTGAACGGTCCATCGGGCAAGCTTGCAGCTGTTGTTCTTCATCTCCGTTGCCACGACGGCACCACGCTGGCTGGCAAGCTTAGATCGCCAGTCAAGAGCGCCACCAGAGCCTTGTGCCTTGTTGTCGAACTCGTTAAGAGCCTTGATAGTAAGGAATTGGTCCTCGCCACTGATATTGTTCTTAACAACAGCATCGAGCTCTGTCCGGACAATGAGGTGGAGAGGCTCAGCATCGGCCTCGAGCGACAAATCGAATCGTCGGTACTTGTAGGATTTGGAAGCTGGCGGGTCGGTCTCCTCGGAAGCGTTATAGAAGGGGTGCTCATTGTTCGCCTCGTACTTGTTAGTCTCGGACTCGTGGACAACCTGCGACGGGAACACGTTGTTGATATGCGTGGCCTCCTCCTTGAGAGCACCGGGGCTGTTGATCTGGTCCTTGTTGCCCTCGCTGATCTCAAGAGGAGCATCGGCAGCATTCTCGTTGACCGTGACCATGTCGAGGCTGCTTCCCTCACGCTTGTCAATGAAGATTTTGCCGTTCTGTTTCAAAATGATGATATCCCAACTGTAAACACTACGCGGGGCACACATGAGCATGGAGAGGATGTTATCGGTCGCGAAGATGGTGGCTTCGTCCTTCTCGGCCAGCTCCTGAATGACAGGGTCTGATGAAGTGGTAACGTTGTACGCCGCGCGATCGAGGACAGTCAGCTTTCGGATCGAAGTCTGGGCGCCGGGCTGCTTGTCGTACGAGCGGTCGTAGTAGTAGAGGAAACCGTAGTCGTCGATGTCCTCACCCTCACCGGTGTCCAGGTTCAGCTTGCCGAGACGGTTGAAATCGATCTCCTCCAGCAGCCGCCACGAATCCTTGGGCTGTACTGAAGCCTCACGATTCCGCTGCGGCTTGTCGTAGTCCTTCCAGCCGAATCGACCGCCTCGTCGACCACCACGTCCTCCACGAGAATCGTAACCCTGCTGACCACCACGGCCACCACCGACACGCTGGAATGTACCGCGACCACCACGCTGAGACTGCGCACCTCCGCGCTGGCCACGACCGCGGAACACGGCGCTTCCTCTTGACGAGAAACCACGCGATCGGGTCGAGGTTTGCGAACGATCGACCAGCGAGAAAGTGTTTTCCTCGTTCTGACCCTCGATGTTGAAGGCCGATTGCAGGCCTCCGGCTCCGGCGCCGTAGATCTGGTCGCGGTACCGGTTCTGGAACTGTTGTCGGCCGCCTCTTTCACGATCACCATCCTTCACAGTCCAGTCGGCCATGCGGCCCAGCTTGTCGCCTTTGGAGAAAGGCGCATAGGGAACGCCATCCAGGGTCGTCTCCGTGGTGGTGGGCGGGCCCCATGTGTCACCCTTGGGGAGGGAGTCAATCAGGTCGAGAAGCGAAGCGGGCGCCATCTTGACTGTTGGAAGTATTATTGTCGTGTGGCAGTGATCACCAAACGCGTTTCGAGTGACTGGCACGACTGGCAGTCAAAGTCGCCCCACCTCCAGGAAATTCGAAATCTTGGCGCGCTGGAGTGTTCTCTGCCCCTCGATTGGTGGAAGCCTCAGGCATAAAGTTGGTCGCAGATCATCTGCGATCAACCAAAGAGAGCAATAATCTTTATTCTTAACCTTCAAGTCTGATAATTGCCAAAATCAGCTCGTCCGGGTCGGCATAGTTCGACTGACTTGGTGATGACTATTGCATGGGCATTTATCCCGGCTATGGCCTCTTGAGTACCAGCCCCTGCCATTTTGGCGGGTCTGGCTCACTTCATCAATGCATCTTGAGCGATCAATCAGAAATCGATCATTTGGGCCTCGTTCGCGCATTTATGTCAATAACCCGTGAGAAACCACTGGCGGGTAGCTCTTGAATTGTGCGTAATCCGGACGAACTTGCTCCATGCCGCCGGTACGATCCTTCAAAACCAATAAATGCATTGCCGCCATTATAGGCTCGTGAGTGTCGGTCATTGAGATCGGCCCCTGAGTTGAAAAGTCCAAAGTCGAAACCACCAAGGCTCCAATGGACCCGGCAACCGGTTTGCTGGGCTCGGGCCTCGTCGCTATTATTCTGGTGACCCGATCTCGGCCTGGGCCTCGGATGGTCTTTCGTTTTCCTCCAAGCGTAGAAATCTCGAAAGGCCAGCCGCGGAGTGCGACTGCCGGCGTGGACGACGATTCCGAAGACGACGACGCTGATCCAAAGACCTCTCCCGGCAACCCATTGAAGAACGACAAAGCTGCCGCAACTGCCGACCGGGATCAGAAAGAAGCTGACCATACATCCTTTCTTGGCAGCTCAATCGAGTCACTGGAGAGGCTGCTGACCCCATCTCGCTGGACGGATGGCAAGAAGTTTGAACTCCAGATCAATGGAACGACCTTCGTCGGTCATCCGGTCTTCGCCCCAGAGGATGGCAGATGGAACAAGCGCAAGCCCAGCGAGGAGCAGAAGACCGAGGAGGGCAAGGTGGAGGACCCAAAACCACCGCATTTCCTCAGTCTGACCAAGACCACATCGACACGAGACAAAGAGCTTCGTGCGTTCAGTCATATCTCGGAAAGCTTCGACTCGTACATGGGGCCGAGTCTGGGCACGTCCATGGACAGCGGATCGACCGCTTCTGGCTATTTCGCAGACACATTGACCATGTTCCACGTAGTCTTTGCGGTGCAGACTACCCATACGAGCGCCAGCGACGAGATTTTCGCCGTGTATAACGATTTGGCTAGAAGGCTGAGCAAAGCTCTGCAGTACTGCCAACACGAGTACAACTATGTCACCCTCGAAGCTCGGAAGCTTTTGGCTGTTCAGACCAAAGCCAGGCAAGTCAAGCCCACAAACCACGATCTATGGTCGCGGATGACAGAATCGAGCGAATTGGCTTGGGCACTACAAGAGATCTACACTCGAACGAAAGCAGGAGAAATCTCCAACGTTCGACTCCATGGTATGGAGATTTCTCTGCAGCTCAAGACCCGCAACGACGACGACGGCGTCCCATCGAACCGCGACACTAAATGGCTCTCGCCCCTTTCCGGTCTCCTCCTCCTCGCCCCCAAAGAAGCGATCCTCGCCGAACTCTCCCACATGGATGCCTCACCCCTCGCCGCCTTCATCCGTGAACTCCGCCCGACCAAAAGCCTCCTCAAACACTCGAACCTGCTCGGCCTACCCATGACCGACGTCCTCTATATGGCGCACCACCTCGTCAAATGGCGCAAGGCGCGCCTCCTCCGAATGCCGCTCCATCGCCGCAACACCTACGTCCTCTCCCCAGACGCACCACTCCACGACCTGCCCCGGCACATCGCCGCGTACGAGAAGACCTTCCCGAGCCATCTGCCGAGCTTACCGCAGATGCTGCAGTTCCTCGGCGGGACCAACGGCCGGCGCCCGATCCGCTTCGGTCTGCTCGCACCCAGCCGCGACCACCTGGGCGTCTACATGGAGATTCTTGCCTTCTGCCTGCAGGCGGGATTCGTGCGGCAGCTGATGACCCACGGCTGGCTGCAGGTGCCCGCGGATCTGGAGGCGCGCATGCATAACCAGCAGCATCACCACCACTCCCACCACCATCACAACAACCCCAACAGCCACCACCACCACGACTCCGCCGGCTCCGAGAGAGCCCACCACCCGCCACACTCCCGTCCCCAATCCGCCCTGAGCCTCCTCTCCCCGCACCTCCGCGCCGCCGCCGCCGCTTCCGGCGGGATCGACGACGATGAAAACGCCAGCGTCATCTCCGACCGCACCGCCCTCCCCTCCGGACCCACCACCACCGCCGCCCCCTCCTCGACGACCACGAGCAACAGTTCCCGCCCGCCGACCGCCACCGCCCCGGCCCCGCCACCCACCAACAAAGCCCTGAACCGCCTGAGCACGGCGACGCAGATCACCATCGCGCCGTTTCCCAGCAGTATCAGCATGAACGGGGATCACGAAGGGGCCGGCTCCACGACGGGCAGCACGCCTGCCTCCACACCGACGATCATCCTGAACCCCGGCGATCCGTCGAGTCAGGAGACCCGGCTCATCGCGGCCGTCAAGCGGTCGTGTTTCCGGGATCGCGAGGCGCGGGAGCTCTTCGAGCGGATCCTGCCGGAGCTGGACGGGGAGCATAGTTTTGAGGAGATCGCGGGCCGGATTGGGGTCAAGCGGGCGCAGGTGGAGGAATGCTTGGCGGAGTTGGGGGAGCAGGGATTATTGGCGAAGGTGAGGATTATGGAGGGGGATGTTTGATATTTATGTCGTGACATCTCCAAAGATTTGTGCAGCGTACAGCACAGGGGTTGCGGTTTGATTTGAATATGCATATGAATTCATGCTTTTTGTTTTCTCATAGAACATATCTCTGTACATAGTCCTCGATGGGATCGAGTATGCTCGAACGAACATCGAGGAGCCGTGATTCCTCGCTCAAACCGAATGGCCAACAAAAGAAAGGACCCAGATGCTTATCGAACGCCGGGACTAGGGGCTATACAGGAGGTGGCAGGAAGAATGCAGGAGGAGCGACACTGACGTGGGTCCACTCTAGATGTCGCCGCGCATCTTGCGGAAGAAGTCCATGACGCCCGTGAAGACGACGAGCAGGATACCACCACCGGGGCCCAGACGCAGGACCTTGGGCAGGAAGCCCTTGTAGAGGGCGCCGAAGCCCTCCTCCTTGAGGACGAGGCCGAGGGCGGGCCAGGCCCAGCCGTACTTGGGCACGCCGCCGGCGACGCGCGGGCTGTTCTGTATCCGGCTCTTGACGACGTCCATGGGCGTGTTGAGGATGGTGCCGACGGTGCCGCCGACGGCGCCGGAGATCAGGTCGTTGCGGATCTGCACGGACCGGTCCTTGGTCGGGTTCGGCGGCAGCATGGCGCGCACCTGGAAGATGCAGCCGAAGTAGCCCGCGTTCCAGAGGACGTGGCGCCAAACGGTCGATTCGAGACCCTGGTAGAGGGCCAACGGGCCCTCCTCGCGGACGACCTTGGCGACGCAGTCGAGCAGGCCGTTGTACTTGGCCGCCTGGCTCTTGTCTGTGTTTGAATGCGTCAGCAACCATGTCCTCGAGGTCAACTCTGCGCCCTTTGAGACCCACCTTGTAACCGAATTTTGACCAGCTCGAACGGCACGACGACGAACGCCTCCGTGGCACCGGCCGACGCACCGGTCAGAATCGAGAGCGACTGGTTCATCTTCGCGACGCCGAAGACGTTCCGCCAGACCTTGCCCCACTCGTCGTTGGCCGCGAACTTGGTCGCCCGCTTGGGCGCCTCCATGAGGATGGGCGCGGTGATACCACGGTACAGCCGTGAGAAGCTGTGATCAGGTTAGCGGTCTCCCGAGACGGCTGCTGATTGCGCTTGCGCCGACCACGCCAAGGTGAACGAACCCTTCATTTCGGACGATCTTCTGGAAGCAGTCGACCATGCCGGTGTAGTGATCCTGGCCGGGAACCGGGACGCGACCTTGAATCTGCCTGCATGTAAGGGCATGTCAGTCTCTCCCTTCCACGAGACCATCCTGGCTTGCGCGCAAGCAAACTCACACTCGGGTCTTGACGACGTCGAGAGGGTACATGACGAGAATCTCGGAGACACCGGCCACCGCACCGGCGGCGAACTGGTAGACGAAGGGCAGAGGCTTATCGGTCGACATTTTGGCGGATGTTTATTGCTGGCTCGTGGAGTGTTGTTGGTGTGGTCGCGTGCTCAGGGTCGGACTGTTCGTCTGTGTGCGATCGCGCAATGATATGTGTGTGTGCTTCCCGGAACCTGCCTGTCAGACCCAACAACCCCTCCAAGTAGACCAGAGAGAGACGGACGGGAAGGGCAAGGAAGAGAGATGGCGGTGATATCGGATCGCGAGACCAAGAAAAAGTCCAGGCAGATTATCGCCCAGAAAAGCAAAAAGAGAGTTCCTGAGAGACTGTGACTAGTCGGCTAATGAGCAAAGCAGCCGCATTGGAAGGCAGCTGCGGAGCTCTGGCGTTCGTCGGCGGTCGCGCCTGCCCGCGGTGCAGCGATCTCGCAGTCGGCAAAATCCCAGTGGGACGCACGGTTCGCTCGCCCCGCTATCGATGCCAATTAACTGCTCGCTTGCCCGCGGCTTCTTTGTGCCCACGCGTCTTGGGACCCGACCGCGTTGCGCGAGGCGTTACCTAATCCCGCGATAAGGACGATGGATGGATATTGTCTACTACTCAGGTGCGCGGATATGCAAATTTGGACCGATTCCTGGCTCGAGATATCATTATCATCATCACTTTAGCAAAAAGCCATGTATTTTGCTGTACCGACAATATGTGCACCGTGACTGCGTTCGGTTATTCATTGATGCGTCGGCAATCGACCCGGTCAGCGAACAGTCTCGAATGGCATTCGGCAATCAATTGACAAGAATGATATCATGTCACCGTCCAAGTAACGAATGGACTCGAAGAAAGTGATGAGCAAAGATGGTTGTGCTGGCTGAACAAGTCCAGGAAATCAATTCTCAGCGGCTCCATATCCATATCTCTGCCACTTAGGCCCAAGTTATTGATCTAGCCTTTCGTTTCATTTGCCTACGCTTTCTTGCTCTTCAGTGCGTACTCATCGGCCTTTTGCTGGAAGATGCTGCCATCGTAGGACCTCCGAATGTCGTCCTTGCGCATGATGCCATCCTCAGGCCAGAGTAAAAGGTACAATGCCACCCCTGCAGTGCGCATCAAAAATTAGCAACAAGTATCCTTCAACCCTTCTATTACCTCACGGCCACCAGAGACGGAAGGGGCAGTACTCACACTCCAAAATCGCCGCCGACCACCCAAACGGATCCACCGCGACGCGCTGGCCCTGCAGCATCCGCACGACATCCATCTTATCCAACCCGCCCTTGTCCCCGCGATCATATTTCGAGAAGATCTCCTCGAAATTCTGCGCGCGGAAGCGACCCTCGGTGTCGTACGTGCCGGAGTCGCTGCCGTGCTTGTCCTTGTGGATCTTATCGAGGTAGATGCGGAAGAAGGGGTCCGGCAGCACGCTGGCGCCTGTGAGGTAGCTGAGCGCGCCGTGGATGATGGCCGTCGCGAGCAGCGCCAGCGGCAGCATCCAGCCCCACGCCCGCACGCCGGCGTACGTGTCCCACGGCCAGATCACGCCGTCGCCGTCGCGGTCCCAGTAGGCGCAGTGCTGCTGCAGGACCGTCTGGTCGGCGTGCTTGGCGGCATGTCCGTTCTGTTGGGTGCCGCGCGGGGCGGCGGTGGTCGCGGCGAGGTTGGCGCGCGGGACGCCGGGGTAGCTGAGTCGGGACTCCGGGTCTGTTGAGGGGATGTAGATGGGTCTTTGCTGGGTGACCGGCACGGAGTCGAGGTCCGTCGTGAAGTCGGGGTATGCGGTGGACCCGTTGTCACCGCGGGACTTCTTGGTGTCGTCGAGCGCGATGGGCATCTTGGCTGTCTCGTGTGTGTGACTAGTTGCCGAGTACACACGAAATGACCAGAATGTAAGAGGCAACAATAGAAGAACGGAGATGCGTGGGAACCAAGTGAATAATAAGAAATTGGAAGGTAACACTTGATCGCTTCCCTCACCGTCATGTGCCTACTCTGTCCGCTCTGTCCCAACACGTTCTTACATACCTCCCATGGACGTCCGTCCTGCCCTTATCCTCGGAACCACACGGGCTCAACCTTTCCGCACGTTTCTGCGTACACTTTCAACGAATGAAACGCATGCCAATCATAAGCGGCCGGTCGTGCCTGCCGATCTCTGGAAACAGTTTTCGGGACCTGTCAAGGTGACGTGGAGATGCGCTCAGAATTGTGCTGACCAGGCCACGCTAAGCCACCTGCAGTCTCTCTCACGTGCAAAGTTCAATGGAAGAAGGCGCGACTGCAACGACCACTACCGCAACTGCCGGAAAGCGCACGTGGGATTGCGGTGCGAGTGATGACGCTGAGAACAACGGAAGGAACGTGAAGACAGATGTGCAGACCCCGGCTCGAGCCGCCTCCAACTCGACGATCACGAGATCACGCGGAGGCACTGCCAACCAAGAGGTTCAATGATCAGGTGGGTATTATGATTGATTGTTACTGTAAATCCCTCCAAAATGCTTTCTCCCTGTTAACCTCCCGAATATGTTCGTGATCGTCATCATCAAATAATGCCCGCCGACAAAGATCACCACCGGCCTCCCTCTAGCTGATGGAAATATACCAATCCTCATATCTTCACAAGAACCACAAAACGCCGGCAGTGCAACCCCCTCAAAGCCCCACCATGCAAATCGCTTGTACAGAGAAGCAGAAGAGACTCATCATCAGAACGCCCGAACCCAAATATGCTGTAACAATAGAGGGAATTTTTAATGACGCTGCCGCCCCGCTCGAAGGCGTCGCCGTCGCCCCTGCCGACCGCGTCGCGCTCGCCGTCGTCGCGTCCGTATTCCCGCCTGCGCTCGCCGCCGCCACCGAGCTCTTCCACAGCACGATCAAGCCGCCGGTGGAGTCCGCGCTGAGGACGTCTCCGTCGGGCAACGTCGCGCCCCGACCGCCCGGGAGAATCGTCGTGGTGCTGGCCCCGCTGCCGAGGTAGTATGGTCCGCCGACGGTCGATTGGATCACCACGGTGACGAGGCTGTGGATCGTGATGGTATAGGTTTTGGGCCAGGGGGTGGTGGTGGTCACCGGTTGGCCGCCCCCGCCGACTCCGCCGCTGAGGGAGACGTGGCTGCTGCCATGAAAGACGACGCCGCCGGTGCCGTAGCTGGCGACGACGCCAGACGCGACGGTCTGGGGAGTGGAGCCGACGGTCAACGTCACGGTGGAGATGTGGATCTCGCTCGGACCGGCACCATCGGCGGAGTAGGTCGTGCCATCGATAGTGAATGGTTTGGTCCAGGAGCCGGCGGGCGGGTGCCAGGGAGAGGAAGGCGCTCCATGGCCACCATCGCCGTCGCTGCCCCAAGGGCCAGAGCCGGAGCCAGAGCCGGATCCGGAGCCTGAACCGGAGCCTGAGCTTGAACCTGAGCCTGAGCCCGAGCCAGATCCTGAGCCAGAACCGGAGCCGGAACCGCCCGAGCCCACTCCAGGACCCCAGGAAGAGCCTGACCCGGAGCCAGATCCCGTACCTGAGCCAGATTCGGAGCCAGAACCTGATCCCGAACCGGAGCCAGATCCCGAACCTGAGCCTGACCCCGATCCTGATCCCGACCCCGACCAACCATCCCCACCACCCGGCGTGCCACTCTCTTGCGGCCCCGACCCCCACGCCTGACTCGACGCCGTCAGCTGCGGATCGGTATCCGACTGCGCCGTCGGCCGCGGCGTCGAAACCGGCACGGTCGAACTCGGCTTCGCCGCCTCCGAGGTCGCACTCACCGGCCCGCCCGGCAACGTCGCCTCCGCCTCCTGCCCGCCCTTCGTCAAGGCCAGCGGCGGATCATACAGGCCGCGATAGAACAGCTGACACTGCGCGAACGCGGGATCGAGGTCGCGGATGCCGGGGGGAATCGCCAGCTGCGGCCGATACGTGTCCTCATAGATGACGCCGCAGCGGACGAAATCGCCGGGGCCCTGACACACGGCCTGCGCATTCCACGCGCTGTACGGGACCGGCGTGTTGAAGTCGGCGTACGACACCGGGTACCCGGTCTGCTGGTCGGTGCGGAAGAAGTACTGGAAGTGGTCCTGGGAGTACCGCAGCGAGAGCACGGACTCCGACGGCATCGCGAGGATCACGTCGCGCACGGTGGACCCGAAGGTGCGCGTGCAGCGGTTCACGGCCCAGACGCTGCCGATCGAGATGTACGCGGTGCCGGAGGTGAAGGTGTGGCCGTCGACGACGGCGGTGACGGCGCCCGGGTCCGGCGTCGCGTTGCCGCCCGCGCCGGACGATTTGCCCGCGTAGGCGGTGATGACGGCGCTGGGGCCGTAGTGCGTCAGCGTGCCGGAGGGCGTGGTGGCGCACATGTCCCGCGCCACGGTCGTCGGCACCGGCCAGTAGACCAGCTGCACGTCTTGGCCGTACAGCGTGCAGGGCCCGCAGCCGTAGATGAGCGAGGAGAGCGAGGCGGCCGAGGCGACCGCGCTCTGGTTCCAGCACGAGGGCGTCTGCGGGACGGCGCCGGACGGGTAGGGCGGGCCCCGCGTGACCGACGCGCTGTACGCCGCCCACAGGCCATCACAATCCGTCGGGTTCACCGAGCACGTCGGTGACGCGGACGGATACGCGCACCAGCCGGACTGCGTGTACGAATTGACGGTCGTCGGGCCCGCGTAGTATGTGCGCCAGCCCGTGGAGACCGGGATCGCGGGCGAGTAGGTGACGCGCGGCCAGCCGTCGCACAGGGTCGTCTGGTTGGCGTACCAGGTGTACGGCGTCGCGGTCGTGCCGCCGTTGGTGTAGGTCTGCGTCGAGGTCGTCGCGTGCGCCGAGTTCCAGCTGGCCGAGGCGAGGTTGTAGGAGCTGCTGAGGGAGGAGCAGGAGGAGGCGTACGCGGCGCCGGACCCGGTCGACGGGATCAGCACGCCGGTGTAGTTGTACGTGTACCCGCCGCACGGGTTGCTCGGGTTGTAGGAGTAGCTGGAAGTGGTGCCGGCGGAGGTCCGGGTCGGCGGCGGCCGCGGGGGGGACGAGGTGGCGTTGTTTGCGGATCCATCTGTGAGGGAGGAGTTGCTGACAGATCCGGCGATGGCGGGGTGGGTGAAGCGGAGGAGCAGGAGAATGCTCGAGGGCAAGAGGAGGGGATTCATCTTCGGTCGTCGTCCCCGACGTCCGCCTTCGGTCGTGGAAAAAGTTCGTCGTCGATTCGTCCCAATCAAGTCCAGGCCTATCCGGAGCGTCGGCGAGATTCCGACATGACAACCATCCGATGCTGGTCCCGAGATGGTGATGATGGGTGCTCGTGCAATGATGGTGAGTCGCGGCGGTGAGGGGAGTGAGAGTGCCACATCTGCAGCGGAGTGGCCATTGTTTGATAATATCCCATGGAAAGGGTTACATTGGGAACAGGGTGTGCGCGGTCGCACGCTACATGACGGTGACGGTGCCCCCCCCGGAAGAGAGACAGACTTGCTCAGAGATGGGGCTCGATGGGGGCAGTTAGTGGCCGCGGGTGGCCTCGTATTCGCGGCATCTAACGCTTAGCGGTGCCACCCACGACACCGCCAAGGGGAGACCGCAATCGTCCTGCCAGCCCCGGATGTGGTGTTGACTGAGCGATGACAGAGCAGGAGGGATTGCTGGAAATATTGATTCCTGTGGGAGTTCTCATCACGTTGTCCGATCGAGGGCCGATGCTATCCTGTGCACCTCCCCGGATCCACGTCCAACCACGCCAAGGCGCACCTCTCGACGGAAAATCGATCTCCCTGCGCGGGCACCCACGGGCAAGTTCCCGCCGCGCCGAAACACACCCTAGACATGCCAATCGACATCTCCCCGTGCGTGCCGGTAGGGGATTCCGGGTCTGGACCAATCCGTGCTGGCTTGACCCGAAGGAGATCGGCCCTGACAAAATAGCAGCGGGCGGTGACGTGACGATCGAATCCTTCCACGGCAGTGGCGTTTTCTCTGCGGCTCCGGTGCTTTGGGCAGCAGCCACGGATTAACTTACTTTATTGCCTCGTCTGCCTCTCTGCTTGCGTGGGCATTCCAACGACGCCAACCAAGCCGACGTCATTCAACTGGGGAAGGTGCAATTTGGAACTTGCATACCCGCAAGTTTTGATGGTGCGTACTGCCACCCCCAGATTTTACCACCTGTGCATGATTCCAGACCACGTGCTGTAGATATCCGGAAGTTGCCGTGGAGATAGAGGCGTGCCAGGAGAGTTGTCCACGCAAGCGAAAACCTGAAGGCTGGAGGTTGCATGACTCGAACCTGTTGAATATTGATGCCATCAAAGGTGCCGCGACGCGCAAGCACCCCAAGCGACCTCTTTACAATTTTCCTATTGAAGCAGAAGAACCGCCAAGCCTTAGCATAGAGCCCCCAGTATCCCGTGACAATAACAAGAGCATCCGCTCCAGGTCGTGACCGGCCATGTGCAGAGGTCGGGAAGTAACACGAGGATTCCCCTGTGCGTGCAGGGCGTGCGTGGCAGACAGGCACGACAGGTGGCCGGCATGCGCGTGCCATGACGCCGATGGGCTGGGCCGGGCGGGAACCGCAGCACGGCACGTCCCGGCCCGGGGGCCGGCCTCGTCAAGGTTATGTAATCTTGAAGCTGTGCAGCAGCAGCAGCAGCCGCCTGTCGCAACAACCACATGTGACTGGACGCGAGGAGGCAGGAACGGGCATCACATTCCGAACATCCATCGCGCCTTCCCTCCCTACCGCAGTCGAAGAGCAGCAGGAGCCTTCCTGCACAGTGGTAGCCACCACCACCACCACCACCACCACCACCACCACCATGGCGGACGTCAAGATGGAGTCGTCCGCCGCGCCCGTCGACATCAAAGCCGACCCGGACGGCACCCCCACCGGCAGCACCAAGATGGACCTCGACGCCGACCACTTCGAGGACGACCTCGACACCTACGTGCCGCCCAAGGACGACCAGGGCAAGAGCTGGCTGGTGCGCCTGCCGACGGACATGTGGGTCGCGTGGAACAGCCTCTACCAGGCCGCGGGGCCGGACGAGCTGGTCGAGATCGGCAAGCTGCGGGTGTACGAGACCGGCGAGCGGATCCAGATGTCGCTGGACCCGAAGCACGAGCAACACAAGGCCATCAGCCGGGATTACAATCTGAACATCAAGAGCCACGAATACAAGAACTCCGTCGCCTTCTCGGAGAAGGATCGCAAGGACGCCAAGGGCAAGGCAATGCGGCAACAACAACAGCAACAAGCGTCACAAAACTCGCGATTCGGCGGTGGCCTCCCGTCGAAATTCAACCGCTACGGCCCACCCCGCCGCGGCGGCGCCCCCGGCTCCGGCGGCTACCGCTCCTCGATCCCGAAGCAGACGGCGCTGGCGCCGCAGATCGCGAACGAAGCGGTCGCGGTGCCCGTCGACGACCTGGCGGCCTTCCAGCGCGCGTACGCGGCGGCGCTGAAACCGAAGAACGCGACGGTCTACGAGGCGCGCCTCGACGCGCGCCAGCACCCCGGCCGCGACCAGAACCTCGGCTTCAGCTTCGGCGGCGGCGCCGGGCGGGCGGGCGGCGCGAAGGCCGGCAAGCGGAACAAGAAGGAACAGAAGGACAAGGCGGTCCGCATGGAGCGCGGCGCCCTCTTCGACGCCATCTCGAAATGCTTCGAGGAGTTCAAGTACTGGTCGCTCAAGGCGCTGCGGAATAAACTCCGCCAGCCCGAGGCGTACATCAAGGAGGCGCTCGATGAGGTCGCCGTCTTGGTGCGCAGTGGCGACTTCGCGATGAATTACAAACTCAAGCCGGAGTTTGAGTCCGCGCGGATCGCCAATCAGGCCGCCGTCAAGGATGAGGTGGCGCCGCAGATCAAGAGCGATGAGGAGTCGGACCAGGGCACCGGCGATGAGTTGGGGAGTGAGGATGATGATGCGATGGACTTCGAGGAGGTCAAGCTGGAGCAGAAACCTGCGGGTGCTTAGGAGGCGCGCAGGCGGATGCATGGGTGACTGATGGGTGGCTAGAGAGGCGTCGCCACGAGGCATGACTCGATCCGTGACCTCGTGGTTTACAGGAGTCACAGATCACGACGCCGATCTTGTTGGAGTTAATCACAGGCATGGCGTTTTTTGGGATGTCTTCTCCGAAACCACCGACCGCGGAGATCGGTGAAGATTGACAGGCATCAAATTGTACAACAGAAACATTAAGCTGCGAGGGAGCATAGAATTCCGCGCACGCATAGCCACGAGATCATGAAAAAGAGTCTAGCCCACATTTTCCGTGGGTGTATCTCTCTATTGTCAATCTATCATCTGTCTGCATGTGGCTCTGCTGCTGCCGCCAACAGCGGCTGCCGTTCGTCTCCCTGCTCGTCTTCACTCTGCACCACCCCTACCTCCTCCTTGCCATGTCCCTCATGCTCCTTCCACCCCGCGCACGCCTGCACGACGAACATCGCCACCGCCAACACCCCCGCCGCCAGCCACAACGTCCTCAGCGCCTCCTCATACGCACCCCTCGCCGCCTCGCGCTCGACCCCGTCCAACTGTGCCACCAACGCCGGCGACCCCAACAACCGCCTCACCAACGCGCCGCGGTGCTGCAATCCCGCCTCGGCGAACCGCCGCTCCAGCGTCCCCCGCAGCGCGCGCGCAAAGAAGCCCCCGCCGATCGCGGACCCGAAGGACCCGGACAGCGCGCGAAAGGTCGACAGCATCGCGGTCGCGACGTACGCGCTCTGCGGCGGGGTGATGTGGAGGAGGTGGGCGAGGTTGTAATTGAGGGCGGCGCCGGTGGCGAGGCCGCACACGGCCGCC